>VZZY01003601.1:251333-369098 GCA_013400335.1 Eurystomus gularis
GCCCGCCTCTTCCGCTGCCTCACTTCCGCCCGGCGCCCCGCCCCTCGCCCCCGGGGACGCCGGTTCGAGTCCCGGCCCCGCGTACCTCGCGCCTCCGCAGCGTGACGTCACTGGGCATGGCCGCGAACCACCCGCGGTGGCAACGCGCAGTCGCGACAGCACGAGGCAGCCCGTCCGTCGCGACATGTCACTCAGGCTCGCCTTGCAGGGGCACCTCTCTCGTTGCTCGTTCCTCACCGCATCCTGAAGCAGAAAGGCGCTCTGCCAGCGCTGCGGGCCGCGCTGCGCCCGGCTTCTCTGGAGCGCTAATTAAACTTTTCAATTACACTAAATCATCCGCTGAATTCCTGCCCTTCCAGCAGCTCATTACTGCTCTTTTTGTTTCCTCAAGCGCTGCCGTGCAGCTGCCACTGCTGCTTGGGTCTCGTCTCTGCAGGTTCTTCTCCGCGGGCACGGTCTGTGTCAGAAGGACTAGCGTTCTGATCTCCAAAATACAATGTTACGCACACATTTTAAAAATGCTTTCAGAGGAAACCATTTTCTCCCTTTTTCTCTGCCTATAGCTCACCTACAGTAAGGCCAGGGTGGACAGGGCCTTGAGCAGCCTGGGCTCACGGGAGGTGTCCCTGCCCATGGCAGGGTGGTGGAATGAGATGAGCTTTGAGGTCCCTTCCCACCCAAACCATCCGGTGACTCTATGATCTGTATCTTGTTCTTCCCTCTCCCCTCAGCCCGAGCTAGCCTGCACGTCTGCAGCACGGCCCCGTGCCACGGCCTGCCTCTGCAGAGAGCACCGTGTGCGCTCTTACTAGCTCTACCCAGCTTCAGGTAGGAGATCTCGGAGAAGCTCGGATTTTATGTTGAATAAAGACACAAGTAAGGAATAGAGAGGACGATCTCTGAGTCAGCAGCACAGCGAGTGGCTGGACTTCGGGCGAGGTCACCCTGAGAAAAGAGGGAAAAGGAGGAGGCCAAGAATCGAGAGTACAAGGACTGGAGAACACTGAGGAGGATCATCTGAAAAGCAAATTATGGGAAGGAGTGTGGGACAGAAATGACAATCTAGGAGGAAACACACTTATTCCTTACTTCTCCTCTGCTGATCCTGCACCTGCAGCTTGACGCAGACCAGGGAAGCATGCTCCGTGGCTTCTTGCATCCATCATCCTTCATAAACTAACAGTAATTTCACAGCATTCTTCAGAAGTCTCACAGTGGCAAGCAGCTAGGGAGTAAAAAAAGAGCCAAAGAAAATTAGCACAAAATAAATAAATCGGAAACCGAGGAAACTTCAAAGATCCCCTGCTGAAATCCGTCGCTGACACCCCTATACTGGCTGAACAAGGGGGAATGGCCCAAGTCCTTCCCAAGGGTGGAAGGGGATGATACTAGATAGGAAAACCCATCCTGCTGCTCGGGTATGAACTTTCCTGTCAGTGGCACGACATTACCCACCCACCGACGAGCTGGCCTCCTGGGCCTTCATTAGCCTGGAGCTGAACATAAACCGGGGCAATTAGTAACTCTCACCTCTCCATGCTGGGGTATCTGGACACCTGAGCGGTGCGTGCATTTGAAATAAATGGGATTTTAGAGTCAATTTCTGTGTGCACGCATGTAGCTCCTGCATCTCAGCCACGTCTTTTCAAAACGGCGAAAAAACCACACGACCTAAAGAAAACATTACAAATTCAAATATTTTTAGCAGAGTTGTAGATTTAGATGTTGGAAAGACAGTCAATGTGCATCTATTCCAGTGGAGATAGTTTTCTAATATGTATGAAAAGACGTATTTCGTAAAATGATCTTAGAGGTTTGTCTCTTACTGGACCTTTTCAGCTCCTGTTAGCCTCTGCTCACATCCAGCTTTCATCCACTGCCGTGGTGTAAAGTAGGGCACCAGCACACACTGGCACTGTAATTCTTAAAGGAGTTGTTGCTGGAGTCTAGAAAAGCAGAATTTCTTCTGCTCTGAGACATCTAATTCTGCAAAATTCATCAAGAGAGAGGAACAGAACACTCACTCAGCTTGGAAATCATTACAGTGATACACACCGGGAAGTGAAACCGCGTCCACAATCTATGCGTCAACCTCAAATCTGTAAAGATGAAATAACATGTAAGTCACATTTATTATTCTTTATCAAATTACTACCTTTGAAACAGTATAATGCTCTAATATCTATTCTCTATCAAGATTAGCATAGAGAATTCACATTTCAGCACCTGGCTATGCATTTTATTTCAAGACACTCAAATCCTTTGAGGCATTTGGGATTCCTGGGCCTGGCCCAAGGTTTATTACAGATGTATTTTTCTTGCACCTCTGTTAACCGAATGTTATTCTCAGTGTGAGTGCCACTGAAAGGAAACTCTGGCACACAGGATACACTGCTTACCAGATTATCTCAAAAACTATTTACCGGTTTCTCATTTCTATCCTTTGCATTATTCAACGACCCACATCCTAAGAGTAGGGGGAGCCCGGGTGCTGATTCACGTCCTGTTTTCTCAGGGATTTTTCCAGTCCGTTGCTGTGGTCTCTGAACAGAGGCGAAGTCTCTTTCAAGTCACCTTCAAACAGTCACTGACATACGCTTTGACCTCAAATGTCAAGCTGCCGCTGAAACACATTAAAAGGTCAGACAGGGGAAAAAAACCACAGGAGGAAGAAAAAAAATTTCCTTAAAAACTGTTATAAAAGAATTGTTTCAAAAATTAAGCCCAAATGATGAATGAGGACACCTCAACACTCAGGTGAACAAACAAAGCAGGAGCACATTTTCTCAAACAGCAAGTTTTCTGGTGCATCGTGCAAGGAGCTGACACCTACTCAATAATTACAACTTGGGTGTTCAGATACTTCAAAGTGTTTAATGAGTCATTCAGAGCAAAAAATAAAATAATCAGACATTTGTACATTACCAAATTTACAGATTCATTAAATAAAACCTATGTTTTATTACAGCAGCAAGACAACACTCTACAATTCAGTCAAGCTCTGGGTCACAGCTACGCAGAATTTTAATGCCTCTGAGTTTTAACGCTTTGTAAATACATCCATCGGCAGTTACCACATCCCCACGCCATCGTGCTAACACAGCCCAGGGAAAACAGAACACCTGCCCAAACTACAGCTGGGATGGACTGCACGCCAGGACACGGTCTAGTGACCATGGCAGTGTGGGGTTGATGATCTTAGAGGTCTTTTCTAATCGTAATGATTCTATGATCCCCCATCACAGCTCCACTGCCTTTACCTGCAGCAGGTGTGTCTGTAGCTATAAAGATACTTCCTGCGTTCCTTCTACAGAGCACAAAGAAAAGCAACATACTGAGACAGCAGAATGTGTCTCTCAGCTCTATGCGGACGTATATCGATTTATTCGATAGACTTACCACTGACTGTTCTTCTACTGTAGTTTCTTGTTAAATCTGAAACGTAACACAGCATCTCAGTGGAACTAAGCCTTGTGGCAGTCTTACGAGAGCCCTCGTTTCCACCTTGGAAAGGCAGCACACGGCCAGCACCGCTTGCAGAGTGATCCATCTCGATCACAGCAAGCTGCCGTCTTCGACCCCGGTTTTCTTCGGCACTACATCACTGTCACCCGCCCGGCCCCGCTGGCGACTGCAGACACCGAAATGATTACAGCGGCACGCGTACCGCCGGAAATTAAAGCTATTCCTTAACGAAGCAGTGCAATTCTTAATCAAACTGCTGAAAGTCCTGGATGTATATTTACCTCTGTTTAATGGAAAGGAAACAAACCCTCAGAAAAAGAGCAGTGGCCTTTCAGCATAGGCAGCACATTCAGTGTAAGATGTGAAGGCTCATTCAATGTTTTCACCTTGGCTTGTCTGAATTTGACATAAAATTAGAGTATTCACTGGTTTTAAGTTGGCTTTAGACTTAGTTCCAGGTTCCTTATACGTCAGTAGAGAGACAGGCTCTTCCTGAGGTTGATATAGGTTGGGACCCAATTTAGGTAAGCAGACCGCTGTCTTGAGGTCCATGTCTGAGCTTAGCTTCTAAGCTTGGCCACCTTGAATAGCTCCTTTCCCCTCTCCTGACGAGTCACAAATCAGTTGTAACCCTCAGCTCCTGACTCAGATCTAAAGCATGAGGGTCCATCCAAAGAGGAGTGATGACAGGTTTCCTGACTGGCAGAAAAAACCTACAATTGTGGTCTTGCTGTGAGCCAGTGGGACTCCTGCAACTACCTGCAAGCTACACCTGCTCTCGTGGTTGTGTGAAGTATCAGCTTCACGTGGGCCTTGAGGAGGAAGATGACACTGTAAAGCTATTCCTTGTTTAGGGACGATCAGACATGAGGAATTATTCAAATGAATTTTGATGTCCCGGCTCTTTAAACATTTCAAAAGCTGCCTTTACCTGGATTGAGTTGCAAACGTTCTGTAAGGTTGGGAAACTTCTTAACTCAGTAAGAGATCAAAAAAAAGAGGCAAAAAAAGGGGACTCTTCAGAGTAACTGCCATAAAATTAACCAAGATTTGTCACGTTCGATCAAACAAATATCAGCCATGAGGACACCCATGAGGTTCACAAAGTCACATTTACAAAATGTGCATGCTTACATTTCAGCCACCCATATTCAACGGTCTATACAACGGCCACTTACACAGCTATCACAAATCCTGTACAGAGCAGTAGAAAATGAAACCATTTACATATCTTTTAGTCCTCTACTTAGGCAGCTAAATGAACTAGTCTTAGGTTTGGGCTACATTTTTTCCAGATAAATGTTTCAAGACTGGCACATCGGTAAGAGCAGAACTGCAAGTCAGCCAAAACTGTTGGAACTTCGCAGTGGTGGGGCTGCTCCCTCGCTTTCTGCAGGTTCCCACTAACAGACCACCCAGTGCCAACAAGCAACCAAAGCTGCTTTTTAAGACTTTATTTAGGATGCCTCTTAGACAAATGCATTCCTCAAATAAATAGATAATATAAATAACTTGAAATTCACTATGCAAAGCTGTAAAGCACTCAAGTATTTGGTATCCCATCCATAGATCGTTAAAAGATTTAATCTATTTAACAGTGTATGCAAATAAAATTAACTGATATGTTAGGAAAAAACAGTTGATAACTGTATTTGCTAAGGTAATTTGAGTCAAGAGGAGCAATGTCTGTCAAATCAGTTTAAATGTCTAGTTGAAATGCCTTTTAATTGCTGTTGCCATCTTCGTCCCGTTTTCTGTATGCTTTGTTCAACACCTGGATTTCTTCCTGATAGCCACCTCTCTCCGTATGCTGCTTTTTGCTATTCTGCCGATGAGCTTCGACTGTGTCTGGAATTGATATGTTAATGTCGCTGTCAGGGTTGTTCGACGGTATGAAGAGGGAGTACGAGGCAGTTTCCCCTAAGTCACACGAGACAAACCTGTTTTCTTTCCGAGAGTAACGTAAGGATGGAGACCTGACCTGGGTGGAGGACTGGCTGATGTTACTGATGATTGACACAGTATCCAGGGCCTCTTCATTGTCACAGATTTCAAGTACCTCTAAATGAATTTTAACACTTGTGTCAGCAAACGTGTTAGGAGACTCCTCTGGGTTTGGCTCGTGACCAACACTTTTGGATCGATACACTTCGATTTTCTTTGACGTGGGTGTTATTTTTTGCCCTTCAGTGCTTACCTCGTAGGTAGATAAAGAGAGCGTTTTTCCCGTGGGTGCCTGAAGAGATACAGTTCCTTGGAATGCACACAGAGGGATAGCTAAGGCTCCGCCCGATCGCTGGAAAGAGAAAGAATGACCGTTACCTAATGCTAATTTTTGAAGGTAGAATCCATTATAAATAAGCCAATTATGCTTAGTTTGTTAACTTATTTTACTGCCGTAGACTTTTCCTTCCAGTATTTTAGAAACTCGGTATCTATGATTTTAAAGAGTAGAAAGAATTGTTTTATAATTACATGCTTTAGTATAAAAAGTGTAGTCCCAAATGACTGTGACTCAGCCACAGCTTATGGGGACACACTTAATTAGAAAAGTCTCCCTGCAGCCTGTCCACAACGAGACAGCCAGCACTAACAGGCACCGCTGAACATGTTCCCACTGCTTAAATCAGATCCAGACACCGATCTCCTACAGCTCCTCATGCAGTGACCAGGAGAGCAATGACACCAAGGGACTGTTCAAAACCAGGACCTTACGCTGACAATATCTGTCGCCCTTGGGCACTTTGTCTTAATTAGTCTTAACTAAATTAGGTGCCTAAAGTTAGGTGGCTTGGCTACCAAACTGAACTTTGTAAAACAACTTGTCAGATGTTATTCAAGGAACTTATTTGTGCATTTTTATTTTTATAGTGGAAATAATGCTCATTCAACAGTATCCGCTGGAAGTCTGCAGTCAGGATTTACAGCAGCACTGCCCTGATGGCTGGAGGACCCAGCCAGAACCTCACTGCCAAGCACATTTCACAGTGGTTCTAGAAGCCAATACGGGACATCTTTTCTAGAACAAAGCTGAATTGATCTGTAGAGAAATCTTCATATGCTTGCAGGCAGAGAAAGAGAATTCAGTTACAGCTCCACAGTACTAAAGGCCATGCTCAAACCAAGAATTTTTGGCAGTTGCAATGAAAACTCTGTTTCAGAGGCTGTAAATAAACGAAGGCGTTACACAAAGAAATCCCTGCTCCGCGCTGGAGGGGGGACACCGCGGCCACAGGCAGTGATGTCGTGTCCCCCTGCAGCCAGAGTACCAAAAGCACTCTGCACCACAGCCAGAGAGGGGCAAGCGGCTGAGAGCCGGAGCCAGCCCCTCCTCAGCCCCTGCCTAGGGCACCAGGCACCGAGCAGCAGAGCCGGGCTCCCTCCCGGCTGCGGCGCTGCCACCCGCCGCCGGCTCGCTCTGCCAGCTTGGCTCCGGAGTCAAGCAGCCCAACAGAAGAATCCTATTAATAAACCACTGCTAGCCCCAAAGAGGGAAGAATACGTTCCTGGTTCTATGTATAGCCAGGTCAAATTGTTTATTACCGGAATTACTTTCAGTATAAATTACCATTAATGAGAACAGAATGTGACCCTTATCTTGTCCTCGGTATTATTATTAAATATGCATTTTTGCTTCTTATGACACATCCATGGCAATCAATAGAAGTCTACGAGCAAAGCAGACTACGCTGGTACAACCTGTGAAGGAGAATTTTATCTTCCACTCCCCGTGTTACCTACAGGTCAGCTTTGTGATTTTAAGCCTTACAATGCAATTTAATTCTAAAGCAGTAGGAAGAGGAAGCAATTTGAGTAACGCTTAACAGCGGCCCTCGGTTCATCCATCCAGGTTCCTGTAGCTCATCTGTGCATTATTTAGCGTGAAGAAGAGCATCCGCAGTTGTGGAAGGGTTGTGATTCATTTTTACTTCAGTGAAAAACAGAAAGAGGTCCCCTGGGCTGCTTCTGAACGTCTGCCACCTCACTCTGCACAGCCTGGGCCCAAACTCATTCCTGCAAGGGGACTGCACTGCCAGCCTCTTTCCACCCTCTCTTGCCCACAGGCTTTCATTCCTCAATTTAAAGAAAACTTACTGCCTAAAAGAAATACTTACATTTCTAAAATAGGTATTAACTCCTCCCACACGATTTATGCTATGCGTTCTCTTTTTAAAGCACTTCTACACAGGTATTTTTAAGAGGGTACGGAAAACTCACAGCCTCTTGTTTCTTGGATCATCTTCAAAAAGACCACATTTTGATGCTATCTTGACAATGCCTGAAGCAATCAGGCACTAGCGTGAAGGTAAAGAGATCTTTGAAATAAAATAAACCCCTGTCTTTTCAACCAAAGTGCAGCTCTGCAGCTCTGGTGTCTCCGCAGTTTTCCAGCGCATTAGATACACATATATAATTATCATTATTCCTAAATAAAATGTAGAAATCTTCCTGCGACCCCAGTACTGCGTTTATCAGAATTAGCTACCCAGGATGTGCATTACCACCACACAGACGCCCAGAGCTGACGGCCGTTCTTTCTAACTCTCACGTATCCCATACCAGGTTGGCATCCATGGCAACCGCCCAGGACAAGGGAGCCTTGCCATCAACCGTTCTCATCCTGTGAAGTGAGGACTTGTCTTTCTGAGACCTTACTCACTCTCAACTAGGAGAGGTGAAGGGAGGATCAGACACTTAACTGCTTGAACACAGCAGATTTTAAAATAAAGTCTGTTCTGGTTCTTACATCCACTTTTTCTCTGCGTGTACACACGCATAGATATGAACAAGTATTAATTCATTCATTGTACACACACATGTATATAAAATATTTACTTTTTTACAGTTAATTTCTTAATTTCTGGTATGATTGAAAGGTTTCAGTTTGGAAATGCTCAAATGTTTCAATTAATGAAATGGTGGCAATCAAAACATCATGCAAGCCAAAATCACTGCCTTTAAGCTGAGGCCAGCTTTAACTGAATTCCCCAAAATACCTGGCGGGTCTCACAGAAGTTGCAGTCTAGCTCTGAACCTGAGCTGTGCCCCTGCAGAACGTCAGAAAAGCAGGTTTGCGCCACAGAAACAGCAAGTTGGTAATTTTCAATGTTGCTTAATATACATCCACACGCATTTCATCCCGCAGGAACGCTGCCGGATCCCTACCGCTGCCGTGATGTTTGCCCATGGCAGCTGGCCCTTCCCTCGCCTTGCTGGACTTCTTGTGGAGAGTTTCCTTCCATCACATCCCACCGCAGGGCGTACCCTCTGCACAGCTCCTGCCTGAGGTGGCTGGAGGCTGTCCTGGCTGTTAGAATCTGGGACAGATTCTCACTGGAGAACTACATGTACCAGCACATGCATTTTTAACAAGGAAAGACAAAAAATTACAATGAAATAAATCACAAATGCACTTGTTCCTTAAGGAGTGCTGATGCATTCTGACCAGAGAAAGCTCTGCATAATTGATACAGCAAATCCTTTCATTATGAAATGAAATTATCTACCTTCCAGATTTCACAGAACACAAAGTAGTTGTTGTTGCTATGAGGCAAACCTTCCTCATAAATGTTGCAGCCTAAGACCAGGCTCCCCCCTGCCCTGTTCCAGCTGCCAGAGCAGGGTTTGAGCTGGATTTCCTGGGGAAGGGGGTATTGTCACATAGAGGAGGGTTCAGACTCTGCAGAGGACATAACCGAGCTCATAGCACTGGGCAACGGGCGCTGGCAGAACAGCTTCCATTCGGAAATGCTCAAAGCAGTGAGAAGGGCCCACCAAGAGCCATCTCAATTACAGTTTTTAAATCATCCCTTGCCATCAATGGAACCCAGAAACTCTGCAGCCTTCCCTGCATAGCAAATAAGTTTGTGATCCCTATGGCTTTTTTTTGAAGGGGAACGGAAGGAAATGGAAGGTTTACAGAAGGGGAAGATTTTACAGAAAGGAAAGGCTTACAGAATCTGTTCCTGTATTCCTCCTTGCGAACTGGCAGAAAGCAAAGCAAAACACCCTTTTCCATCTGGTTTGCCATTAAATAGTTATACTTATGTGAAATATTAATAAAAGGCTATTAAAATGCAAGTACACTCCAAGAAAATTTCAATTCCATCACTCGCCGAAGCAGAGCCGCGTTCCGCATGCTGGTAAGTGCCTCCCAAGGGTGTACAACGTTCCCCTGCTTCCCCTCCGCGTCTGCAGGAGTCGATCAGCGATTTGCAGAGCTCGGCGCTTACGGCGAAGCCAGGAATGTACAACTGCAATCAACTGAGTGGTGTTTCTGATGTATTTACATGCGATGTTGAAAAGAATTTACAACTCTAGTTAACAAGTGATCAAGGATTTATTCTGCTAGAGGAAGCCCAGACAACTCTTTAAGTCTGACATGCTAACATCTCAAGTACCAAACATTTCTACTTCTCTCATGTTATATTAAGGGTAACTGGTTTCATTATCTTACAACGATCTCAAGGTCAGTGGTCCCCAGTTCTCCGGGGGTTAGCACCTTGCAGAGACCATTGTCCAATCTGGATTTCCTGGTAATTTTTTGTTTCAGGGAGCGGATGACCGCATGGCAGGGAAAGGAAAGCACAAACAGCTCAATTCTCCAAACACGGTTATCAATTAATACTTCATCTCCTGTGAACAAAGCTGATTCTGTTCCAGAAGTGGATCCTTAGCCAGGTAACGCTTCTTAGCAACTGAAAGCAAACTGTTTCAGAGCCACATGACCTCAGTGTTGGCTCGTGTAGCTCACAGCTCAGATTGCTTTTAAAGACAATAAATTGCTGTTGCAATATGGTAAAGTGGAGAAAAAATAAGGTTAACTGGGGGAAGAAAGGAAGAGCCTGGAATTCCTACATGAGCAACTGGAAGAAGAAAATGTTTGGAAGATCCTCCAGTGCACCTAAGTTAGTAGCTACCTTCCCCAACCGTGCAAGAAGACTGTGTACTCAGACATTCAAACTTTAACTGGATGCTTAGACATGGTTGTCATCCTCAAAAAACCTTCCAAATACAACAGAGAACTAATGGGAGACCCACAGCCTCCCGAAGGAGCAGCCGGAGGCCAAGGGGGACACCCTAAGGCATCTCAACTGGTTCTACACCCGTGTCTGGGCAACAGACTCAAGCACAAGATAGTTTGTAAACTCTCCCTCATGATTCCTAATTTTGAACAGTCATGAATCACAGGCCCTGGAATGGTAAGATAGGTGTAACATTAGTGTTACAGTGAAGTAGAGGTCATACTAGAGTGTGTATCTCTTCTCTGGAAAAGGCAGGAGAGCTCTGTGAGGTCCTGGAATGGAGAATGATTCTCCCAAGCCTGCAGAAGGACACAGTGGTAGAGCCAAGCAGGTTGTGCCACGTCCCTGACCAACGCCACCTGCGCTGGGCCGTGCTGCCTTTCCAAACAAATACCAGCAATCTAAAGAAAGCTCTAACAAGTTTGCATTCCTAATTACTTTGGTGGAATACAGCTCTAGCTGAAAAGTTCTATTTTTAGAATGTTTCCAGTAAGGATCCTGATGTTTCCTTCCAGAGACAATGTGTTTTCTGTTTATTTTAAAACAGAGGCTTAGTCTTCCACTTCCCTAAAAATAAAAATTAGCTGCAGTAAAATTAATTACTGCAACGATTTGCCCTTTGAGAGACTGACTGCAGTAAATTTAGAGCTAACAGGGTATGACAAGAATAGACAAGCTCACCTCAGATGACCTGAAATCCAGTAGTTGTCACTGGCCTGCCCAATGCGGACAGACCTTTACTTGCAGCAAATTAGTACCAGGAAGGGCAACAGATGCATCCGAGGTAGGAATACTTACATCTACACACCAGAGCTGCTGCACTCAGTCCGCCGGGGCTGAAGCCAATGAGCTCAACAGAAAGCCCTTTAATATCCCACAAATCCGCATACGGCCCCCTGAGGGACCCCCTGCACTATGGGTGCAGCGTGGACAGAAGCTCAGAAGGTACTTGGCCTTAAGGCCATTCAGATGAGTCCAGGGCTCTCCTCACTGCTGGGCTCCATGGGCATCATCGACCACCAGCTTCAGCTTTCCTGTTATCCCTAATCCCTGCTGTCCTACAGAAGTCCAGATGCTCTGCACCTACTTATGCTGAAATCATTACAAGCAATCTATATTTTCATGTAAAGATTTGCTGTTTCAAATCTATGCCATTTAAATAGTCGTCTTCAGATAGAACTGCTGATTTTACAAACAATATGAAGCAGCCTTGCCTGATGGGCTCTGCTGATTTGTCTGGCTTTCACCAAACTTCTTGCCTTCAGGACACCTGCCTCACATCCTACATTGATCTTCCAAAAACAACTGGGAAAATGCCCGTGTCCATTTTGATTTGCATATTGGTTATTTTTCATAAGATTTTGGGAACAAGTACAGCCTAGGTACAACACATTGTGAGAGATTTATGACATTTCTAATAATTTCTTTGGAGCCCCTTGTCCCCCTTGGAGCAAAGCTAGCAGATGATGGTGAAATGCAGCATTGATTTTCCAGCTGAGAGAACATCACCTGCAGGAGGAGACCAGCGAGAACACGACGGCAGCCTGGCACGGGTACAGCTATGCAGGCCAGAGGGAAGCAAATATAATCTGCAAGTCCCTTTGTGACTCAGCTTCTATGCTGTGCCTGGTGTTTGCTGGAGTTTACAACTTTCCTGGAGTGAGAAAGATCCTGTGTATTATCACTGCTAAAAGACCTTCAAACTGCAGACATACGGAGATCCAGTGCTGACTCCACTGAAGTGAATTAATTCACACAGCCTCCCCCTCTTCCTCTTGCAGGGCACATAAATAGGTTCAATACAGAGTCTCCTAAAAGAGTTTGCCTGAGGCAACCCATAGATGAGGTATCAAGTCAAAAAAAAAATAATCAGGAAGCCCGTAACATATTGCAAGCCTGGGAGATTTCTATTGCCTGAAGGCACTTCAGTACAGGCAGAAGAACACATGACGTATTTACACCCAGTCTCTTCAGGAAAGGGACATACACTGCTGTTTTATGAGATGTTAAACATATCTTTCAAAAATGCAGCTGTGCAAGAGTTAGAAATGACAAGTACCATTTTTTCTCTCCCTCTCAATTATAGCTAGCCTATATAGGTATTAAATAACACCCACTGCTTCACTCTCCTTTCATGCCACTTTTATTCCAGAGAAATCACTTTGATGGAGTAAGTTACTCACAGAACAGAGGATGAGGAGACAACCAGCTACGGCATCATTACTCTCGCTCCAAGGTAGTGCCATCTTCGAGGTAGCACAAATCTTCAACAATGGAAGGTATCATACATTGTCTGGCACCCTACTCTTTAAAAAGCTAAATCAAAGTAACTGATACCTGTCTCACTGCTTACTTAAGGTCTGAAAATAACAGAATAAAAAAAAATACTGCTTGCACAATACAAATTAAAATGGGCAGTCTTCTGCAAGTATCACTTGTTGCTCAGAGGGTGAAAAAAAAGTAATGTGTGGAGAGACTTGTTAACCCTTGCTTCCCTGAAAGGCTTCAGGTGAGTGAGCTGGCATGTGCCGCCCCTCCTCTCAGCAGTCAGCACGGAAAAGATTCAATCCTGCTGATTTACATTCCCCTGAAGTCCTGGAGTGGTTGCTGGCATCAGACATAGGACACACCAGCAGTTTTTCCAACAAAAGCTTTATGCAGACTGCAACAAAGCCCCACTAAATATAATGGAGTATTTACCTGACTAAAAGCTGGGATGTTTGGATTTGGGTGCTTTGGATCAGACCCACCTTCACTAACCTTGCTGTTTACAGACTTCAGTAACACGTGGCTGGATTTTTTTCGCCATTTTGATGAAGTTTGAGTTGCTAAAGGTAACCTGCCCACATCTGCTTCCAACCTTCCAACATCCAAGCCTTCAAAGAGGTCCATTTATTGGGGAGAGCGGTGCTTTTTAACGCTATTCCAGTATCACATCTCTGCTGGCTGACACGCAGCCAGCCCGTCAGCCTGCAAGTCTTACAGTGCGTGAAGAGGCTGCCCATGAGCACCACCTCCACAGTAACTGCAGGACTGTGTTTAACTGTGAAATCCTTACGCCTTTATCCCACCGTGCAGATCAGATAACTTTAAAATCAGCAAAGACAGTCACATTCACAAGGGTCCAGCTGCAGGTGTTACTGACAAGGTTTAAACAGAGTCCTCAATGCTGGTCAGCTTCCCTTCATCTGAAACCAGTTCTCCTTTATCAACATGGTCAACCAGGTTTTAGCCAAGCACACAGGTTTTCACGTGTTAATTCTTATTCGCAGTGCAGTGGAGTGGTTTGGTCACACCAGAGCACCAGGCACTATTTCCACCTGCAGCTGACCTAACACTGAGAGGAAACCACCAGTCCTAGCTCCTCACTGTGCTAATTCTGCATCAGAGATGCAAAGCCTTTCACTGGATCCTCACCCTTACCAAGCAGTGCAAGCCACCTTCAAGCAAGATGGAAATCATCACCCAAAATTCAGTAAGACTTCAGCACTGAAGCCCTTTGCCTCAGAGGTTTTTTTTACCACTAAGAAGTGATATCTACACTGGATCAATCTGCCCAACGTACGCCGTGAGTTTGGGGGTTTGGGAAACTTAACTTTTCTTCATAACCATCAGCATGATGACCATAACCACAGAACACCTCTGAACAGCTCCTGCTATAGAACCAGAGCTGGGAGGAAGTGTACGAGATGGCTCTGGAGGACAGAAACACAAGGGGCACATTTGCAGGGCACGGTGTGTGGTTCAGCCTCTTGACTTCCATTAGTGTTAATGGGAAAAACACAGCCAGGTCCCTAACCCTCAGGATGCAGCCCAAGAGGATATTTTTGCGTGTGAACACTGATTTAGCAGGCAGCACTGCTGCACTCAGTATTCCCTCCTCTGCCTTCATTTTATCAGCACAGCCACTGCCATGCGCTAGCGTTGTAGCAAGGCAGGATTTCTGGAAGCTTTATTTTTACACTCATTTTCCCTGGGTTGGAACAGATGCAAAGCCACAGCTTTTAGGTGAAAGGGCTGAGTACATTTACTGGAGAGTGCTAAAGACAGAAAAGAGTGGACACAACACAGTAGGAAGGAGCCTGGGGTGAGGGGGGGAATAGGTGACATTTTTCACTTCATATACTGCAGGAAGGTACATCTGTCCCAGGTCTTATAATAGGCAAACTAGTACTAAAGAAATACACTTCCCCATTGACGTGCTTTACACTTATTATGCCATGTTGCTCATTCCACTTGCTCCTCGGTCACAGGGAGCCATGCGGTGATGTCCCCCTTCAGCTGCCATCAGGTTTTGTTCTGCTGAAATGCACGTACTGCCTCTTGCAGTACTTCTACCACGGGACAACGCACCAGGCTCTGGCTATGAAAACAGAAGTACCTCACAGTGTTACAGGCGCCTGGGTTTCAGAAGAAACCAGTGGATCAGCAGCAGCATAAAGCTGCAGGGGTGGAGGAGCTGCCTGTACAACTCTACCCACTACATCAACTCCTAATGTAACTCCATTTTTTTTTAAGAGTGATGAGGAGAAAGTGACTTTTCTTAGATACTTAGGGACATCCAGACAGCTTAAATAAAAGGGATGGCTTTCAACTTATTTAATGTTTGGCCCAAATTGATCTTTCATCCAACATATATCTGAGAAATGCATTAAAGTTATTTTTACAGTGCTTGCCGGAGTTTCACATTCTGCCCTTTCCAGCAGCAAAGCAAATGTCAGTGCTGCGGAGCTCTGGAAGCTCGTGCTGAATGTCAGAAACAGCGAGATCTGCAACTCAGAAGCCTTGAACTTTTCGACCATAGGAGCCTTAATACCTGACAACTGCACACGGGGTTATAACTTGGAAAATGTCAGAGCAGGATGAATTGGGATTCCTTGTAATGCGAGCAGTGAAGAAGGATGTCCAGAAGTGACATATAAAGCCCCAGGGCAAATAAAGCCATCCACGTGCAGCCATTACCAGCTGCTTCACGAGGAGATGCTTGAACCTGCTGTAATGGAAGTCACAGGTCCGTGACTTTTTTTTTTCCCTAAACACAATCTGGAAATTACTGCAAGGAGAGCCACAGTTAAAGATGAACCTAGTGATATACTCACTTGATTAACCAAACTATACATGGCACACAAGGGGTTAGCAGGAACTAGTAGGTTAAACCAGGTTGAGCTATCATTTGCTGTTGCCCACAGTCACTCATCACTGCACACTGCAGCAAAGCTAATGTTTGCTTCTTCATGAAGCGGATGATGGGACAAATTTGAAATATCAAACTAATTCCTACTTCGACTCCAACGCTAAACTTGTTTATCAGTGGGAGAGGGGATTCCTTTATTTAGATAGAAACCACATCTTATACACCTTACCTACAGTCAGCACGTGCTCCAGAAGGCAGGATTTCCATAACCCAGGCAAGGGCAAGTCCCTCCCTCCCATTTGGATCTTAAAATTCACCTTCCTTAAGGCAAGTTACCCCTTCCAAACACTGTCAGGATAGCTTGGTAAAAACTAAGCATTTTCTGAGAATATCACTGGCCATATCCCGTTGTCCTTGAATAGGGCATAAACATGCAAGTAACATCACCTGGAAATGTGTTTCTCAGATTTCAGAGACTTCTGCTTATTTCACTGGAGACACTTAAACCCCTTCAACAGGCAACTGATACTTGAGTTTGCGTGACCACTGAACGACAGCGGGAGAACAACTGCTTCCACAAGACACAGGGAACAGCTTTCCCCACATACAAAATCATCCTCCTGAGCATTTAGGTTTCCAATTAAGCTTTTGTTCACTCCTCAGAAGAGAGATACACACACTTGTTTTCTCTCAATGTCACAACCCTAGAGAAAATCTGAAGATGTGCCTTTCCTACGGCCAATACAAACGTCTCGCCATGCAAATACAGCAGAAGAAAAGTGGTAATTTTGCCACATGCTACAAAAGCTCCTCATATTTAATCAAATGAAAACTCAACCTCAAATAGCATTACTATTTCAGTAATAAAAGATTTTTAAAAACATGCTCTTGTTCTTTGATTTATCCTTTTGCATGTGTTTCCACGTTGCTCATGTGCAACAAATCACAAGCTGATAGTGGCTCTTTGGGGTTCCACCAAGGGAAACTCCCAAAGGTGAGCAGGCAGAGCTAACATTTTAAGTTGTCTCAGAGTCAATTTATAGCAGCAACATGAACCTGTGATTGTGTCATGTATCAAACATGAAAATTGTACTTATAGGTACACAGAATTGCCCTGGTTCATCTTGAAAACGGGGATGTATCAATGCTGCTCATTTTGATTTCCACTACAGGCGTCACACTGCAGGCTCCGCCAGAGCCTCATGCCAGCATTCAGCCTTTGCTTCACAATCATGACTTCTGAGGAGACAAAGTCCTCACACTCATTGCCAGCTTAACAGACAGCTGACAAGGAATCACTCACCATCTATTCCTTCTTTCATTAAGAGCTTTCAACCTGCAGCAGTTGTGACATTTTGCCCCTTAAACACCAATTACAGAAAACAAAAGCAAAGCTTGGCAGTTCTCCGTTAAGCCCATGTCCTTACATGAGATAACAGCTGCCCTTTTGCTGGATCCAGCTTCAGCCTCCCTTCTACAAACGGCAGCCTGGGGCAATTCTCCCTCAGAGCTCTTCCTTGGTGTTGAACCTAGCCCTAGTCAGGAGTCAGTGCAGGCCCTCCGAGTATGGGCACTAACAACAAGGTTTGTCACAGCAGCACCAAATTCAGTGATCCTGTGCTGCTTTATACGACACCATCAGCACAGCAAGGAAGAGGCACACGAGGACTGTGTGTGTGGAACAGAGCATAGTCCTGCAAGCTGGTAACCGAAAGTCAACCCCAACTGCCTTGGCAACGGTGGTACATACAACAGGGCACCCTTTAGGTGAAGGAGTTACACAGCAGGGTTCACGCGCTCTCTATTAATGTTAGATGTTGTGTCCTTAAAGGCCACGGTCTTTGATATCCCCCCTCTCCCAAGGCTGTGAAAAGCTCTGCTGGGTTCAATGAAGTGCACAGCAAATGTGAGAGAGCAGAATCAGAACCTGTGTGCAAAGAACTGTGCAAACTGAGGTTACAGACACCTTTAACAGGTCCTTGAAGTGCTTCAGTTGAAGCGCTGATGTAGTAAGACTCCACCTTCCCTATTCTCTCAGAGCTCCTGAAAACTAATAAATTTCTCAGAATTTCTGCTTCCTCATAATTGTCCACAATCAAAAGGAAAAGGATGAACGATAAAAAGATTCCAAACATTGTGTTTGAATCTAAAAGGAATCTTTGTGCCCAGATTGAAATCTGCATTTCTCTGTGGACTTACCATTCATGACTGGTTTTGCAGTTTTCTTTTTTCCTCTACCCAAGACATAAGCATGACCAAAAAAAGTCACCAGATGCTTGGAAATACTCTTGAAAATGTTATCTTTTGGAGTCTTTGGAGAGAAAATGCTTATTCATTAAGATCATAGAATCACTGTTTTGGGTTGGAAGGGACCTTTAAAGGTCATCTAGTCCAACCCCTCTGCAGTGAGCAGGGACATCCGCAACTAGAGCAGAGCCCAACTTATACTGAATTTAGCACATACAGATCATGCAGCNGGGACATCTGCAACTAGAGCAGGTTGCTCAGAGCCCAACTCATACTGAATTTTTAGCACATACAGATCATGCAGCTGTAAACAAAATAACAACAACAAAAATAATAATAGGAAGAAGCAGAAAACTCGCATGATTAAGAAGACGTGTGAGAAATTACTGCTGGCTCACAATCTGCAAACAGATGTGTGGTTACCAAAAGATACAGTCCTAACTATGATTTTTCCTAGAAGTAACTCCACTACCAACAGGACCAATAGTAATTTCAAGGTAAGCAAAAGTGATTGTGATTTCTCTGTAAGGCCATTCCTCAACGAGAGCAAGTTCGCGCATTACCTGCCGAGGAGTCCTCTCGGATTTACTTCTGCACCACTCCCAGTCTGTGAGCTCGGGTTTATGGCTCTCCTCGTGGGACAACCTCCTCTCCGGAGCCTCCACAGGCACGGGCTCCTCCAGCCTCCCGGCCTGGCCGTCCCGGGAGCTGTCTGCCGCCGCCGTGCTGCTGAACGCCGCGGGGCCCGCCGGAGCGCAGCGGCCTCCCCGGCCTCCGCTCGACCTACCGCAGCCGCTGCCCACCAGCTTGTGGCAGGACGTAGACTGACCATCGCCATCGTGGTGGTTTTCATAGGATATTCTGTAGATTCCGTAACCTTGCTGGAAGGAGAGGTTGAATTCGAAACCCCTTCGTTTGGCTAAGCAGAAAGGGAAGAAATGTCGTATTAGACGAGTCAAGACCAAGAGAAAAATGAGATGACGTATGCAATAAAAATGGCATTCTACAATATGGGACAAATTATTTAACTAGAGACAACAAACAGACAATTCCCCACCCTTAAAAAGAATGAATTGTCATGAAGAAAGACTTTTCAGATAGTATGTTATTAAACCACCTTCTTAATGCATTGCAAAGTTAACGGATTCCCAGAAACCGGTAGATTATCTGCCATTTCCAACAATACACAATGTATGATGTTTTATGGGATGCACACAAAAAGAAAACATTTAAGTTTTGTAATACACTTTTTTCCACAGCCTGTTTCAGCTATATTCCTAAAGGTGAAAAATTGTACTAAATGATAAAAGTATTTCTAAAAATCTACAACAAACCTTCAGTATCAACAGTCAAGGAAGAAAAAAATTCTACAATTAAAAAAATTTGAAGTATTTGCATAACGAGGTTTCTGTATATTCCCCATTCTAAGTTCAGTGCTCCAACTAATCTTACAAAGTAACTGAACAAAAAATTCTCAATCACAATTTATACCCATTCATTCTTCCTCCTTCCTAACGCAAATCACCAGATTCTTCATCTTCCCCCTTTTCCTCTTATATTATGTAGTAACTAAGGAAAAGCCTTTCATTTAACTAAGGAAATCATCTTCCCACTAAACTTGCCAGCACTTTCAGTTCCCCTTAGACCAGGCCTCAAGGGACAACTGTATCAAGCCCTAGCACTTCAACTCTGACTTCTGCAAGATTAATGCATAAATCTATCATTTTTATACACTAATAAAATTGCAGCATCAGCAATAGGAAATTGAAAATATTTTTCTGTTAAAGCTATGCTTGATAATAATGATCATAAATAAATAAATTTTTAAAAAATCAACTCTTGCTCTCTTTGCTCCTTGTAGGCTTCCTTACTGATATTTTTTACCAGAACGTATTTATTTTATACAAAATACTGTTACTGACACCAACTCCCCACTCTCTTTACTACAAGGTGTACTCCAGCTGCATGACACCCTTCCATACTTACTTTTGAGTTCTTCTGAAGACAGTCCATCCGAATTCCTTCTGCAATTAATGATGCAGCCACAGGGCAGGTGGGTCCAGTGCTCTGACAGGACGAATACAGGGGTGACGGTGGCAGCCAGCAAAGTCAGCAGGAAGCTAAGTGTCTCAAAGGAAAGGCTCTGAAGACCAGTGATGTGCTGGACAACCATTTGTATCTGAAAGGCAGAGCATTTTGAAATGTAAATCGCAGCAGGCACATGAGACACTTCCAGGAATAAACAGAACATCTCACCATGACTGTGACACAAGTAGAAGACACATTGTTGGCCGTGTTTGCTGAGCCTCACAGTTTTGTTTCTAACAGGGAATGGAGAAAACACACCGACTCTCCTCCTCATTCTGCATTTCTCAGAAAAACCCTCGCTTTAGCCAAATGTAGATGCCTGAGCACTATTAAAACAAGCAATTCACAATCCAAGCAACTCAGAGGATCCTGCTAGCTCAGGCTCTCCTGCGTGGTGCTGAGGAAGCCCAGCTCCTGATGGGCCACAGGAAAGAGAACCGGCACGAGTCCGGGCTGCGCTGCAGATGCTCTGTGATGCTCTTTCCTGTGAGAGCAGCTCAGGTGCTGGGTCTGTACACACCCTAGGGACAGGGATAACACTGTCCCAAACCCACAGTCTGTCTTTTCAACAGACTCTTTTCTAATTCTACATGAATTCACCTGTTTCCAAACATACCTGTGCATCCTCATGGCCAGCACTCCCTCCTGCCCCCACCCCAGTGCTAGAGAGATTACAAAGGTGCAAGCAAACTCTCACAAACTCCCATTTGTAACCAGTCTGGCAAAGAACACGACTCCCAGTTGGGAGGTGAGGCACAAGAGCTTAGCTTTGTACAATCCTCAGACCCCAGAAAGCTCAACAAATGCCTGTCAGACAGCTGGCCATACAGAACAGCAGACCTGATCATCCCTGTACTCAGGCGATACAAGCGATGCGATGATGGAGTAACACATGGGTGAATCAAGCACTGCCAGACGTGCTGACTGCCGGGTAAATTCGTGTAGTGACACAGACCTGCTTCAAAGGACTTTTCTGGCACAAACTACACTACAAGGAACAACTGCAATGGCTACTGCTCATCTCTTCAGTATGTGGCACACCAACTCACACCCCATTTAAATGTAAGCAAACATCAGAAAATAAAGCAACCTGACAATTTACCATCATTGGGAGCCAGAGAACGACTTTTGTCAAGGCAAGAATCAGCGAGAATCGTTTCTGGGCAAAGCCCACTGTGCAGCTCCTGCTCTGTATGCTGTTCACGCTGCGGGGCTTGAGCGCACCGCTCTCAGCCACACCTCTCCGAAAAACTGCCTCCGAGCCTGGACACACACTCTGGAAATGCTTCAGGGTCTTATTCACAGGGTCCACTGGTGACAGAGCTGGTGTAGCCGTACTGCAGCCCGCAGGTGTCCCTGGGGTGGTGTAGCCTCCAGAGATTTCCTGGTAATCAATGTGTAATAGCTGTTGCTCGTCTGAGCACAACAGCTGGTAAGTTAGAGGAACAGCCAGCACTGTGAGGAGGCAGAAGCACAGTGAGTAGACAATAAATAAAAACAAGATGTAGGAACTGGCACAATCCGTGAAGCAACCCCAGGAGGTGGGGATGTACCTGCCCCAACCACAGAGAGGCAAAATGCAGATAAGTAAACTGACAATCCAAATGGTAAGAATGGCCTGTACCATGCCCACTCGTCGCCTGGAAGTGCTGCAGCTCACTGTCTCCATTTTGTTGATAGTGTAGAAGTTGTAAGAAACTATAAGAGACCCTTTTAGGTTGCTAGAAATTCCCTGGAATAAATATATAAGTGCTGAGGTGGTGCACAGCGGCCGGGGGAGGACATGGCTTGACCACTGGGTGAGCATGAAAATAATCACTGGCACAATGCTGATCAAATCATCTATTGACAAAGAGGTGACAATCACTGAAACTGCAGTTTTGGTCTGCATTTTCAGCAGGGAAACTAGTGAATAAATGCTGCCCAGAAGTGCTGTGAATGCAATGATAAAAGTCAAGCAGAATAGAAAGACATTCAAAGTTCGCTGCTCGCCAGGCTCATCCACAACGCTGTGATTTTCAGTGAAGAGGCTCGTCCCATTCAGTGACAAATTACCAGGCGTTACCGACATTGTCCTTGGCAAATTTTTTTCTTTGCCTTCTCACAGACTCTGCAAGTTCTCCCCAGATGAAACCAGAACTGTTAGCTCCACATCACAAGTTTCTTTGTTTTCCTAGACTCTCTTCCGTGGCATCTGGTGAAGAAATATTCAGGTGGAAGCACCCCTGATAACCAGAACAACTCACGCTCTTGAAAAATCAGGCAACAATGAAGTATCAAAGACAGTGAAAGAAATGCAATTCTTCAATATCCTTTCAGTGCTGGAAGATGTTAATTTAGGCTCTTCAGGTAATAACACGCCATTCACTTTTGACAGCTATCAGGCAACGTGCCTTACTCACGAGTTCAGCTGAAACGCAGGCAGAATATCAGGTGTGTTCAAGCTCTAGTAGCTCAGGGAGAAACATAGTAAAAATGACAGGCTGTTGGACTCACCCTGCGCTGTGCTGAGCTGCAGGAGGGAGGAGCCAGATGCAAGCAGGATAGCAGAGACGAGGGGAGCAAGGATCTTCCCAGCCCCAGCTGCTGCTTAGCTGGATCAGAAGGCTGAAACTGTGTCCCTGCTAAGCCACACCTCCGATGCCGACACCGAAATCCAATGCAAATACTCAGATCTGATGTCAGCCATAAATGTAATTCCCGTAAAGCCCATGGCTGCTCCGGGGCTGTGCATCACGAGCTAGAGCGCTGCTTTGATTCTTTCGCACTTCTGTACTCCATGCTTAGCAAGGGGAAGAGCCGCAGCAGCCGTTGGGAAGACGGAACAGAAGAGTTGTGTCTGCTCTGCCTTTCTGTGGTCCTACTCCCACGGCAAGCATGCGTGTGCACACACGGCACACGGATGCCAACCAAACGATCCGGAGTGACAGCTTTGTTCCGGACAGGTCACTGCCCTGCCTGCCAGCCAGGCGCTGCCCGCCTGCGTGGCATCTCTGCTCAGGCAGGCGGTTAGAAAACTTTCATTCCCAGCATGATTCAAACCTGAGCCGCATCAAATGCTGACGGGCTGCTCTGGCTGGATACATGGGCAGAATCACAGCCAAGTACATTCTGGCACATTATGAATGTCTTCTCTTGAGGAAGTGCAATACTGGTGAAACCTCCAAGGTGACAATTTCCAACGCTCAGATGTTAAGTGGACAGAGAAGCTAAATGTAATCTTCTTGGAGGACTACGTCTCTTCTTTTTGGCACCACTCCGAGTTCAAATGCATGATGGGGATGCAGAACACACATTTCCTGATTAAGTGTAACATTGTGAGGCTCCTGCAATTACTTGCTAGCCTGGGTAACGTTACAAATCCACTCAGTTAGAAATCTGTGTTATTAACAACGCAATCCTTGCTCTGTTCCACCCACTTTGAAATGCATGAGCTGTGTCAAGCCAACAGCTGGACTTCTCAGGTGTTCTCCCTCCTGCCAGGGCAGAGCAGGGATGGAGGCAGCGATTCCCAGAGGTGCTGGAGCCCCAGACAGGACAGGCAGTGGAAGAGAACACACGGGCACAGCTGTGTCGTGCCATCAGAGCCCGCAATACACAGAGCGGAGCTTAGGGCAGCAAGAACGTCCTTCATTTCTGATTCTGAGCTGCCCTGCCATATCACCAGGAAGGCTTATGCCCCCAGAGCAGACCGGGTCTTCCAGGCAAGCCCATGTGCCCCGTGCAGCCACAGAGCTGCCCTCAGTGCAGGACCTGTCATAAAGCCATGTTCCTCCCCCGCAGCCTGACCAGAGCCTTTGCCTTTCCATTCTCCCTTCCACATCACAGCTGCCACTCTTCGGAGGATTCTGCACTATTTATCAGGACCAACTGTCAACCCTCCTGCCAGAAATTTGCAGAAGAGAGGAACATCCATCCTGCCTACCACAGAAAGCACAGTTCTGGATCTGGACCATCCATCTGGCCTTTAACTGTACAGGATTTGACTCGGCTTTTCTCATTTATCTGTCCTGCTGGGCTATTGATTGTTAATCTGCTGTGCCAGCTAAAGGCCAGGGCTCATTTCCTTCTATTTACAAATCACAGTCACCTCTGCCCCCGCAAGTCAACTTTAAATTAAGGACAGTGTTCTAAATCTTACGATGAACGGTGTGAGCCTGGTCAGAAGAACAATCAGGAGGTAAGAAGGGAAAGAAGCATCATTCACCCTTGTTTGGCCCTTTACTTTTTAGCCCGGCTTCCTCAGGAGACACATGACCACGCTGCCTGAGGTGGATATATGCATCCGTCAATGCATTTTGACAAGATGATCGTTTTCATCTCAATCTGACGGTATCAAAGCTATGAAGTTCCCAGAAGTTTTATGAAAATGAGCAGCTGAGCAGAGGAGACAGATCACAGCAGGCTGCAGCAGAGTTCCCCCTTCGCTAGAAACCAGCGAACACAAAGCAAAGGCTTTATAAATACTCCAGCCATAGAGAAAGCTTCAGTTGAATTATCAATTAACCTGGATGCTAAACTGCAGGAAACAAACTTCATCCACCCTGCCATGTCATAGTGCTTCCTCACAGGGGATCACTTGCTTTCAGTCTTAAATCCCCTGTTTCCATCACCTGTGCCATCTTCATTTGCTCTTGCCGCACTACTGCTGGGTGTTTAGAAACAATCTGAATGATGCTTCAGCAATTCATTTTCCCTGCTTCAGAAGCTTCTTCTCCTCTATCCGGTGTCACTATACCAACAAATTTCCTGGAAGTTTCCTCAGTACAACCCTCTTCCTATACGTTACTGATCCTGCTTTACTGGCTGGGCGTACGCAGCCTCTCTGCAGCTTTTTGGACACTTCAGCAAGAGCAGTCCACTCCGTGCCTTCCATTTGTATTTGGAATAAAATGCTCGTCAGTGTTTTTAAGAAGAAAGCCACTTTCATTTACCACCATACCCATCCAAGGCAGATGATGTATTGCTCACTTCAGTTTATCTTCCCACAGAAAGTATTTTAATATAAAAACTGCATCTTGCCTTTCTCTGTGGCAGCTTTTACCGTAACTGACAATATGGTGAAATGCTCTTTCCTCTGGTCATTTTGTAGTTATAAGCTAAAGGTCTTAAGAGTGATGAATTCAAGCAGCTTCCCTTCTTATTTATCTTCCTTTAACACAACTGGTAAATTCTGATAAAACATGGACAGAACGATCAGTTTCATCTTAGAACTCAGGAGAGAATTTGGCTGCAGTAAGAAACAATCAACTCTACAAAGAGAAGCGTGACTCTGTATGCAGCATTGCCTCCAGAAACTTCACTCACACGCCCAGTAAGGTCTAAGCTCTGAAACTCCTCATGTGGTTGGGGAAAATTAATCTGAATCAGATTCTCTGACTCTAAAGGATGAGTTTCTATTGCAATCTTTCAGAACTTACAGGAACGCTATTTTTGCGCTTGTAATTTCACTCCCAAATTTCCCTGAAATTCAGGAACAGACTCAAGTAGTCCTGGGGGTGGTAAGGACAGGTAACGAGCAGAAAGCTAGACTGTGCCATCACAAACCCGCTTCTCCCCAGTTTTCTAAAGAAACAGTGCTAGAATGGAATAATGCAGCTCTGCCAAAGAGCCATGGGTCCAACAGAAAGAAGACAACACCTCTGTCTGCTGCTGTGTCCTTGGTTTGGACTGTGCCAAGGCAGGCACGACTGCGGAGATTAAGACCCTTACTACATATTATTCCCTTTCTTCTCTGCATTTAGCCTCCTGAGTTACAGAAGGTTCCTAATACAAATACTGTCCTTGGCAATATAGGCATATACTCCTTATCCCCCAGTGAAATCTCTTTGTTAAGGCATGATCACCAAGAGAAGATACATTAGGTGTGGAAATCTCCTCTCTGGCCTCATTTCAAACAGCACTGCACAACCATATCTCTTTAAAAGAAGAATCAGTGCTACTCGACAGGCTATGAAAGGATTTCCAAGAGACACACTGCATGTCACAACTCAGAAATGCTTGTAAAGAGAATCAAATATTCACCATTCATAAAATACAGACAACAAATAGGGTATTAAAAAAATTTATCCCTGCAATAAGCTAAGCTCTGACTTATGGTTTTGCTTCCTGTTGTCACTCCAGAGAGTCAAGGTTATTACAGCAGCTGTACAGATATTTCATTTCAGAAGGTGATATAACCTCTGTGCCAGGCACAACTGTGTATATATTTATATAATACCATAAACGTCTTCATAATTTGTTCCTCAGTAGCATGTGAAAGAAAAGATCTTATTTTTCCCTATAATTTTTTCAACAGACTTTTTAAAAGATGTTAAACTACACGATAATTTTTGGTCATTTGATCATTTTTGGACTCAGGCATTGCCTTCAGACACAAGATGGTTAAACTGCCCCTAATTATTTCATCTAGTTATTTGCCTCAGACGAACTAAATCAGTGGTGGCTTCTAATAAAAGGCAGATACTCTTATACTTGGCCCATTTGTGGTGCAGCTGTATTGCTGTAGGAAAAGGGTGCTTACTGATTCGGGGCAATTAGGGCAATGTAAATCAGGAGTAATTCCATTAAAGCTAAAAATGTGATTTAACTCACGTACTCATTATGGGCTAGACTGCACCAGCTCTAACTCAAGCAAAACAGAACCTTGCTGGGCAGATGCTCCCTTTGAAACCAAGGGTTATAGCTCCTCAGCAGCACATCACTGCCTGTCCCTCCTCTTCCGCTTGCTTCTGGCCCATCTGCTCAGAGCTCCCCAACTCCACGTTAGTGCTTCCGAGCGGTACATACAGGCAGAAAACTGAGACTGCAGTGAACCGAATTTTTGGGGAGAATTACAGAATAAATAAGAGACAAAGCTGAAAGTGAGTGAGACCCAAAGTGTTCACATGGCCAGGTACAATCACGGTGTGCACCCTTCTCCACAGCTTTCAGAAGCCCACAAAAAGCACGTCAGTGAGGAACAAAAATAGAGCCAGCATTCAAGTGAGGCACAAGATGGTTGAGAGGTGAGAATGAATCCGTCCAGGCGACACTGTGTGCACACTACCAGAGATGACTAAGTGCTGTTATTCTGGAAAGGTCCAAAGTAGGACCACCTAGAAGAGAAACAAGCAATTGTAAGACACTAATTCCAGGATGACAATGCTGAATGGGAAGAGATAGCAAGTATGCAACATGCACATGGAGGAGAAAGGGACAATTCTATTCAGGAGGGTGCTATTTCTCTGGTGGATGGCAAGGCAGAGACATGGTAGCAAAATCTGCAGCTACCGAAGTGAAGAGCAGCTCGGTTCTAGATAGCATGGATGGTGAGAGATTCTGCTAGGTGCGGCATAACTGCTCTTGAGAGAAGGCACTTCACAATGTCACTTCATTGAGCAGCCACTGGCTCTCTGCATCGACAGGAGGAGACAGACAGCTAGCAGGGAGGCCATTCTTCAGTACAGCTCCTCACAATCACTGTTTGCTTTCTAATAGAGAGCGCATTGGGCTTGGAATATAATTCATGGAACAGCATGATATGAACGCTTCTAATTTTGCTGAACAGCTCTCCTAGCAGTGGAACACCCATCATGCAGCTGTATCCGTTCGATCGTACCTCATCACCAAGCAAACCCAGCAAAAGCAACACTGTGCTCGGTAATGACTCCTATTTCAGATGCTGCAGAATCTACGTAGCACGTGGGAGAAAGAAGCAATGTTGTGCAATCTGGCAGGAGCTGGGCAGCAACAGTAGCACACCACTGTGGCAAACAGCACCGAGAGAGTTAACTGGAGAATCCAAACAGCTGGCAAGGAACAATTATCCTGAAGGGAGGGAGAAGAGGAAGAAGGCACATGCCTTTGAGTGACCCAGCTATGACCCCACCTGGAAGCAGCAGGACAATCAGCTGTCTATGTAGAACTTTCTCCAACAGTAATAAAATTAACGATCACAAGAGCCATTTGTAATAGTGTTTGCACATTTCACTGCCTCTTGTAGAGTCTCACGAGCTCTGCAGCAGGTTGTCTTAGCCCTTCATCTCTCTTTCCATTGTTACTTCCTCACCATCTTCTCTCCCACTCACCTTCCAGGAAGGCTGAATGAGCAGACTGGGAAATTCAACCCCAGGAGTTAGGATGAAATCAAGTTTTAATGTGTGAAGATTGAACTCCCTGGAATCAAATTTTGCCTCTGCAGGACTAAGAACATCCATTTTCTGGTTATCCCCACTTTTACCTATACCAACAACACTATTCTCTTTCTAGCGCTCACCTGTTTCTTGAAAAGACACTACTATTCACCCGATATTTTTACAAGAAAACCAGTGTTTTAAGTGTTGCTTTACCCTGAAACCTCAAGTATAAATGCTGTCATAAATGATACTCAAACATGGACATAGCACAGGACACAGCTCACTGCATGGCAAAACAAAGACAACATTTGCCAGGCACGTCACATTTTACCAAATTATAATACATCATTTTCTCCAAGTTGGTAAAAATAAGCTTTTGTTAGGTATTAGCTTTCCCTTTTACTATTTGTTTTCCTCCCCTTGTTAATAAAATATGGGGAAATAGCTCTTAGAACCTGTTTGTACAGTACAAAACCCACCAGAGATAGATGAATGTTAATGAATGTGACAGGATTCCTAGAGACAGTGTAAACACAAAATCATAAGGCAAAACCTGTACTTGCTGCTCATCTAAGTAAATTCAAGCATTTCCAGTAAGTTACTCATGGGGAGTGAAGACAGGCTCTCCAGCTCCCTAAAGCAGAACAAAATCAACCCAAACTCCTTGTGACGCCTGGGTTCCTAAAAGCATCCATCCAGGTGAACACACAGAACCCCTTATTTTGGTGTTTCTTGTTTTTACAGGGATTTTAGAAGCCTGCCAGCTCCCATGGGGCTCAAGAAACTCTGTAGAATGGGCAATTAATAACTACCACAAGTACTTCAGTGGACTGGGTAACGATTCCAGTAAGCCACACACGGGAACCCTACGTCAAGGAGGGACAGGACAGCCACCTGCTCCGACACTTCCAACCCCCATCCGGGCCATGGCAGCATATGCTAAACGCCATTCAAAAATCCCAGTAAATCCTAGTGAAGAAACCTATAAAATGAAAACAGATCCCCCTTCTTTTGCAGAAGACACTGACAGTGACTTCCAGTCAGATTTCATTAGTGTCACTGCTCACAGTACTTGCAATGAATGAGGGCTCAGAGAACTGCCTAACGGTTCAGCGTAGTTTCTGAATCTGCAACAATTCCCATCTCTGTGGCACAAATATATCTGTATTTCTTGAGACTCTCTTAATTCATAAGGATGTGAGCAGTTTGATTACTTTAGCACAGCAATCCTGCTGTCTTCATCAGACTGCACTAGCTGGAACAAGAGAAACGTGAATGAAGCTCGTCTGCTCAGCCTACTCCAGTAAGAAAATTCATCAGCTTCATAGGAGGTGACACTGAAGAACTATTATCTAGTTTTTATATCTGAAGTGGTATTTTAAAAGGTATCTGAATGACTTTAAAAAAAGTTCTATATAAAGGAAAAAAGGTAACAGGATCTACATCACTCATGTACTTTTGAAAATAGTACCCCTTAGATCAGAAATCTTAACACAGCAATAAACTCAAATGATGAACGACAGTTCTGTGAAACTACACAGTCCTGGATGTAACTACAGAAAAATGAGCACAAGATAAAGAACACTAAAGGAGCTGCAGAGCCTTTAAAGTAGTCTGACTAAACTAACAGGATCATTTTACCACTAGTCCACAAAATTATAAGTTACATGGATGTTTTAATTCAGCCTTGAAATCTTTCTAATATTTTACTTTTTCAGTAATTGAAACAAATTTTAAGAGTCTGTAGAACTCAGTTTGGCAAGGACATGGCAAGAAATATTTTCATATAGAAAATAAAACTATATCCTAGATCCATACACTTATTAAAGAAAGTCTTTTGCACTGTAAAAGGAGAAGCAGGTATTTCCAAATGCATGTGCCAAGCTATAGGCTGATTCTACAAACCGTTTTTGTATGAGAAAACAGGATGTAATTAAAGGCATTTTCCTACAAATGTTTGTACTGCACTAGGCTCAGCCCCAGTTACAATATGCCCTAACGCCATCTCATGTAACAAACCCTGAAGCCTTCCAGCTCTCTCCCATGCTGCAGAATATCTCCACAGATCTTGGAAGGTTCATTGGTCTAGTGGTCATGGTAGTGTTGGGTTGACAGTTGGACTTGATCTTAGAAACACTAAGGTTTGAAAAGACCTCTATGATCCTATGATTTTCAGTGCTGCTCTCAGGTAAGAAATCAGCTCCTTACTTGAATGTTGCAACAAACCACACCATCTGAATACAAACCAGCATCCTTCTGTGGTGTCCTCCAGGAGACAGCGTTAGTGAGGAGCTGGTTTCGTTCCTCTGCCTTGCTTAAAGCAAACTACATTTGTTTGTACCAAACAGAAAACTAATAAATGAAAAGAAATTCAATCTTAGTTTGGAAATTCCACCTTCTTTGCCCTAATTCCTTTCCGGCTCAATTATGCACATGCTGAAGCAGGGAGTTTTTGTTTACCAGCTTTGGTGAAATATACGGCAGCAAAGCCCAGCAGGCTTTTAAAACTCTGTGTTTACTACCAAATTACAGATACTGTAATTCCAAGAAAAACGAGACAACAAGGGTGTGATTATTTCCTAGAATTTTCAGCACACTTATAATGCAGCTTTCTTCTTTGATACTGCAGTTTGATCTTTCCCAGTAAAGGTATTTAGGACTGCTAATTTACAGAAAATTTATTATCATAAAAGAATTATCAGATTAGGAACACATGGAATAATAACAGATCCAGCAAGAAGGGGAGAGCAGAGCTATGCCACTGAGCATCAAGCTTTCTAGTCAAGAAAAAGAACTCATGAATATTTTAATGAGATGGTGAATGAAACCCTCCCAAACAAGATCAAATTGCATTTAGAAAACAGCCTTTCAAATGCAGTGACAGGTCCAGCCTCTCTGATCTGCAATTTCTGAGACTCAAATAGTGATAAAGAGACTGCAGAATCCAGGCTTAGTGCCAACATTGACTGGACAAGTGTGTCAGCAAGATACTGAGATAACGGTGGAAAGCCTTGCTATAAAAATCTTACTTTATCAGGCTAGACGAAAACCAGGCATCACTCCTCCCAGAGATTAAAGTTGCAGAGAAAGAGAAAAGTAAAATGCATGAGAAGAGGGTTAGTTTATTTTCAAAACCTGAATCTTTTCAATTGGTATATTTATCTTACACCCGAGACTGATGAAAAACATACCTAGGTATCTGTAGGGGAAGGCTGAGCACTCGTATGTCGCTGGTGGTGTGACGGGGAACACGGCAGCCCGCTGTGCCGACACGCGCTCACCACGGGTGTTTCAGCGAGCCCAGCTGGCAACACACAGGGAAGCGCTGCAGCAGGCTGAGCTGCTGCCAGCTCAATTCCCCCGAACTACGTGCAGAACTGCTGGAGAGGACAGACAGAAACCAAGCCCAGGAGTCCCAGCTGGGCCGTTTCAAACCACAGCAGAAGTCTGAAATACCTCCTGTAAGTTCCTGCACTGTTCTTGTGCCCTGGCCACTGAAAAACCCATCAGGAACAAAGGGCTGAAAAATCCAACGTCTGCATTTTTACTCCAAAATTCTCCAAGCACCTGGGCATCCACTCATGCAGCTGCCCACCACAGGAATTGAAACGCAGGCCTCATTTAGATGCTCCAAATCCTGGCTGCTTTGCCCTGCTGCCTGGGCACAGAACCAGCACGCAGATCACATCTGGAGCTTTCAGCTATTGTCAATACTTTTTCTGCCACCCAAAACTCTAAAGACCCAGAAAATACAACTAAAAATGCACGTAACCGGTGTATTTTTCTAGTGAACAGACATTTGTGATTAGCTTGGAAAAGTCAAACCGCAGTGTAACCGCGCCATCCTCTCCTCATGAAGACAGGTGTGTTGAACAGGCACGCTCCAGCACTGCACACAGCATGCTGAGCAGGGGGAGAGAAGACTTTGGCCTCACTTCTTTAATCATAACATAGGAATAAATCATCTCAATTCCCTCCACACTCAATCTTGCATTCTCAGCAGTTTAAAAATATCAGCAGATAATGGAAAAATAAAACACTCGTGGTTGCAATCACAAGGTTTTCTGTCGCTCACAACACAATCAGTGTGCTATGGGAACCATCATCACTCGTCATCCTGCCAACAGATGAAGAAACCTTGACTCTTAACTTTTACTTTCCTGTAACAGTGATAGAAGATCTCATTTCTGATAAGCAGAGGGGACTGTTGGAGGGTCAGCACCCAAGAGCAGGTGGAGAGGTTGTCAGCATTAGCATTTATTTGTATCTTTGCTTTTTCTCCTGAAGCCCCCATCAGTACCGACAGTGCTTTTCAGAACAGCAATATCAAGCTAGTGAGCAGGGATTAAACTAGGTCTTTCATTTCCTACTACATTTTATATAGGTAATAAATGAACACGCACCAGAAGATAACAATGTGACCATCTGTACCATCAGGGCTAATCAGTATCACCTTCAATCTAAAAGACCCTTGAACCATCTAGACTCACAAGATTGATTTTCACTCAGTCCTGCCATAAACACATTACCCAGCATTACAGAAATTGGGGTTTTTACACACTCAGTCACCCATGCTGTTAGTCTCTCATTTCTTCCCTTGTGTTAAATGAGGATGTAAAATCTAATCTCTGGAGAACTGTCCATTTCTTTTTAAAGTGTTTTTCATCCCTTGTTCACTCACATCCTCTGATTTACATGAATACTCAGATTAACACCCCAAGTTACGGCAGATCTCCTGACCTCAGTATGTTTCTGGAATGTATGCATTACGTATATACCTAAAGACATCTGAAAGGATGAGAAAGTTTGGGTCAGAAGGGACCTTTAAAGCTCATCAAGTCCAAGCTGCTGCAGCGAGCAGGGACATCTGCAACTACAGCTGGTTGCTCAGAGGTGCATCAAGTTCCTCCATGTAAGCTCAACGTCCAGAGAGGTCTCATGTGAACATTTCCTGGTTGACAGAGCCATGTCCAAGTGCTTGTGCTCTGCAAATACCAGAAAGGCATCAGCCAACAGTCATTCTGGGAAGGGTTCTTTACTTCTCACCACTGGATGTTTGCTACATTTTTACCTGAAGGTATTAAGACAAAAAACCCTGCCAAAGACAAGCTTCCATGGAGAGTACACAGCGTGCCCACTAGTCATTTTAAAATGTGTTTTAACCACTAGGAAAACAATCAATTATTAAACACCAGTTCATAAAACCCTAATTTTAAACTACTTGACTACTACATTTTGCTTAGAAAGAAGCATAATTTTCATCACAGATTTTTTCAGTTTGTAGGCATAAAGATTATTCTGTTCAATGCCAACAGACACTTACTACTGAAAATCTAGTATCATTTAATAAGCTCTAAGCTGTCAAGTTCTTATGGCTGTGCAGTCTGAGGCTTCGTAGCAGTTAGCCTGCTTTAGGAGACAACTCAATTTTTGCGATGAAGAAATCAGAGTGTATTTTTTCCACCTGCTTGTAAACGTACAGCACAGTATCATACCATCACCGGTTCAGCAAAGCATTATTAAAATACTTCAATGCTTAATGGATACCAAGCTTTTTTTCAAGAGTTATTTTACCAAAACCATATTTGGTGCAATCATCTAGCAGAAGCCTGTGAATTAGATCAATACAAATATTTAGAAACAGTAATAATGGAGAAAAAAGTCTATTCATTCAAATCCACAGTCACTTCTCTGCAATTATTTATTCAGAATGCATTAAACTTAGGTTACTCTAAGAAAACATTCAAGATAAAGTCATAATATTGACTGTAAGGCAGCAAAAACCTGCGAAAACTCTCCTGTGAATACATGTAATTCAAAAGGGATCTATCCAGTGAAAGAGTCCCTTGGGCTGTGCAGTTTCCCCCAGATTGATTTTCAGTCAATTATGCCTTAAATGTTGGGGTTTGGTTGACATATTATAACTATGCCAGCCTGAGGGTTAGCACATGCAAGACATTGCTTAAAGACTCCTCTTACACATTGACAGCAGTTTGCTTTTCTCTTACGCATCTTACTGTTAATTTCCATTTGCTAAAATAATCCGGAAGGAATAATAAAAGATTCCTTCAATTCAGTTGCCTATGTGCAAACACTCACTCAGATCTAATGAGGAAGAACAATGACTTTCACTGTCTGTTCATCGTGTGTCTCTTCAGTAAGTACACAGAGGGGTTTTTGGATTGAAACAGAAACAAAACACACTGTAATTAACATAAGAACTGACTCAAGGTCATCAACTGTTTCTTAGGTACATTTTAATGTGAATTATCAGTAAAATATTTAACACCTTTACTTAAAACCAGAGCAGATGACACACTCATCCCCAGGAACCACAGACTGGTTGAGGCTGGAGGTCCATCTGGTCTAAGCCCTCTGCTTAAGCAGGGTCACCTAGAGCTGGTTGCCCAGGACCATGTCCAGATGGCTTCTGAGTATCTCCAAGATGGAGACTCCACCACCTCCCTGGGCATCCTGTGCCGGTGCTTGGTCACCACCACAAAGTGTTTCCTGATGTTCCTGACACCCTCCTGTGTGTCTGTGTGTCCATTGCCTCTGGTCCTGTCACTGGGCACCACTGGAAAGACCCTGGCTCTGTCCTCTCTGCACCTTGTATTTCAATTAAAACCTTTTCTGGTTTAAGTCAAAGGTGGCAACAAAGAGTAAAATACGCATTAACGCTTTTTTCCAGTGAGAAGACTGAGATAATCTTTTCACGATCTGACCAACGGACAATGCTAGCTTTTTCTATTCCTGTTATGAACATAAACAGTCTTTGAACTGGAAGAAAGGTTTAAAAGAATCAGCTGTTTTCCCGTGCAGTGAAAGAGCTGCTCTCAGTGATCTGCCTTGCTCAGATAGCTTTGAGCACTCCTAGAATACAGCATATAAGGAGGGTAGAGAAAGACACAGAAGACATCACAACATAGAAGAGGAACCTTTAGAAGATAAGAATGACAAAAGGAAAGCAAATAGGAAGAAGAAGAAAAAATACTATTCTCTGCCTTTTGTACTAATAGACTTTTTTCCTTCCACTTTCTTACTTTAATCTTTTCACAGTGGTTTGCTCCCAGATTTTTCCATTACTCATTTTGGAAAGACGTTCATTCTCACTCCTCCATTTTATTTTCCCACACATCTAGTTCTCTTTTTTTCCTGTTGCTTCTTTATCTTTTCTCCTTCCCTGTTCTTTTCCTGCCTCTCTGTATCCTCTTTACCTTTTCTTCTCCTTCTCTGTTTTCCACATTCCAGTTCACCACAACTTGTATTCCGTAGCACTGAACAACAGGATCGTAATTCAAACACACTCACCTGCACAAAGACTCTGCAGTTACCTTTGGTCACTAACTGGTAACACTCCTCTTCAATTACATCAACTTACAACAAAATGTTACAATGCTACAATCCAACATCAGGCACTACATACAATTTTGGAAAGAGAAATCGGGTGAGGTGATTCATAGCCTTATTCTGCAAGCCTGGATCCAGGGACCATGCCGCCATCCCGTTGAATTCCTTTATTTCAATAAACGAGGTTACTCATTTCAGGGCGGATTGCAAGGTTGAGACTCAGTGTGCACTGAGGAGGAGGAATACAGGTCTCTACTACCGATGAAATTAAACCGTGTGACAACCACACCAGTAATTCACCATTCCACAAAAAGGAAATGGTCTTTTCTAATCCTCATACTTGTTTAAAGAAACTGTAAGGAAAGGTACAAGATGTACATTAGTAAACATGATTTTCTAATGTGGATAAAGAAGAAAAATATTCACAATAGTGAGGTTTCATTAAAGCATGACTGAGCTACGAGGATAAAGCCAGCAAAATTCAAGCTTATTGCAGAGACTTATGACAGCGGATCTGAAGCTTACTCAGACACTTCTCTGATTTAATGTGATGCCAAACTGGCAAAAGGACTTGAACGAAACATTAGTTAAAGACAAGAAAATTTTAGTGGTCTTGTTTAATTATAATGCTTTAATGTAGAACTTGAAACAGAAGCCACAGGAGTGTCTTTACAAGCCCAGGAGTAACTGGAGGGTCCTGCTGTGTGCTGCAGTGAGCCCCAACACCTTTCTTCGTGCAGCGATGGGGTGATAACTCAGTCTAGTTCAAGAACAAAGCAGCACCTTACCTCCAGGCAAAGAAGTCTGAAGTACAAGCTTGTAAAGAAAGTTTTGGACAAATCCATTTATATAACAATGGGAACAAGAACCCCAGTAAGACAGCAGCACGGGATGAGAGCAAAGAAACACACAACTGCGTTACAACAAGAGAAACAATTACTGTAACTTCTGGTTTCACTTCAGTGTTGTGGTCAGTCTTTTTAATTTATCATAATACAACCTAGCGAGACTCAAGACACCAAGAAAGCACTCGATCACCTCCAGCAGCATGCTATCGACATTTAACGACTGTCTCAGAGCACAGTACCTCACATCCAATCCATACCCAGCCTTTCGGTAACTCAGAGCTTTCAATTTCAAGGACTTACTTCCAGAAAGTCTTCTGGGGGTTTTGGTTAGTTTGGCTTTTGTTGTGTGGGTTTGGTTTTTTTTTTTCCTCTCCAGAGAAAGTGACAGATTAATATTAAGATAATTTAATTTTCTGGAGTCAAAATGCAAAGTCAGGTATTCTGAGGGCTGGTCAATGCCAGCGCAAGGCTTTGGCTGATGTGTGACTGCCAGCCATGCTCTCAGTACTGCTTCTTTCTATACCATCTTCTCTGTTCAGCAAAAAAGATGGCAGACTAAGCTCCTTCTAGTAGCTTGGTAGAAAACCAAGGTTTTCTCTAGTCTAATAAACTGTGGGATTTGGCCTTGTGCCAATTCAATTACCAAAGATAGTTGATTTGTCCCATTTCAAGCTGCCCTCATTCATCACGTACTGAAGTATCAGACTCCAGAGTATATAGAAGGCTGATCAATTTATCCGCCACTTATTGAAAACCATTAAACTAATGTAGGACAGAGTCAGTAAATGCAAGATTGCTGTTGCATTTACCAGGTTTCATAGTCCACTCAGCTAGTCTTAGGGAGTGGTTGGGAAGCAGGCATCTTCTTGTCTCTGAGAGCTGATATAGAATGAAATTATGTTCCCAGGCAATTGAACTTGTAACCGCAAATTTCCAGACCCCAAGAACAGCACGTAGTGTTGCCTTCGGTATGCAAGGAAATATGGTCAGGCATGCAATGGAAAAGAAATGGAGTTTAAAAAAGAACTCGGTAAAATGACAACTACATTTGAATCAACTCAAAGTTTCCAGCTATTCCGTTTAGCAAAGTTCTCCCATGTACTTCATTTAAAGTTCTTTCTGCCTTTTTAAAGTTTCCCACTACAGCACATCAGGCGTTCACTTCAGATCAATCCCACCCTCTGCTCACACAGCTACTACAGACTTCAATGGAGAGTCTGTCAAAGCAAGACTTGTCTTCCCTAATTATTCAGTGTAACATGAGACAAACAGCTTTGTTTTCTCTCATTTCCCTTTCTATCTGGCAGGTAGGCTATCTCATCCTTGGCAATCGGCAGGGCTTTAGTAACTAACCGTACGAACAGGGACTCTCCAAAGGCACACCACTAAGCTGAACAGAAAAGGATTTATCTGTTGAAAAATGACAAGGGAAAATAATACCAAAAAAGCAAAATATTTTATTTTACCAGCCTGTTTTTCACATAAATTAAAAAATATGGATCACATTATCACTAGTTTATGCAGCAACAGTCTAGTTTGTGATGAAGCAGTTTAGGGGATCAGAAGTGCTGTAAGAGCAATCCCTTGTGGGGTATCTGCTCTGCAGCGAATGTACTTATGCAATATACATGTGTTGAGACGTCATTAAGAGGCAGTTCTTCATTTTGATTAAAACGCTGCTTCCTTTATGTTTACTGAGCTTCAAACCAGCCTGATTTGTATGCTTATATAGTATTTTCTGTCTTTTTTTTAAAGCAGGAATTTAACTGCACTGAGTATGCAAAAATTAATGCAAATAGGAGAATTTCTTAGCTCCCATCTATGAACCTGAGAGATAAACTAGCAAGCTACAACTGAAAGTTCAAGATGATGGCTAGTTCTAATAACATTAACTCCAGTAGCCTGAAATGAGGTCTGGATCCACTGCAGTGAGCACTGAACAAACCCATCACAAGAGATGCTCCACTTCTCCAAGAGAACAGAGCCAACTAGGCCAGGTGAAGAACAAGAGGAACTAGGTCAGAGTTCAAAAAAGGAGACTGGAAAGGAGGCTTTGGAGCCCAAGTTGTCTTTTTATGACTCTTCTCTCAGTGCTACTCTCAGCCCAGGATCTGTGGCTGCCGTGCAGTTTCCCTCTGCTTCACCAGCCACGGCAGCATGCTCCTTCCTTCTGGCCAGAGCTTACCCAGGTCACTTCGGGTAGGGGTAACAATTGTTGGAAGACAAGCAGGCCAAGGTATCATGCCAAGAAATCTTCCTATTCCCAAATGAAAGTGAGCTCCATAAATAAACACTAAGTTAAGCTCCTTGCAGTCTCTCAGCACACAAGGACTGTCTCCAGCCCAGATGTGAGACAGCAGCACGAAGGGAGCGGTGATGGACACTGCGGTGGCACAGGACGGATGCGGCAGTGCCAGGCTAAGCGTTAAGCCAAGCTTCTCCACGTTACACTGCTCTTTATACCACAACCCTTAAAGAAAGCTGCCTATATGCTAAACATTTACAGCTTTACCTTTAAATATTGGCAGGAATACATATGAGGACAGCAAGTTCACAGCATAATTAGCTCTGCAAGTCCCAAAGCTCCTTAGTTAGTCATCCATGGAGGATGACAGTGTGGTCTGAATGCCTGTCAGAGTATACTAAGACTCATCTCCGGCAAAACACAGTCTCAGTCCTTGTTCTCCCTTCTAAACCTGCAACACTTTCCATTTGATACGGAGGGTACCAGAACAAGGACACACACTACCGATTCTACCACACAGCATTGACAAACATTACTCCTGCAGAACTTCATTGCCTGCCTCAATAATGCTAATTAAATAGCGCAGGCAGCGTGCTCACATGCAAACAGAGGAGCTCACGGGTACAAGGGAGGAGGAGAGGAGAAAACATGACTGGCAGTGTGAGGCCTGTCTGCTCCAGGATGCCATTACGTATTCCAGCCAAAGCACACAGGGAAGACCCATGGCTAAGGGTATGTATGAAGATCGCTGTGGTGTAAAAATTAAATTTCCATTGGCAATTTGTGGGTTGGTTCCTGTACAATGCACTTCACCAGCAGGGAATCCATCCATGATGAATTTATCACATACACTGCTTTATTAAAGTAATTCATACACTTGCTTAGGAAACTATTTATTGTGTTCATGCTCCTCCTAAAATATTCTTTCTACAGAGACAGTGGGACCAGAATTCTTCTGTGATTCACAAGCACAAACAAAAATGATAATTGATTTATTTCATTACCACCACCCTGCATTCTTTGTGCCAGGGAAGCCCAATTGACATAAATATTCTGACATAAAATCAAAAAGTAACCATGCATTTCATCTCACTTAAATATGCACCAACTAATAAACCAGTAGTAAGAACGTGTGACCTAACTGCGTTTTATAAAACCAACTTGTAATGCTGATTTCTGTAACTTCTGAGTTACACAAAAATGTGACATTAAAGAACAGCATTAAAAGCTAGACCTGGAGTTTATTATACTGGAGCAACATAGCGTCAAGAAGACAGAAGCGTCAGAAGTTCACTTCTTAAACGTATTTTTATATAAAGGAAAGCTCTTAGGAAAGTAGAATTGTGGACACTACCCAGGACAGCCCTTGTATAGTTGAGTTTTAAGAACTTCCTCCTTTTAAAACATTCCAAACCAAACTTTTGGCAAGACAGATGGATTTATAAACTACTTACTTTATGGCATGCATTTTCTGCAAATAAATCTCTATAAGACAATTGTTCTGAATAAATAAAGACTATCTTTATAAAACTAAAAAATGAGACACATTAAAGCATATAGATCTGAATGAAATGGTGCTTCTCTAAGCAAATAATAAAACTCAATCATATCATTCAAACCTCACTGGGGTCTCCCGGAGTGAAGACAGAATAGCTGTATCAACAACACAGCTTTCCTACAGCTCTGCTCTGTTAAAAATCAACATTTAGCAATTAGTCTTCCTTGCAAATTGCTGCTTTTAAATAAAAAAAAAAACTTCAGATCATTCACATCTGATTACTTTTATGGAAGACAAAAAACCACCACAAAATAACCACTCTGAAATCTAGAGACAGGAAATATATTGATTAGGAAGTTCTGTTGCTGTGTAGCATATCTTCAGAGACAGCAATATTGAGTCTAGTTCCTCACCTCAATCTCTTGGAAGGTGACAGAAAAATCTTCCTAAAAAACATTTGGAACCACCTGAAGGACCAGAAAGTGACTGGGAGCAGCACCATGGATTTTCAAAGGGGAAATTGTGCCTGATCAACCTGATGGCCTTCTACAGACTGACCCACAGTAGATGGTCAGTAACTGGAAAACGTCAGCAACACAATAATCACCTGAAAATACCAAATTATTTCCACCTTTTTTCAACAAGATTTTAAACCATAAAAATCCTCAACTAAAGGACTAAAATCCTTCAGAGGTCGGAATGCATTTATCCAAATAACTTGTTTTCTATTTGGATCTTGTCCTTCACTCAAAACATGAGGAGATCCCAAGTCTTAATTTAGGCACTGAGTGACCTAGACTTAAGTGGGCTGAATCCGGGCCTTACAGGTGAGATGTAGAACAACAACATAAGGCTGCTGGGGAAAAAAATATGTGGGTACTTTCACAGGGGGTAAAAACCTAACAAATCTTCACGATACAGGCTGTGTTATACAAAACAAGAGAACTTACAGTCATTAGGAAAAACTATTTACTACGTCTCTATTCTGCTGAAATTACCACAGAAGATTTTATGGCAGGCGTGGATTAAGGGAAGTGTTAGGGAAACAAAGGACAGGCACAGAAAAGAAGAATTAGAGAACGAAGGGGCAAAGCGAGTCACCTGGAAATAACGTATTCTGAAGGTTACACGGTAGTTTTCCATCCTACTCACTACAGAAAAATGAGGTTTGCATCAATATTACAAAAGCAGAAAAAACAAGGTTATGTAGTAGTTTTCCACACTACTCCCTGCAAATGGTGCGTTTTTTATCACTCTTACTGAAGCAGCAGAATGGACACGCCACGCGCCGGCTGGTTCAACCAAGACCAAAGTGTGCTGGGGAAGCCCACCAAGCTCCCCCCCGCCAGGACCACAGACCAGGCAAGCTGGGAGTTCTGACAATGCGTTAATCAGAACGGTGCATGCACGTGAAGTTCAGAGCTTTGTTCCAGCTACTACTTTTTTTCTTCCCCAAAATCACTCTTTAATAAAAGAGCACAGAGAGAGCACAGCTCATGCTGCAGCTTTGCAAGGTGGGACTAATGCTGGGATCTTTAGTTAGACCGAAGACCTCAAAAGAACTCCGTATTCAACTTTCAGTAATGTGTCAATAACTTCTACAGCCTTCTGAGAACAACCTCTGAGAAGCCTTCACAGAACCAAGCAGAAATACAGGGTTAGATTCTACCTTAAGCACATGTGCAGAGTAACTACAGAGAACCTGTTGGAGTTATTTCAGAGTTACACTACAGCAGAATACACCTACATCCTGGAGTTACTTCAGAATCACACCACTGCAAAAAAAAAATCTACATCCTGGCCTCTCTGCAGTGTAGCTGAGTATAAATTCAGCATTCAGCCACTTATGTAAAATGTCTGGTTCCTTCCTTGGCACAATCTAATGAAGTACAAAATTAATGGATGATGTAGCTCAAGTCCTGCCACTGGAGTTTATGCTGCCCACATATTACTCAACATAATTACATCTCCAAGAATCACAGTTTATTTTCTGATGTAAAAATTCACGGAATTGTATTTAATAGAATTAATTTTTAAAGTAAAGCAGTTAATAGTTTTAAACTTTAATTTTTAATAGTAGAGTGAAGCAGTCCTGAAGTAGATGGTGACAGCGTGTGATGGGGTGATGAAGGGCCTTTCCCTGCCCAAATTAATTGGCATTCTGGTATCCGTTACTTTCTTCTGATCTTAGCGCTGAGAAGACGTACACTATTCAAGCTGGAGCATGGCACAGAAATCTCTCGCTCAAGTTTCACTGAAATTACTCTGAGTCATCAAACACATTCCTGGTACCAGAATCATACACCGTGTTTTAACAGGTACTCCGCTTTTATCATCCAATACTTTTATTGAGGTAGCAACAGAAGGTCAAGCAGGTGGGAATGAAGTTGTGCTCTGCGCTGCGCTAATATAGTCAGTCAGCACAAGGGCTGGGCTGCACTTGGAGCTCCAGCATCTGTTGACAGGACATACGTTACCACCAGCTATTAGCAACCGTAGCAATATCCCTGGGAATTAGCCATTTGCATACCAGCCCAGCAAAACAACATTCAACAGCGTACCCAAAGTGTGATTTCCCAGCAATAGGGAGGTATTAAGAACTCCTTGGGAGACTACTCTCCAGAGACTCTTCACCCGCCTCCCCCGAACGCTCAGCACTTTGCAGACACTCCTCGGCACCTCTCAGGGCGAACGCTAAGCCATGTGTTTCTCGGCAATAACAGCTTTCTCTACCTGAGAGCTGCTGAAAGATTTTCATATTCCTGCCAGTGAAGCTGGCGCAGAAATAATGAAGACGGGCTGTGGAGAGCAGCGAGGGATTTAAACACCGCAGTAAAGCCTTCAAAAATACAGTCCATTCACACAGGGTAGCGGTACTAGTGGTGTGACGCCTAAATATATGGAAAAAGTATACTGGCAGGTCAAAGATGTCAGGGTAAGGTGGTGTATCTCTTACCACCGGAGAAGCAAGAGATAATTAGGGCTCATTCTGTACCACCATATGAAGCACGGCGTAATGTCAGTCATTAATGCCAGTCTTCACTATTTTTGATAGGAGTGTAATGTTAGTAGGACATCAGAGGAGATATTGTTCCAGTTCCTTTGGTTTTTTTCATATTCACAAAATAAATTTTTGAAAAATAAATCATAGGCGCATTGGAAGCCATTCTCTTCTTTTTTTCCTCATTGATAGCTTTGAATACACTGAACACCCCAAAGCTCACACTGTAAGTGTGTAGCCCTCAGAAAATCTGTCTCTCCCTGGCAACAACAGCTGTAAAGATCAGCATGACTGCCTCTGCTGTCCTGCCTTCTGCAAAGAACGGGCAGGAAATTGGAGAATTGTCTCATGGGGAGAGGTGAGGTGCAGGTGACATGCAGTCAATCCCATGGTAACCATGTATTTATATCATTCTTAATGGCCTTACATCGTTCGAACAGAATTACTATACAGTTTTAAGCAGGTCAAAGCGGCTTTTCTTTTAATACTGTTCTTGAAAAGATCTGAGTCAGTGATTATCCTTCTAGAAGAGAAGAGTAATAATAGGGAAGGCTGTTATTCCCATTTGTATGGAATAAACGCTGTGCAGACAGAGAGAGACAGCCTAAAATAAGAGTAAGATGTAACAGGCAGTTAGAATGACTGGGGTGCCAGAAAGGATGCAGCAGTTTCAGAGATACGTTTTCTTACAAACACACAAGGGAGCGCTCCCATTTCACATGCAATGGAAACGGGTCACCGAGAAACTGTGCAAAAGATTGGAACTTTTGGCTCTACACAGATGTATCAAAAGTGGTTGATTCAATTGAATTTTCATTATTTCATGGACAGCAAATTAACTCCAAAACCAGAGACTTTCCCCAAGAGTAATTATTTGTCATGGTTTTACAAAGAAAACAGGAAAGAATATGAAGGTCAGAAGAAAAGTATTGGGATGTGATGCTTTACACTGTCCAATTCCTGCAAGTATTTCCCAGCCAGAAGTTTTGTGGTAAGATTATCCCATCCCCTCCTTCCTTCCCTGTCTGCAATGGGAAGAAATAGAATTTTCAGGGTAGCCAAAAGAGATTTACCTCTTCTCACTGCAGAAGCTTTATGGATTTTTAAAAAAGGCATTTATTGATAATAAACCTGTACTACCCTAAACCAAGTCTGCCAACAAGAAAGAAAGGCAAGTTTTACTGCAGTTATTGGTAAAATATTCAACTTAATTGTATGCTCAGAGCAGCAACTTACTGTGGTATACGTCAGCTATTTAAATACAAGCGTAGTCACGCAGTCACAAGCAGACAATAAATATTGGTCTATAGAAATATCATTAATATACCTGAGAGAAACAAGACATTCAAGTAGCAAAAAATAAACAAGAGAACTAAGATAAATTCCAGACTCAATTAATATAATTATCCAAAGGAATAAAAAGAATAATCTAAAAGAATAAAAGCTAGTGTCAAAGTACAAGAAACAGGCAGAAGTTTTCCCAAAGCAACTGGAAGTCGCAAACCTAGTTACAGTTAAAACAGAAGGATCATCTATACTGAGAATGAACAAACACTTGTTTTCGACCTTAGGGTGTAAATAAAACTCTTTGCCTGCTAGAAGAGTAATGACCCATCTTGTCTCTTTAACGAAAGGCATATGCGTCAGCATGATGTACACGTGTAAGGGACTGACATCAATGAGACATTCACTGTTCCCTTGATATCAGCTGTCTTAAGACCTGCACCTTGTGAGGAAATGGCACAACGCTGGTGATGGATGCAGCTTACTGTCACATCCCCGTATCTGCTCTAGGTACACGGCTGCTAAATCCAGTTATTCCAATAGTACTTCCCACAGGAAGCTAAGTATTAGCTTCTCATCAGCATCACTGCAACATTATTTAATCCTAGCTTTGATCCATCAACTTAACAAATAAGAATACACTAAAATCATACTGTGCAGAATTCTGTCTCCTTTGAATCCCATTTTAGACGTTGTGGGGGAATCAAATACGAATTCAGGTCCTGGCGTTTAAAAGAAACAACATGCTTTGTGTGTTCAATAGCACAGCGAGCCAGAAGCAGGCAAGCAGTGTCCCCCAGCGTTCAGAACTCAGAAATAAGGAGCAGAGCTGCTCAAGCAGCAGCCCATAGACACAGCCACCAAGGAAAACAGGTACAGATAGTGCGGACAACGAGTAACTAAAGCCACAGTTTTCGGAAAGAATTACTTAGAAAAGGAAACTGCGATCAAAAGTAAACATTCTGGGCTCAGGTCACTGAATAAGAAGTATGAAACACTTACTCTGACCTCTGATGAGTCACACCCTTCTGCTGAATCGGCTTCTCTGTATGCTGCTCTGGCTCAAGTGGGACTTTGAGGGCCAGGTCTAAAGGCAGAGGGACTTTGAGGGCCAGGTCTAAAGGCAGAGGGACTCTGAGGGCCAGGTCTAAAGGCAGAGGGACTTTGAGGGCCAGGTCTAAAGGCAGAGGGACTCTGAGGGCCAGGTCTAAAGGCAGAGGGACTTCGAGGGCCAGGTCTAAAGGCAGAGGGACTTCGAGGGCCAGGTCTAAAGGCAGAGGGACTTCGAGGGCCAGGTCTAAAGGCAGAGCAGGAGTTGAGAGGCCCGCCAGCCAGAGGGAGGCGGGAGTGCCGAGGGCCTGGCTTTGCTCCTCCTCAGCCCTGGCTGGAGTGTGGAGCTCCTGGGCCACTCACGGAAACGTCCACGGGGCTGGAGCCTGCAGGGCTGCGCTTGGCCAACCGGGCACGCCGTGCCGTGCTGGCCTGGGCCGTGAAGGGAGCGAACATGGCCTCACAGGCCCTTGCGGAAGGGCCGGGGCCCAACAGCCCGGGCCTGCGGGGCAAATGGCGGCGGGCAGAGGCCGGTTCCCGCCACCCCCCCGCCGCCTCAGATGGACTCTCCCCGTCCCCAGCCAGTGACGCAGCGCGCCGCTGCTGCCGTAGCAACGGCGCTGAGGGGAAGCAGGACCGGGAGCGGAGCGATCGTCCCGCGGTGAGCCGCGGAGCGAGGCCGGGGGGCCNTGGGCCGATACCGAGGGGCTGGGCGGGAGCAGGAGACAGTACCCTCAAATTCAGTCTGGGAATGGCCTCGCCATGCCCCTTTACAGTTTAAATTTTATTTGTCCTCTACACCCCCCCCCCACTTTCTGGGTTTAGGTTACAGTTCTGGGCAGGTTCTCCTTCCTACCTTTCATCAAATATACCTGAAAAAAACATCCCTTAGTAACAATACAAAGAAAAAAAAAAAGTCCACTGCTTTAACAGCGGTTTTTGTACCTCTTTTTGTCTGCCCTCGTGCGCTGTTCTATGTTTTCTTAGAGCTGTCCGCCAGACTGGATGGAGTCCGTGGGCCTTGCTTAGAAGAGACTGATAGAAGAGGGAAAGGCAAGTACTGACTTGGCTCCCTTTATTCACCTGTTATTAGCCCCACCTGCTGCTTCACTTGCTCTGCCTCTGGGCAATGCAATTGGGTCTGCTCTAATTAAGCACCTGTAGTCGAAATAAACAGCACCCACCTCCAGCTGTTTCTATAGAGCCATCTTTAAATTGAGTAAGAAGAAATTGGAGCTAAGCTGAGGCAAAAACGACACTGGAGGCAACAGGAGGTGGGACATCTTGTAAAGGTCTCCTGGTTAGTCAATGCTAGAGGATCTGCCAGTGGAGCTGGCTCTGCCCCTCCAGAACTTCCACATGCTGTAGAGGGAGATAAGTCCCTGCAGTGTGCATGACGAATGTATTAAGGAAGCTGGTCTGGGTTAGTCCTGCTCCAGGCAAAGGCAAACCCACGGGATTGCTTCTGCTCAAGGGCCTGGGTGCACCTGGTGGGTGAAGCGGGTGGATGGAGAGGCCCAGTGTGCCCTGAGGGGACGTAATTTGGGGCGAGAACAGCCAGTGAACGCAGCTGTGGGTTGTTAGCTGTTAAGTGGCCGCCGGGCATGGCGAGGATGGTGAGAATAAGGGGTGGAGAATGTCGCGGCCCCGGCAGGACAGCGGTACCGCTCACAGTCAGCGGGAACAGGCTGCAGCTGGGAGAGGCGCAGGCGGGAAAAACAAGCGCAATATAAGGGCAGGGCCGGGCGCGCGGCGCTTCCTCTCAGCGAGCGGCGGGAACGGGGCTGGTGTCGTCGCGCGGTTTGTATCACTTGTTTTATCCTTCATTTAATCACTATTGTTGTTACTTCTGCTGTTTCTGGTCTTTGAGCTGTTCCATTAGGCCTCCCGTATCCCAACCCACCGCGTCTTTAACTTTTTCCCTCATGGTTCTCCTACAACGCGCGGGAAGAAGGAGGGGAGGGGGGGGGCAGTGGGTGAGCGGCTGCTGCTGTAAACCCAGGACACTTGTAGCCCGTTTCGGATATTGGAGGGTCTCCCCAGGGCCTTCTCCTCTCCAAATCGAGCCTTTGAAATCCAGAGGTGGCACGTTCCCTCCTCTCCTTCCTTCATCTGTCCCGGTTACCCTGCAGACGCCCCAGCGCAGGGGGGGGCTGGATGTTCAGCCTCAGTTTGCACTCCATGCTCTATGGACTTGCTCGTTGGAAGAGTATTTTACAACCTGGGTGGAAAAAAGTGTCTTTAAAACATTGTCTGGAAGTTTTGAGAGTAGGGAACAACTCTGTTCTGTGAGGTACTGTGTTCTTTTATATTAATTTGTGTATGGTGGAAGACATTAATCTTTCCAAATCAGTTGGGATGGTTTGACTTTGTTGCCACTGATACAATTTTCTTTTTCTCTGTGCTTTCTATGCGTTGAGAAAGTTGTGTTTTATTTAATATTAAGCTGCTTTAATTGAACTTTAGGGAATTGCCCAAAAGAAGCAGACAAGTAAATCCTTTCTCTGGTGTCATAAATGTAAAAACAAAAAAGTTTTTCTCCAGTTAAATTTAGAGTTGCTCCAGGATTTTATTGGCATTTTATGTAAGCAAGTTCTGTGCTTCATCTAAAGAAGTTCTGTCCTCCGTTTCTCCCCTTCTGTACACTAATATTTTTGGGTTTGTAACATTTTACTGTTTAAACTTCAATTTAATTCCCATTAATTAACAATTAACAGGTTGCTCTCTGGAGATCACTGAAATTCCTTTTTTCAGAAGAGCTTATCCTGGGTACCATGAACATCAACAACTTTGTAATACTCCCGGGCTCAAAAACTGGAACCTCAGTGAGATTAAAAGCAAAGTAAGGGCATTTTACCTGCTTGTAATAAAGATGTTTTTAAATAATTTTTTAGTAAGTTTTAATGCAACATTAAGTAGAAGAGCTTCTTTGTGTAAGAGCAAGAAGATTCATGATGTTTTTCTCTTCTCTCTATCCTTTTAGCCTTAAGCCTTTGTTTTCTTATGCATTAATATCCTTTCTGAGTATAGGTCTTATGACTCTGTGCATCTAACATACATTCTTTGTAACAAAGAATTCATTGGGATAGTTTATTTCAATAAAATGAAGCACCAGGCTTTTCTGAATACAGACACAATTTTCAGTTTCATATTGCCCACTCTAAAAATTTGAGTAGACGTATCACTGTCACCGTACACCTCTGTAATGAGGTATTCTTGGGTCCAAGGAGCTTCCACCTGCCCCAAATTTTCTGGGACTGTTTTCAGTCTTGTGTGGAGGTAGAAAGGTGATGTGCCTTTAATGACAGATTTTTTCCAACTTTTCTTGTCGCTTTACACTTCTTCAGGTAACTTACTGTTTTTCATGTAACTTTTAATGAGTATTTCACTACTTGAACTCCTCTAGAACTGTCAGAGAATTGCAGTTGGAGAAAGTGCAATTAGAAACAGAGAATGAGGAGATTGAGAAGAAATTACAGCAACTCCAGTCAAACATGAGAAGAGAAAAAGAAGAGAGAAAGTAGGTTCAGCCTGTTTCAATAAAAGGAATCTAATGAGATGTTCCCTCCACACCTTCCCCTGCCCCAGGTGGGATCCCTTGCCAAGTTTAGAATTCACAGTTGTGTTCAGTGTCCCCTCTCCAGTCTTCCTTTGCAATGAGAAACTTGCTGCCCTGTAACTTCCTTATTTTTAAACTCCTATGTGACATTTTGATTTATTTTTTTAGAAGTAAACTAGCAAATTCTTCTTGGCAGGGATATTCAGTGGCAGAGGTCCCTTTTCCTCGTTTATTCCCTCGTCTCCCTTTCTGCTGTTGTCTGATTGGATTTGTTACCTTAGTTTTAAAGCAGGAGACAGAAGGTGGTTTCTCTTGCACTATTTCAGTCTTGTTGCTGAAGTTTCTAAAAAGGGTGCTGCTCAGCGGCTGAGGGTCTTGGGGTTGTTTAGTCTGAAGAAAAGGAGGCTGAGGGGAGACCTTCTTGCTCTCTACAACACCCTGAAAAGAGGCTGTGGAGAGCTTGGTGTTGGTTTCTTCTCACAAGTAACAAGGGATAGCAGAAGAGGAAATGGCATCAAGTTTTAGTGGGAGGGAGGTGTTGGTGTTTGGGGAATTGATGATCCTGTAGACAAGTGTTTTATTTCTGTGATGCTCTGTTCTTATTTAAAAATCTGAAGGAAAACCTTTGTGCTCCTCTTGCTTGCAGAAGACACAATTTTTAAGTTATTTCTTTGCTCTTGGTCCATAGGAAATCCAGGGCTTATCATTGGAAATCTGGACAGGCAGGACCAGTTACCATCCAAGCCCGAGTTTTGTCACAAAGCAAAGAAAACAATAGTAAGGTAATAAACTGTTGGTATATTTGCAGGTAAAGCTATTTGACAAGATAAGGATTTATCAATCAACAAGATTTAGGACTAGACTTATGCTATGGAACATGGGAACTTTAAATACCGTAAAAAATAAATGTTCTGAGGAAAATTTCTGATTGTTTCTTTTTCTTTGCCAAGCTTATGGTTCCCTTTCAGCTGGAGGAACATAAAATTCTGCTTGGAGAGTGTTATTTTTTTTATCCTGAAATCCTATGCTCATTCCCTAAGGTCTGATGCTGGTTGGTCAACTGTGGGTTAAGCAGGACTTTGAAGCAGTGTCTTGGGCAAGGATTGGATTCAGCCCGTTCTCTTGGGCTGAGACTAAATGTTTCTGGGTTTTTTAAAATGTAGATTAGGTTTATCAATTGACTCTTGTTTTATGAGGCCCTTGCTCAGATCTGAAAGGAGAGATGTTGAACTTCCTTGCTAAATCATTGCAAAAATTGTTTTCTTTTTAATATGCACACAATGGGGTATTTCCCCCTTACCTCCTGTTGGAAATGACTAGAGCGATTTTACTCAAACTCTCAAAAAACATGAATGATAAGGCAGACGTATGGGAACGGTAAAAGTGGGTTGAATTTGTACCAGATGTTGTAGAGTGTTTTCCCTCCAACTGGAATAACCTAGCTGTAATTCTTCATTCTGTGGTGGAATAAATTGTTCATTTCAATAGCTTAGGCTCTTGTCCTTGAGGTTTTTTATATCATGGAATCAAGTATTCGGTGTATCCGTTGTTAAGTAATGCTCATGAATGCTGTAAAGCTGCCATAACAGAGCTTGTGATCTTTACTTGTTCTGTGAATTAGTATGAAAAATGTGTAGGGGATCCCCACATCCAAACTAATTCAACTTAGAGATACTTCCTCTTGCCTTTGGCAGGCGTTGATGTGCAAATTGGACTGAGTGGGACATGAAAAGAGTTTTCTGTAACATTTATTTTTTCTGGAATCCACGCTATATATGCTATGTTGAAATGAGAGCTGTTAATTGAGAGAGACCATTTGAAGCTGGTTGAAATAAAGCTTCTGTAACTGAAGAGAACAAAGACAACTTCAGCCTAAGCTGTCACAGTTGCTGTTTAAAGTCTTCAGAAGCAACAGCAGCTTGGTGTGAAGGGCTTCTCAGCCAACACACTCAGTTTCAGTAATTGTCTACTTGCCTGTGAGTAGAAGAGAGGACCAGAATGAAAAGGTTTTCTTTAACCCACCGCTTTCCCCTTCTCAGAGACACGTGACTCAGAGCTGTTACTACTTCAGAGACTTCGGATTTCAGCTGTGATGGCTGAAGGAGAAGCACAGGGCAGAGTTTTCAAAAGTGCAAAATTAAAATGCCTGCACATGCGTAAGAGGTGGGGGGGAAGTGAGGATGCAGAGGGGACTCTGCAGGGAAAAACAGGAGCAAAAATGTTGAAAAAGGCTGGTTTCTGGGGTGGTAGAGCATGGAAGCTCAATGAGGAGCAGAAGGAAAACAAACTAACATGTCCCCACCTCGGCACCAAGCTATCGGTAGATACGTGTGCGGATTATATGTGCAGTAAACTTCAGTGGCTGATGTTCAGGTCCCTGCGGTGATGAAAGTTCTGCAGCTCTATGCTTAGCTGTGTTCCTAGAAACAGTAACATTTTAATTGTGTACAAGTTTAGGTTCATTTTCATTTGCACCTTATATAGCTTTATGTATGTAAATATTCTTCCATATAGGTTTCTTCAGGAAAAGTGAAGTTGCAAGTACTCAAAGAGCAGATGCAAGGTAAAGACACCTTTGTTAACTACATAAAAACTCTACAAGCTTCTGGTACAGTCCTTGGGGGTTGCTGCAATAAAGAAAACAGACTGGAGCACTGGGTTTGGTGGGGTTTTGGTGATTTTGGTGGTTTTTCTTCCAGAGCCAGTGAAAGAACCATTTAAGCATAAAGTGGGAAATACTGTAGCTCATGAAGAGCCTGAAGTGAAGGGGATAGCGTGTGGACTACGTGAAATGAAGGGTGCACTGCTGGTAAGTAAATGGTTTAAAAATTACTCTATGGCATCTGAATAAAGTGGCTGTCTAGTAGCTGTGTGGCAGCATCTAGACATGCGTAAATTCCATTTGTTGTAAAATGGATTACCTTGGGTTGGTCCAGGCTGTGTGGTCTGCTCAGACAGGCCATCTGACCTGGAATTTGCTTCTGGGCTCCTTCATGAAGAGCCTGTAGATGGAAACACGTATGTGCCTGCTTAAAACACACCTGCAGGTGGAAATACTAAGTTTTATTTTTCTCTGGTGAACTGAAGATTTTTTTAAATACCTTATTTTTGCAGTTTGTTTTACTGGGAAAAATAAGACTTCTCTAAGATGATGGGCTCGAGGTGCCACATTGACTATTAGCCATACAGCAACTTAAAGAGGAAAAAATTACATATTTGGGATTGATTTAATCCTACTTTATCTAAATATCTTACCTTGCTGGATTTGAAATTATAGTAACATTTTTTCTCATCTGTTTCCCCAAACACGCTGGTGACACCCACTTTAATTCTAGGATTTCTCACTGTGGTAACTACTTAGGGTGCATAAGGTAAAGGAAAGTTTTATACCTTGATATCCCCGAATGGCAAGGAAATAGATTAAATGATTCTGTAATCAGATCTCTTAGCAGTTCTTGAACAGAGAGTGTCTTTATGCTGTATTTTTGTCTGCTGTGTGAATGTGACTGAAGAAGGCTGATTAAGATGTGTGGTTTTGGGGAAATAGGGCAAAACTGAGTGGTCTGTGAATATTTTGCAACTTTAAATACTTTGATTAGCACCAGCTGAGCTGGTGCTTGCTGGCTACATCAGAGTGGAAATTAGTATTATCAAATACAGGGTGGTTTAATAAAGTTTTAGCAAGTGTAAATGGGAACGTTCGCCTCCAAAATATGATACAGCTCTGGACTATTTTGTTTGAGTAACTTGTGTGAATAGAGTAGTTGAATTGTTTAATGAGAAAATAACATTTTTGTTTGCTTGTGCAAACTTTTTTGTTGTTCTTCTTGCGCTCTCAGTAGATAGTTATGAGCAAGACCACATAAAAACTTGTATTGATAACCAGGGCAGCTCGACTAAGCCCAGGAAACAGGGTGCTGCGTTTTCATAGCTGACACTAAAAATGTTGTTACTATTTTGTGTAACCGGGAAGAGGATTATCATCAGAAGTGCTCTATGAATTGTGTTGTGGGGTTCACTTAGGACCTGTCCTCAGCTTCGACCTGCACAGGCCTTGGAAATCGGGACAAAGGGTGGTTACAAAATGGTACGTTTAATGAGGAGGAATCTGCGAGGTCTTTTCAGGAAGCTTTGCTTCAGTGGAGAAGGGGCAGTCGTGATCACAGAGAGCAACTGTGTGCCAACGAGGTCCTATCAGGTATGGTTTTTGTATTTAATTACATTTTTACAATATTAGGAGCTGTTTTGAGTTAGGCTTGCATAGCGAAGGTAGGTGTTCTGTGAGAACACTAAATGTTTCTTGTCTGTGTTCCCTCACAAATTAGCAATCTCTGAAGTTTTTTAATAACATGCAGGTCAGTGTTTATCCCTGTTCTTGTAATGAACTGTGGCATTGGCCAGATTGTTGAGCTTGTGCCCTTGTACTTTTCTATGGTGTTGTTTCTTACATGAGACTTTAATGTGAACTCCAGTGCTCAAGTAGAAACTCTCAGCTTTCAACTGAGGCAAGGAATGTGCTTGGCTCAGGATTTTGTTGTATCAAAGTACATTTTCTGCTTGCTTTTCACGGGCTTTTAATATTTCTTTGTCCCAGTGAAGAGATGCAATCAGTTGAAGTATGGAACAATATGAAAAAACCTTCTCTGCTTTGTGCAAGCTGGTGCCTTGTCTCTAGTCCATGGATGGTGTTCATTCTTTGTGTATTTTCTACAAAACATACTCTACTGATGGTTTTTTTCTTCTTTGCTGTGATATGGTGGGAGTTTTCTGTGGAGTCACAGATTTCCTCCCCCCCATTGTGGTCATCTTCCTTTATGTGGGAAGCTGTAATAAATGAGTTTTTACTGGCTGCTCCCACTGCTGACTGCATTGTGTAAATATAATACTGCTGGCCATTGAAATTTTAGAATTATGCAAAGACTTCACAGGGCATAGACTCATGTGACATTCATTCAAGAGTAGCTAAATAGCGAGTTTATCCATCTGAATAAATGGATTAATCTATATAATTTTTAAAAATTTCTAATAGAATCTGTGGGAATTGGTGAGGTACAGACCAATCTTACTGGTATGAAGGAACCTGTCCAAATTGAATTCAAGGATGGCCTGAGCTACATGGAGAAACTCTTGCTTAAGAAGTACAGAAGGTATTGTTGAAGTTGCTGCTACTGATGAAAGAAGTCAGAAATAGAATCACGGAATGGTTTGGGTGGGAAGGGACCTCAGATCATCTAGTTCCAACCCCCTGCCATGGCAGGGACACCTCCCATAGACCAGGTTGCTCAAAGCCCCGTCCAGCCTGGCCTTGAGCACATCCAGGGACTGAGCATCCACAGCTCCCTGGGCAACCTGTGCCAGGGTCTCACCACCCTCAAATACTTAATGACATAACAAAAATTCCATTAAAACTTTTAAAATATTAGATACATTATCAAGAGTTAAGGTGACTGCAGACAATCTGCTTGATTTGAATAAAGCAATCATTATAACCAGACTTGATGACTTAATATTTCAGAATTAGTGCAGAGGAAGGATTTGGAGAGATTATTTTTGCTATCAGTTCATTGTGGAATTTGAATACTGGTAACGGTACTTGGTTGCTTGATTTTTGGAGCATTTACTACAGCCTACACCCTGAGGTGTGAGGTCACACCAATGAAATTAGGAAAAGTCACTTCTTTCTGCTTTTCAGCAGCAGTTGATACTGGTGCAGGAAATAGTGTTTTGTGGGTTGTTTTTTTAACGATTGTACTATCTTATATTTAAAAATGAAAACTTCAAGATTGGTTTCTTATCCTTTTTTAGAACTGCTGTTGATCAAATTTCTGGTATTTGCGTTGTGGATTTAAGGCCTGTTCAAACACTGAGTGTACATGAAGCTGTGACTGGAGGAGGAGGAGAAGAAGATTATGATATTGATGACCTAACAGGTGAAATAGATTTCTGGTTTTTGAATGTAACTATTAAATAATCTGTGCTGTATTTTTGTTATTGCTGTGGTTGCTGAACAGTTACATACTTCATCAGTTTCTGCTTAAATAATAATGAGAGAAATTTTTGGTACTTTGTAATAAATATAAATTTGCATTTGTGTAAGTGAATCTTGAACAGGAAAAAAAAGGAATGCATCAAACTAATTCTGTTTTGTAGTTGAAGATGTGAAGAGATATTGGGCATCTGTTTTCAGAGAGGAAGTACCCAACACTGTTCCTGAAAGTGCGGAGTCCTCATTGAAAATTGAGTTCCTGGATGATGTGAGTGTGTCATAAAGGACTTCATGAATCTTCACAGTCACTTGAAGTGAATTGTTTAACTGGTGATCTGTTAAAGTAGCAAAAGCTAGATTTAATTAAAAATGGTGCATTTTTAGTTTTCCATACAAATGTGGAAAATTTATCTTTTCCAAAGTTCCTGTAACTTTTTCCTGTTATGTCTGGGCACCCTTACTATACATAAACTATACAAGAATAAAGTCTGCGCTTGAGTTAATTTTTTTGAATTTTAATCTATTGCTCAATATGGGTTTTTTGTTTTTAAATAGTCTTTTGGCAGGGACTTGGAAGAATCGTCTGACTTCTTGGTGATGGAAGCTGGGGCTATGGGAATGAATAAGCAAGGAAAAGCCAAACCTCTGAAGGAGTTTGGAAGGTATCAGAGGTGCAGAGATTTTTTGGAAGAGAAGAGACAATAATCCTGTCTTCTGACTTGGTTATGTTCTTAAATAACAGCTGCTTTTATGTGCAGACAGTTGTACCCCATATGAATAGGGAGAATCCTTGACTGTAAATTGTTTTAAGGTATGGTTAAGATACTTCCAGGCAGAACTAAGTCCTAATAATTGATAACCAGTACAATTCCTCTTATCTCCCCAAATTATGATTAAATGTGAGATGTTTTTGTTATATCTTATTCTTCTGGCCTTTCCTTCATCTGTTTCAAAGCGGTTCAGCAGCTGCAGATCAGAACAACACAGTGCAAGACCTTTAGCAAAGAGAAACTGTGGGCAGAAGGAGAAAGTCATCTTGTCATTTAACTTTCACAGCTGACACTTGCTATTTTTTCCCTTTTTCTCTCGACAGAAATCCTGTTTCTTCTAAAGAAATTTCTCAAGGTAAACTTTGAAAGTTATTTGTACAATATATATCAATGTATATACTTTTACCATTCTCGTGTAGGATGTGGTAGTTAACTGTGATGGTTGTCTGAGAAAATATAATCAAAGATAAGTAAATGAGGTACCATTCCCTGAGCTGTGCAGGTCCCTTGGCCACAATTTGATGGGCTTGCAGCAGATGATGGGCATCTGCTGTGACAGTAACCTCATAACTGTGAGCTCATATCTGATGGAGTTTGGCAGCTTTATTTTGTGGCACTCTTAAGGAGTCTTGTATAAACAAAATAAACCAACTTGCAGAATCATTCACAGCTGGTAGTATGTATTCCAAACCATTGCACTACTTGTAAATGTTACAAAATTGCTACTATTGCAGTTCTGACGCTGGCACTGGTTAGGTTATAGCATTCAAACTATTAAAAATCATATTAATATAAAAAAGTAGTTGAAAATCTATGAAGATTATTATCAAGATATGTTTTCATAGCCAATGATGTACAGGAACATCCGCACTAGATACGGAACTGGCACCACTACCTGGTGGGTGTAGTCCCTGTGTGTTGGCATCTCTGGATGTCGGGCAGGAAGCTGATGAGAAGCTTATTTGTAATTTTATGGTTTGGGGATAACTTCAATACAGCAGACTTCAGGTTATAAATCATATTTGTTTCCATTAAAAAAATTCCGATTTTGATGTTTTTCACTCTTGTAGAAGAAACGATTGTCTGCAGTCCTAGAAGACATGCAGTGCAAAAGGAGAGTATTGACCTAAAGGCTGGGAGAAGATCACTTAGCTCCTGCGAACTACCTGAGAAGATTTCTAACCCTACTGAACTAATGAGCAACGACTACCCCCTTGAGACACAACTACAGAAAACCAGTGAAGATTCACAACAACTGGACAGTGTCTGCAAAAGTCAGAGCTTGCTTTTGCCTGTAATTGCAGAGCCTTCAGCGGTAAAATATTATGTCTTTTGATTGCTACGTGGGTAAACTGTTGCTTAGCATGAGGCAGCACAGCTTGTTCCTGAATCCGCTGACAGTGGTCGTTTGGTTACTGTGAAATACTCTACCACTTTGCCCAAAGCAATCGAGAGGATAGTTTTAATTACAGGATTGTTGCTGCCTGTCATGTCAGATATATAGGGGATGAAGGCCACTGTGCTTTCTGCTTGTATTGACAGTCTTGTGTTGATGTTTTCAAAAGAAAGGACAGACTAGTCTCAGACAAAAAATAAAGGTGTGTTGGAGGAGAAGGCAGCTCTTGCCATCAAGGTGACTTCATCTCTTGATTGAATGTAAAAAATTACTTAAAAAAAAAAATTCTTTTAAAGTATTCAGATGTTTTTTCTGAAAATAAAACTGAAAGGAAAAAAAACCCGGAGGAGTTTGGAGTGTTAGATTTGGAGTAATGGTTAAGCAGTATTACTTTAGTTGATGTACACAAAGGTAAGTGAAAACAAGCTGCTTTCCATGTCCGCTTTAATCAGTGGAGGAATAGACTCAAACTCTCTCAACATTAGCGATGGGAATCTGTAGGTGTTTATTACACCAGGCTATCGGAATCATTCCAAGTTGCATGAAATGTGCAAGCATTTTATTAACAAACTTGCAAGAGCAACTCATGAAGTTTCCTGTTTCTTATATCTGTGTTTTAATCAAGTTACAGGATGTAGCCACAAGACAGAAATCTGTTTCTGCACAGTACTGGGGATGTGAAGGTTGGTTTGTTGTAGGTGCAAAGCCTAAACAAGTAATGCTGGAAGCGTGTTCTTCACTGTGTGCTGACTCTGGCCATATGGACAATAGTGTCGTGTTTCCAGGTAATGGCATATGAATAAAATCATAGAATGGTTTGGGTTGGAAGACACCTCAAAGATGATCTTGTTCCTCAGACAATTTACATACTGATCCCTGTTGCTGTGACATGTACTTCTCCTCATGTAACTTGGATCTAGCTTACTTTTAGCAGTCACTTTGAGGTAGCAGTCCTGCCAACGCACACAACTGGTGCTGCAGAAGGATAAAACAAACTTACTACCTTGAGGTAAATTACATCAATATAGAGCCAGAGATTTGTACGCTTCTTTATATCCCCTGAAAATTTAGTTCCAGGAGAAATTCTGCTTATTCTGTGCATAATACACATCACAAAAAAATGCTTTTAATGGTGTATGTGAAACAACATGTGAAATGACTGGTGAACCTGAATGTTAGTTCCATCAACTATATACCTTGAATTCAGGCTTATTAGTGTTATATGATTTTTTTAAATTGTGTAAAATAAAAAAAAAATAAAGTTCTTGAAATCACACACAATAAAGCAGCAGATATAGTAACAGTAAATACATATCAATACAAAACATGCAAATAATTTCCTCTAAAACTTTGATTTCAGGAGCTGCAAAGTGGATTACCAAAAGGAGCTTGAGTGAATATGCTGATGACTCTGTTGTTCATGGTGTATTAGAAAGTCAGCTGAGGAGACCTTCAGGTGGTTTGGAGGCTCAAAGTAGAATTTCTCCCCTGACGGTAGCATGGAGATCATACCTAGGTAAGGAGAGCGGCAGCTTGGGGGGCCCTACTTTAGTGGGTTGATTTTCCTTATGTAGAGTAGAAGCAGTGTCTGATTCTATTGAATTTTGGTCATTTTTATTATCTTCCTCCATGTATTTGTATTCTGGCTATAATGGCTTACAAGCCACTATAGCATTGTTTTATAAGAATGGGCTTTTTTAAGTTAAAAATCACCTCTTTTCAGCTGTCATTAAATTCTTTTCATTGTGCTTAGTTTCTGCTCCTGCCTCTACCCTGTTACTCCCCTCTTAGCTTGAATATTTAGATAATAAACTGTCTAGAACAAGATGATGTATTACTGTGTTTTGCAGCATCTAGTACAATATGGTTTTGATCTAATGAAATATTTTTCTTGTTACTGAAATCAATCTTATTACATGCACTGTAAGAAACAAGGAAACAGGTAACACTTAAATGTATCTGCACTTCTTCGTTGCTTGTCTGAGTGTCAACTACCTTCACCTCAAGGAATGTACATTAACATTATTTCTCTCATCTGGAGCAACCAGTTTGGCGTTTTAATTTTACAAACACTGTGTGTGGAAATTGCAACTGTCAGTTTTGAATCTCAAAAATATCTTAAGAGTCTGTATTATATTAATGTTGCCTTAAATTAAAAGAAGATAGAGACCAAGTTTTAAGCTTTCTAGACACTTTCCTCCCTCAATTTCTGCCAGTGTACATAGTATTTTGGGAAAAAAAATTATTTAAAGATACCCCTGAAGTATGAGGTCCTGCTTCTCTTCATTAACATTTATTAATTCACAATACTAAGCAAAATTACTCATCTGCTCAGATCAATTAATAATTAAGACTACAATTAATCTCATTAATGAGCAGGGATAAAATTATCTTGTGTAGAATCCTGAATTGCTGGAAGTTGTGACCTTTTCTGTTACTTCAGCAAACGATTCTAAAAGACCTTGGTCAACAAGTGCGCTGCACCGTAAACTGACTGGAAGTTGTTCAACGAACACACAGCCAGGACCAGAGAGTTCACCTTTGTCTGTGCTTGGAGTTGATACTGAGGTGTCAGAACACAATTTCCTTGATAAAACTGACCCAGAGGAGTATCTGTGGGAATGTATCACTGACCAAGAAGCCTTACTTAATGTGGAAAAAGAATTAGCAAGTTACACAGGTGAGTGGCAGTACGGTTTCTGTTACTCACAAACAACAAAAACAAGGAGCTGTTTCATTTGCAATCTCAGATTTAGATCTCGATGCAAAAATGTACTGAACTATTTGATGATACAAGACTCTTTGTGGCTGAGCAGGGATTCATTTCCATTTGATTTTACCTTTAATTTAGTAGCAGTAAAGTATTTCACACAACTTCAGTGGTTTTTTTTATCCCTTGCATTTTGTTGCAAAACTCTGCAGGATGTGCAGGTGCTATTTCAGATCATAATTTTATTTTACCACAGGTACCTGGCCTGGTTTTGCTGGGACAGAATGCCAGGCCAGCCATGTCTGCAGGCTGTTAGCAGCCAGGAGTCAGCCAGGGCAGCTAACGTGGATTTGCTACTGTATTTTGAGGTTGCGTAGGTATTAGTGGATCCTTTACAGAAAGTTTCGTAGTTTCCTGGCATAAATATCTGAGAAGCAAACCCTCTCCATTTCTTCTAATGCTACAGGAACCATATAATAGTCTCAATTTATCCGAGGGTTTGTAGTGACACCCACCATCAGCTACAGTTTTGAGACTTAATAGCAAGTTCTTGTCGATACTGTGAGATTCCTTAAAATTGATAGTGTAGATCCTGCATTTTTGTTTATTTTTTTTTTCTGAAATGACCTAAAATATTTCAGGTCCTGAAAAACATTACAGCTTAACTTGTGAAGATGTGACTGCCTCCAGAAGACACTCAGAGAAGATCTGCAGAAATGCTACAGGCTTCCATACAGACTTGGAGCTAAGAGACCACAGCGGAGTTGGTACTCTGAGGTAAGTTAAACTTGCCGAGTATGTTTTTATGATATTATAAAATGCTCAATATGCCAAATGTCTTGTCAGAACTGAAATAAAAATAGTCTTGACTTTCCAACTGTACTTGACAAATTACAAATGCCAGCATGACCTGGTTTGTGTCTTGATGTCCGAAGCCATTACTCTCAGATGAAGAATTAAGACTCCAAACTATAAATTTTGGTATTGTTTTGGTTCATTAGCTTTTTGATCATGTACAGCACTGAGATTTAGAAAGTACACCTCTTATAAATCAACCAAGTTCTTTAGTTGCAAGGCATCTTTAAAAAGAGCAGTAATGAGCAGGTGAGCCAGTAACATTTAACTCACCACAGTCTATGATGCATCTGTTACATTGCTTTGGAGAATAAGGAGATGATGGGAAACAAGTTCCCCAAAGCTCTGTCACTGGGTTTCTTATAACTAGTAAGGGTCAGTGAGACTCTGAGGTTAACCACAGTGGTTATTTTAATGTTCATAACATCGAAATTGCAGGTCGGTAGAAAACCAAGTGGTATTTACAAATAGTGCAGACTGTATAAACAAGACCCATGTTCCTGGTGACCTGTTCTGGGCCGTGGGACTTGTTATTAAGGCACAACAGTGATGACATTATTTGCTTCCAGCTTAAGAGGCGAAAATGTGCATGGCAAAAACTGAGGGGGTAGAAGGAATAATGTGTGTGTAGTTGTGAAATACAGCAAAAGCTATTTTCACACCTTCAGTTCTATGTATGTGAACATATGTCACTAAAGCTTAAAGCAGAGTTGCTTGAGGAATTGGAGCTGCTGAAAATCACTGTGTTTCTTTTAGGGTCTGGGACAAAAGCCGAGTGGATGAGGAAGGAATTCTGGAGGACAAGCAACAGGTTCTTGCATTACAGTGAACGTGCAAAGAACTAAATGCAGTTTCTGTCTGTGTGTATCAAGACCAAACAGCAGACAGAGAGGTGTTTTCAGTACTGCTCGAGATACTATTTATTAAGGGTTATTTTGTAAAACTGTCAATAAAAATTCTTAATACCTTGATTTTTTGCTTTATTAGTACGAACAAGTAAAAGAAAACTGGTCTTGTGCTCCTGTACTTTAGGATGTTTTTAATATAATTTTTGATTCAATATAAGGTTCCTTGCCCACAGATGGAATTTGGTTTCCAAATGCAGTTTTACATTGTGAAGCTGAGAGGTAACGTGCAAGAGGTGTTAATGGGGAGTTCTTAACTTGGGGCTCTCAATATGGCCAAGTTTGTATGGCAAGATACATGGCAGAGAGTGTAACAGCTCTAGTATACTTTTCCTTAGCATATGTTTTACCACTAAGGGACTTGTGCCTTGCAGAAGAGAAATTATCAGTTGGTGACAGGAAGTTTTAGTTCTGAAATTGTGTTGTGTTTTGGTAACATCTTCAGGATTGTCAGAGGCAGCAGCATGCTTCAGTGTTCTTTAAAGTGTGTTTTCCTTCACCGTGTTTATTTCAATGTGGTGGATGCTTTTTTCCTCTTTAATTTGTTTCCTCCACTGTGATTTGTAGGATGCTTCCCTCCACCCACCCAGTTTTGGTTAAAAAGTATATCAAATGGCAGTCACGAAGATTTGTCTCACTGTGTTGGGAAATTCTGAAAGTGGGGTTAATTAAATGCTGTTGTCTGACAATTGTTATTAGAGGTTAGTCACCTGACAGAGTTCTGAAATTAATGGTAATTGTTGTTGACAGAAACTTCCATATAGAAAGAGAAGCTACATGTCCTGCTTTACATCTTGCATCTACATTCCACAGTGTTCTCATAACTGCTTTAAATGAAGTTTGGAGAGCAGCGCTGTATGTGTGACCATGTTGTTGTCTGGTTTATATTTAGTGAAAGGATTATGTGGCTACTTTGGTCATTTTTACCACACCAACAGTGATCAGTAAGTTACAAAACTTCATGTCAGATGCCTTCTATTTAAGATCACAATTTCCATTGCTTAATTGGCTTAAGAAATGTGGATAGTTTTAGGAAATTTTGTTTATAGCCTCAAATGTTTAAAGGTATCTTTGAGTGCTCATCTTGAAAGCCTTGTGATTGTATTGAGAGGTGGGAAGGGACCTTCATTAACGTACCAGCAGAAGCTTTCCCCTACGCGATTTATTTAGGTTCTGACAATGAACCACATACCTGTTTGTATTCTCCCCATGCTGTAGGACTCTGTAGTATGTGTCATCTGTCCCCCCCCATCCATCATGCACTAAAATAACACAACATAATATTTTCAACAATTTATTTTGTAGGAGGAAGTACTTCAGTAACCCTGATTCATACCAACAAGAGCCATCGGGCTGAAAGACCACGGATTTGATTTCCTGTCTCCTTTTGTGTCTTGAAGGTGAGAGCATATTTTCTGCTTCAGTTTTCTTTATAAAGTTTACCATATATTGATGTTTCAGTTCAGTAGTTGTTTGCAAGAAATCCCAAGAATAAAATCAGAAAGCAGGTGTTCCACTTTGTAGATTAAGGCCAGTATTTCTCTCTCATGAGTACAGCCTTTTCTTTCTGAGTTACTCTCCCAAATCCTCTTGTGATGCCTGTTTCACTTGTGCAGATGGGCTGGCTGCTTCCATTCTGGTCCCAGCCCTTTTTAGCTCAAAAACTGGTGGAGCAGGTGCCTCTAGCATGTGCCCAGAGCCCTCAGCGTTCAGGTGAAGCTTTTGTGCTTAGAACTGGAAAGCCACTGACTGTTTCCAACATCTGATTTTAAGTTTTCCCTTCCCATGCCTTTTTTTATGAAAAAAATGCTTTTGATGATATGTCTAACAGACTTTGGACTAAAAACAAGCTTCCTTTAATGTATTAGTAATCTCTTCAGTTAGTGATGGTTTCAGTGCATCTCAGCTTGGCATTGTGAGGTTTAACACGCTTGAAGATGTCCTTCTTGTGTTGAATTGTGTGGTGGTTTTCTCTCTTTTCAAGATGTGGTGGTGGAACCAATATCCTAACAAAAGACCAAAAAGAGCATCTGAACCGATGCAGCTCAGTGACGCTTACAGCTTGTTTTTCTGTTGCAAACAGAACGAATCTAGTGTTGAGAGCTCGCTGCTCGTGGTTGTGGCTGTGGTTCAATGTACTTCGCTGCATTTCTGCCTTAGTACAAATACCCAGTTGCTTCGTTCTGCTTTTCTTGTTTCCTTCTCTGCCTGTTTTAGCAATGGATAAAGCTAAACCCAAACATGAAGGGATTTGCACAGAAAAAAAATAGGATTGTAAAATGCTTCGGAAGGGGCCTTGAAAGTTCATCTAGTTCCAACCCCCCTGCCATAGCCGGGACACCTCCCATAGACCAGGTTGCTCAAAGCCCTTTATTGTTTTTCTGTCCTTTCAACTAAAGAAAATACATCGAGCATGATTTTAATGTGTGATGTTTAAGCATTAGTGTTCCAACACTGAGCTTTTTTTCCCCAGTGATTTTTGTTTGTTTTTCCCCCTGGGCCTCACACCAAGCTCTTAAAAAACCCCCAAATACCTGACTCTTCTTAAACTTGTTGCAAACGTATTTAGTACCAGAGAACAGAATGATTTGGGAAGGATGAAAACCTAGGAACTGTCTTCTGTCCACTGTCAAGCTTTCTGACCTGTACCAAGAGTAACGTACTTGTGCAGTCTGTGTCAGTGTTGCTTGGCTAAGCAATGAGGGTTAGCCTGTGACAACAATCAGATGTTTCCGGATGCTTGGAGAGATCCTTGTGCTTCACAGAAACCTTCTGCCCGTCTCTAATGGGGAAACTCTACCTATGAATTAGGAGTTTGAGCTTTACTAGCCCCAGTTCAGAATTCTTTCCTATCAGCCAGTGTTTCTTTTCTTATACCCCAGACATTTCTTATACAATGATCATGCATCAAGCAGAGCTCATGCTGTCCTCTTGAAATGACTTTTCTTTGTACCTGCCAGATTGCCTGGCACCAGTGAAGGACTTGCATAGGTAAATCTAGCTGGTAGCATGTTGCCAAATATTTTTTCAGTCAGTTTCTGTATCTTAGTGCTTTAAATATCAGTTCTTCTTCCAGCTTGCCAGGAAAGAAATATCCAGCATGAGGAGAAACTTGTTTGGTGTGAGGGTGTTGGAGCCTGGCCCAGGCTGCCCAGAGAGGTTGTGGAGTCTCCTTCTCTGGAGAGATTCCAAACCTGCCTGGACACGATCCTGGGCCCCCTGCTCTGGGTGACCTGCTGGAGCAGGGGGCTTGGATGAGATGATCTCCAGAGGTCCTTACCAATCCTTACTGTTCTGTGGTTCTGGTTCTGTGAATAATAATGGAATAATGTGAAGTTAGTGTTATTCTAAAGTGCTGTAATCCAAGATTACTATTCATTTCAGGGAAGGTGACAGAATCAGTGGTAGACTGACAGCATCCCTCCAGGGTCCTGTGCTGTTACATCAGATTCTGATGCGTCTGTAGTTACCTAATATGAAACAGCCATGTTTCCATGACCATTTAATGAGCACATTTGCAGTGTAAAATGAGTGTGCCTTGTTCTCAAAATACAGACAAACGTAACAGCTGTTAACTTCAGTTCAGTGCTTATTTCTAAAGCACCTACCAGGGAGTCCTTGAGATATTTTAATTGGCTGCCTTTTGGCTGCCTGCCTGATGATGTCTTGTCCTTGTTAATTTTTTATATAGAGGGGGCACTCATCCAAGTGGTCAAGGTACAGAAGCCACGTGAAGTGCTGTCTACTTGTGCTCACGTAGTTGGCTGGACACACAAAGATGTGTTGAGATTGGAAAGGGAGCATTGAGATTTTCCTGTTCATTTCAGCCAGTTCTGGCAATGCATTAATTACACTGAAAACACTGTGATTCTGCTTGTGCTGATACTGTAAAGATCTCTGGTACATATTCTAAGACTCTAGCAAGCAGAGCTCCATTATACTGCTTGGTTCTAACCCTTGACAGACTTTAAGACCCCATGATTTGCTGCATCTCACTTATAAAAACTAAGGGTGGCTTGTTCCTCCATCATAATATAGCTTATGTGCATCTCATTCAATTATCAGAAACACATAAAGCCAATTAGTTTTAATTTATCCAGACCCTCTACATGAGGGAAAAATACATCTGTCTTTCATTTGAAAAATAAATCCTGCAAATTGCTAGCCATCAACACAGGGGCATTTCTAAATTACATTGGTTGAGAGAAGTGTTCAGTGACTTTCTATTTAATTAGGATTAATTAGGTTGTTGAATACGCTTATGCTTTTTGTAAGGGAGAGGAGCATGATAATCTGTATTATTACAGATCAATTAACAGCCACAGGAAGTGGAAGCCTCAAAAAAACAAAGCTCATTTTCCATATATTGAGGGATATAAGAACTATCTTTGATTTCACTAAAACAAGGATTTCAAATGCTGGTTTCCAAAGGAATTACAACAGAAATGTTAAGGAAAAAATATTCAGAATATTTTTTCCAATGGTTTTCTTTTACTTGAGTCAAAAATGGTACTTGCACAGGCTTTTTGAGAAGCAGGGTCAGGGTCTGGAGTATTTCACAGGTTGTTTTAGGTTTGCTTCTGGGTAGTAGCTCATATGGAAGCAGAGTTTGCAGTAGCGAGTGTGAAACCGTGAAAAAGTCTGAGGAAGAAAAGAACCCAACAAAACCCCCTCAGCAAGCCCTTCAGGATATGGCCCAGTGTGTGCGTAAAACCTTTATCTGAACCTAATACAACAAAAATTACCTAGTATTAATATATTGAAGAATGCAGTTGTTTTAGGGGTTTTTTTTGGCAGTTTCAGTTATGGTACTGAAACCTTTTTTTTCTAAATTACTTTGCAAGAGGGAACATTAAAACTTCATCCACTTTATTTTTTTTTTTTTCCTTGTCTGGTGTGAGTCTTCTGTATGTTACATTTACTATAGATTTGCCTATACCAAGTTGAAAAGTCCTGGCTAAAGGAACTCCTTATTCCCTTGGGAGAGGCCTTCCATGTTTTTCTGCTGTAGTAAGATTTTTTTCTATAGCATAAAATAATGGCAGTCGATGCAGGAACTCATAAATAAGCTCTTAAATAATGGTTCTTTGCATCTCAACCTCTGTTCCTAGGTACTGATGTATTTATTTCTCTGCAGAAACTCTGGTTTCCTTGCTTTGTGCCTGTGCTCCCTGTTGCTCTGTGCTCTCACTCCCCACAGCAAGGTGAAATTATAAGGTGACTTGTTTGGGCAGATGTCTCAGAAGCATGAGAGACTTTTCTGTTGTGAAGGAGACCAAGACCACAGGGCCTGAGAGGAGAAATAGTCTCTCACCCTGTGTCTACCCATGTCCCTGTGACCTGGAGATGGTCCAGGGTCACTGTCGAGGCTCAGAGAGCCCATCCGTCAGTGTCCTATCTGGTCACAGAGTGACCCATGATGTGGTGCGTGCAAAGATTTCTGCCAGTGCTGCTTCTGCACCAGAGCCCTGACAAAGGGTTTTAGTTTTTGTGAGTTTGAATCAGTTCTACAAGGAAACATGAAGAAAAGTTCATTGAACATGGCTCCGTTTGAGAGATGTGAATGCTTTTCCTAACGTGTTATGAATATATAGTCCTGAAGAAGTAGTGCTCGGTTGTATCGTTTGTCTGGCTACTGCAGCTTGCCAAGCCTGTATATACTTTCTGCACTACTGTATTTCATTGTCCTATTTACTAGATTATACTGGAATTACTATTAAATCATCAATTAGAGCCATCGCGTATTGCTTCAAACACAGCTACTGTTCTTGGCGTATTTGCATTTAGTTGTTAAAATGCTGTAAAAACAGCTTTCCTGCTCACAGTTACAACACCAGCTACGCAACAGAACAAAGAGCCTTTTTATATGAACCCTGGCAAAGAAGTACCATCTCTCTCCTCTTTAATTCCCATCATTAAGCTTTCACAGATTATTTCTGTTTTAGCTGAGCTGTTCTTCCACCACGTTTTGGGTTCCCCCCCTAGTTGCTAGTATATCTGTGAGAGCAGTAGTAAAAACCTGCTAATCAAGAGTAATTCTGCTACACAGTGTTGTTGGTACATGAGATGGCCTGTGCTTTGGGAAGGTTGGACCTTGGAAGCCAGCCAGAAAGGAGTGAGGGAGCAGAATGGTGACAAAGATTTGTAGAATGGGGAGAGCTGCAGTTAGAGATACAACCTTTCCTTTCCCACCCACGCCCTCGTTTTTTTCCTACCTTCTCATTTCTGCATTTTTAAAGGTGACTTCGAGAGCTTGTGTCCATTTAAAAGATGACAGGTTGGTTTTGTTGTGTACTTTTTTGGAGAAGGTCAGCAGCAGAGGTGTGGACTCTGATTACTTTTTACTACTGCTGGTAAAAGGAGGAGAAGATCCTGGCCTCCCTTTCAGCACAGATTATGCAAATGGCTTAATTTTGAATGATGAAATGATAAGAACATCCAGAGGCAGCCTATGTGTTCTCAGTAAAGTCTGTGGGAGGCTTGCCAGTGAAAAAGCACATAATGTTCTTAGTCACATCTCTGCTTTCACTGTTTAAATGACTTTGGAACCCATTTTGTAAAATGCAGTACACAATGTAGTATCTCTGCATCACTCTCCTGGACTCCAGTGCCCGCTGGAGCCTCTGCACACTGGACTTCATCTGCTCTCACCCCAGGCAGTCAACCTAACGTACAGGAGTTGAAATAATTCCCCAGCCATGCAGAATTTGGTCACTAATAGGTATCATCATAATAGGTGCTCAAAGTTCTTGCATTCTGCTGTCTGAATTTCTTGTGCTTGTTTGCACTGCTTGGAAGATGAATGCGGAAGGAAATAAAATCATCAGCTTGGTTGCAGGTAGACTTAATATTTCCCATGCAAGTAGGTGTAGTAGTTAATAAGAGCTCAGTTATAAATTAGTCTTTTCTTGTGATGTAGCTAAGAGTGGGAAAACTGAAAATGAGCATGAGTCAGTCTAAATTGTTTGTGTGGCTCTGCTTCCCTTTTCAAAGTCCTGGCTGTTGAATGCTTTGAAACTGCATGCCTGGTATGGGTTTGAGATGGGAATGGGGAAAAAAACCATTCCCATTTCGGTGGAGTACAGCACTAAACTTCCATGTGGATACATTAAGCAAGCTAGTAAGTCTTTTTTTTTTTTGGTTTTCAAGCTGGAAAGCTTCATTGCCACTATGGAAAGACATTGCTAAATTCAATTAATTTGCTGTGTTTGTAGGAAATGCAGCGTGGCTAGAGACAGTGACCTGCTTTGTATGGAATGTTGTTGCCGATTTACATTTTTAACAGAGGTGTTGGAGCAACGGCAGGGTTCCTGCTGTCTAAGAACCGATTAGAGCCTGAAATTCTTGAGTGGGCTGAAGGCTTAAGAACTGGTTCAACCATGACATGATTAGCCAGGCTAAAGCTGAGACAGAGTAACCAGCAATAATGGCAGGTAACATTGAGTTGTATTATTGTTGCTGAATTGGCTTTAGTTTTACTACAAACTTCTTAGGCCTTGTTGGCAAGAACCTATTTCCATGGAATTTTTTTTGAAATTAACAATATAATTTGTATTTAAAGAGCACTGGAAATCACCCGGATGTTTTACAAACTGCTTGAGAGAATGAGGAGGTTACTGTTCTGCAGAATGTACCATGTAAAATGCTGTTCACTTCATCAAAAACCAATACAGAAGTGTATCATTACTCTATTTTTTTTCTATACTGCACTGGGAACATGAAGTATCTTTAAATAACTTAACAGACATTATTAACTTACAACTTTTCAGAAGACAGTGTTTTATAGTTTTATATGCAATTCCATTCTGCAGTACAAATTAAAACCTGCTCAAGCTTCTTAGAGAAGCATCACCAAGTAACATTTGTTGCACGAGATGACTCTGTTCAGAAACTCAAAATAATTTCATAGAGACTATTTTGCATGTTAATTTTTCTACCTGAATGTATTTGTCAGTGTAATTCTGGGAAAGTCTGAGTTTGCTTATATAACTTATAGGTATACACTTGAATATACCAACAATCTTGAAGTAAACCATTTTCTTTCCACTTCCCTAAGAATTTTATAGTGAAACTTCAAAAGTTGGGATGTTCAACTTCTATGTTACTGTCTTTTGTTATTTGCACTGTTCCTACAACATCAGGCTGCAGAAATGAGGGTTGTGTAGCAGCACTGGGACCACGGCTTGTGGCACAGTGTACGGTAGTATGATGTGTGCTTCGAAAACCATGCTACACAAAGTATTTCACAACAGTGAGGTTTGCTTCTCACTTACAGGACTCTGATCTGTCTGCAGGGTGTTTGTCATTACTCCTTTGTATGGATTGTACGTTTAAGGTGGCAGCTGAAGAATGATGAGGCTTCTTTCCTGACAATTTTTAAAACGGAGTGCTTACTGTGCAATGAAAGCTGTATTTCTTTTCATTTACTCAAATATCCAAAGAAGAATTAACTGTAGAGTTTAATTAGTTGCAGATAACTTGCCCATACAGCTGTACTCTTGGCCAAAGCAGCCTAGGAAGCTAATCAGTTGGAAACACCGCAAAAATTACGGGCCACTCCAAGATACTCACGGTGTTAAGTAGTCTGTGAAGGCACAGGAAAATCACTGTCACAGTAACGCTGGATTCTTCCTGCTCCCTGTTAAGACACTGTTACTGCTTTCTGCTGGGCATCCTGGAAAGCAAGTGTGATGTGTGACTGTGTCCTCCAAGTCCATTTCCACAATGGTTAACAGGCCTGAAGTTAACACCTTTAAAAAATGTTTCACAATGTCTCTGTATGAATAGAAATAAAAGGGAACTAAGCCCTGCGAGGTCAGGTGTGAGCTTTGTTTCATGTGAAAATGTTTGATTTGTCCATTCTCAGTGACTTCCAAAAGCACAGTAAGATTTTCATGTTATTGGACAACAGGATTTGAGTCAAAATGAGAAGTTAAATATGGATATAGGCACAAACCTAAGAAATCAAATGGAAGAAATGGAAACACTTGGAAATTTTTCTGGAAGGATTTTTTTGTGTGTGGTGATGCTGAATTGAACACAAGCGAATCCTCTGCTGCCAGAACTTTCATGTTTTCAAGTTTTCTGCAGGCTCTGGTAGCTCACAGTGCAGAGCATGAGTTGTGTGGATGATGTCCACTTCACTGACGGAGAGTTACAGGTCAGGGACTGTCCTGGAATTTAACAGGTGCTTCAAGAAAAACATGCTGAAGTGCTGAATATCCCAGTGTGTACTATTGCTATTTCTGCTCCCTTAAAAGGAGCTTGTCTATGTTTGACTCTTCATTTTGATTCAAACTCCATCGTCTTACGTGAAAATCTCTCTGTGCTTTTAAAAGTCACTCAATTTACAGATCAGTTAAGCATTTTTTCCATGAATGACAACCCAGGATTTGTGCCTGCAAGTATCGCTGCATGAAATGGGCTATTTACAGCAAAACCTGTTTGCTTCACAGAAGTGCATTGCTGCGAGTTGGGACGAAGTGTTGAAATGTCAGCCACGTTGTCAGCCAGATGTGACAGCTGTTCCATTCATAGGTTCATGCTCTACGAAAGAACTGAGGAACGTTGTAGCTGGTGTTCTGTTTTGTTCAGTGAGTATTTTTTATTAGAAATTACTTTTTCAGTAATCCTTTGACCATGAACAGCCAGACTTATTTAGGTTTCTGAATAAACTGTTTCCAAAATCTTCTATGCAAAGTATTGCGGGTGTTGAGCACCACTTAAGATCTAGCCCAGTTTCCTCCTGCATCCTTCTGTGCTTTCTTTTCATGTTCTCTAGCTGCCCTTACTCACTTCCCTTCCAGTAGTGCTAATCAAGATGCAGTATATTGTGAGGTAAAGCAAATAAGATGTTGTTGTGTAAACATTTGCAATTGATTCTGCTTTTCCTTTCTCTCCTGCTATAGGGAGCATCTACTGCTTGTTCCTGGAACTTTGCTTCTTGTCCTTAATCTCTTCTATTCCTTGCCATTGTAGGTGGTAATGAACAAATGGAGGGGAGAGAAGAGACAAGAGGAAGAGGTGGCTGATTGCATGGAAGAGTTGCTCTTTGATGGTAAGTTTTCCAGTTTGGGGCACTTAACAGAAATTTCTGGTCTCCAGGACTTGACATATCCAGGCCTCTTCCCTCACGCAACCACTCTCTCCACCCAAACCCTTGCTGCAGTCAAGGGCACGTTCTCCTCATCCTTTCTTGATTCCCTACGGTTAGGTAGTGCCTTGAGCTCCGTTCCTCAGCAGGCTCTCTGGCTCCAGCCTTCATCTTGTTCATCAGTGTTCCCCTTTGGCAGGCAGCCCTCAGCAGGGAGGTTGTGTGTGCCTTCTAAGCACTTCACATAGGTCTCAGGTCAGGAAACTCAAGTAATCGATTGCTAAGCTTGTGTGTGTGTGTATGACAGTCAAGAACTTACAGCTCCCGTGAGGTGCGCACATGGTTCTTCAGCACCAGTTCTATATGTGTATGCTTCCATCAAATGAGAATAATGTATTTATTTTAGGTCATGAGACCTGTTGCATCCAGTAGACAAAGTCCTATTAAAATCAGCCTGGGTTCCAGGTTATTTTTCAGCAAATGAGGGAGTAGGGAGACAGTGGAGAGACAGAGTAGGTTTAATTTTATGGACTGAAACTAAGGAGCTGTTTCCTATTTTTCCATAGGGGAACCAGATTTAGAACAGAAAGATAAAATACTGCAAGAGCAGCGATGTATTTGTAGCTGATTAACCTTACATTCATATGTTTTCAGTGTGCGAGTATAAAAACAGTGTAAACGGCCCAATAAGAGCAGGTGATTTGTAGCAAGATTGTGGAATATGGAGCAGCCAAAGTAGTGTGTTTTTGGTCAGATTCCTGTATGACATGTGCCTCACTCAACCCAGCTGGACAGATGGCAAACAATGTGCTATGTCTTGTAGAAAAACAGGTGCTGCAGCTGCAGTTGAGTTTTTCTAGGTAAATGATACTGCAAAATGTGAGTTTTCTGTCAGGTTTGAACTGGACTGACCTTTGTAACACAGCTTTATTCTCCTTAGCAATCCTCTGGTTTTGAAACAAATCAATGAATCGAGCTGTAGCACTTCACAAAGACCAGATGGGCTTCACCCAGTGCTTCTAAGGGAATTAAAATCTGAAACTACCTGACTGCTGCTTGGTATACCGCTTCAGTCTGCCTTGGTGCCGAAGAACTAGCAGGGAGTAACTGGTAGACCAGCCTTTGTAGTGTCCTGGTGTGTGGCTGAGTTCAAAAACAAATAAGTCTGACTTAACAGAGCATAAGGAGAAAGTCAGGTAGTCAGAAAAATGGATAAAAGTATCTTGGAGAGTTACCACTGTAGCTTTCATGAAGATAAACAGTACCTGGAAAATCGTAGCTCCTTGGAGAAGTTAACAGGTATGTTGGGGTGGGTGACAATTTACATATTGTGTGTAGATTTTTCCAAAGACCCTCTTAAAAATGATAAAAAGCTTTTAGTAAATTGAAGAAGCACTGGATTAAAGAGCAGGCCTTCTGTACATTTGTAACTTAATTTAAAAAGAGAGAAACAGCAGGACAAGTTTTGTGTTTTTATGTGGAGGACAATTCCAAGGCTTGAACTATGTAACAGACACGGTCTGGAGAAGGAGGTAATAGGTGACACTTTGCTGCTGATACAAAATGACTCAGAATACTCTAATTAAACTGTGGAAGCTTACAGAAATGGTTGGGTAACAGAGGAAATGTGATATTGATACATGAATTGCTGTCTGTGGGTGGGAAGGAACCTTCAGTCAGTCATGGAAGAGTTTTAAATGAGCTAGTTGGGAAATAATCATTGGCTATAGTTCCTTGAATACGTTAGCTAAATGGCAATCAAGCTGCTGCATACGTAATTCTTTATGGAGATGCTAGTTATGCTCCATTGTTAGTATACAGTGGCACTGTTGATGTAACATTAGGAGGAGGATTATAATTCCCTGCCTATTCCAGGAAAAAACTTCTCCATTAGAGGCCCTGTATCAGCAAGTCTAGTCCTTATTTTGCAGGCTTCCTTTTGTGTGGTTGGTTTTTGCTGTTGATACCATGTTTGGGAGGTGCTTCCAGAACCTTGCTGCTCTGAGTCAAGTTGGAGTCTTCATCTCCCTCTGATTTTATTAATTTATTTGGCCATCAGAAATGTATTTTTTTAAATACTGTTTTTTAGTTTAAATAGATCTTTTCTCTGTATTAGTGCTTTTCTTTCAATTCTTCGTCTCTAATGAGAAGCAGCAATTAAAACCCAAAAGGTGGTACTTTGAACTGTTCAAAGATAACACTCTTTCAGGAGATCCCCCTTGGTCCTCATAATAGCATATGACGAACCTTTTGATGACCACAGCTGTTAGGTACAAAAGGGGTTCTAGATGTGTTTGGTAGTACAGTTTCATGGTTTAGAAGGTGTTTAATGCAGCCATCCACGTGAGGAAGCGAATGGCTTTGGAGAGTCCATGAAGACTGGCTGTATAATGCTCATAAAATTCCTTATTTGTCGCATAGATGCGAAAGCTGGCATTTGGCAGAGCTAGAAGAAAACATTTGGATGCTTTTGATCCAAGATGCTCATGGAAAATGACACTGCAAAGCATGAAGTGATAAGAATGTGTAATAGCACAGTTTGAGAAAGAATGATGCTCTCATCAACAGAAAATGTTGGTGAAAAGTCGCTGTATAATTCCTTGGTTTCTTATTTCTCCAAAAAGACTTGATGCTTACATATAACATGCAAATAAGGCGCTTTGAATAAAGGAGTTTTAAGACAGATGTTATTAAAGCGCAAATTCATCTAAAATTAAGAAAGCTAGCTACCAAAGAATGGTTTTCTGTAGCATGTGACAGAACTTTCGAAGTTGCCAAGTGGCAGCTAAATAGTTTTATCGCTATCCTGTGTTCAACTTTCTGCAAGGATAAATAAATTCTTTTACCAGTACCTTGGTAATTGCAAAAACTCTGTGCCCAAGCTAAAGGAGTGGTTTAGCTTCCATTGCTATTTGAGGGCTCTTATGTTGTAAATCTCAGGCTATTTGATAAATAACAAAGAATTTGTCTTTATTTCAGGCGTGTGATTTCTGTAATTTCCTAAGCAAACATAACGGTGGAGAGAACCTTACTCCCCCATCGAATAGAGCACAGTTAATCTTGCATTGGACGACTTTAATCTGATTTATATCCAGTTTACTGCTGGCCACCTGTGAACAACTTGATTTTTAATCTTGAAAGCACTCTTTTGTCTGAGAAGGATGATTCCCTTGGACTGGCTCAGGATCTTGGGCCTGTCACAACAGCTGGGTGTTTAATTCAGACATTTGGAGTTACTGAGTCTTGATTTCTGGGTTTCAGTAGACTTGTAGAATGACTGCTGTAGTCTGTTGTAAAAGGAAAACTGCATTTCATGTTGTGCTGTTTGCTACGGTCATCTCCTGCGAAGGTGAGGTTGTGTGCCATTGCAAGCAGAATGAGAAGTGAAGGAACCAAGCTGGCTGACTAGGCTTCTAGACATTAAAATGAACCAGTCCTGAGCTTTTTGTAATGGTGCTAGTATAGTTTTCTTGATGTAATAACTTAGACAAAATGTTTCTACTGGTTTGAGTTTTTTGCGGGGGGTCAGGGGAGGGGGGCAGTTCTCTCTTGTAACATGGAGCAAGTCCCTTGTTCTTCAGCTCAAATATTTACATGCTTTTTTCCCCTTGTTCAGTGGCTAGCCAAGTCCCCGGGGTAAGAATGCCGTCATGTGCCTGTGGTGCTCTGCTCTGTCTTGCTTTTTCAACACATTCCAAGTATCCAGCTACTTTGGCTTCCTCAGTGCTCGGCTAAGGTTGGCCAAAACTGTAAAGGTGGTGGCTAGAGGGAGGGTCTCTGAGATATTACAGACTTCTTTCATTGCTCTCTTGGTGGGATGGCTTGAGTACCTTGCTTTATCAGGTCTTCGTTGGACTCAGAACTCTTCTGAACTTTCCGGTGGCCAAAAACACTCCTTATTTGTGTGTATGTTTTTGGACTTCTTCAGGACCCAATACATCTGTCTGTAGGTGACTTTGAAGGTTTCTAGTTTGATCTGTTGAGGCGTGTGGGGTGTGTGACATTTGACTTCAGAAAGCTGGGAGATTCACATCCAATATATGATACCAAATTCTGTGCAGTGTGTTCTAGGTGTCTAATGTGATCACACATCACATTCTTTTCAGTGCCTCCGTCTATAATACAAATGGTGGATTTCAGAGGGCATTTAGAGTGAGATTTTCACAAGTGTTTGAAACTGTTGTCACTCATAGCTGTCTTGGCCTAACACTCCGTGAGAGGGTCTCAATCCAGATGCAGCAGCCAAGGTGATAGCGAGGTGTCTGAGCAGACAGGACTGTCGATAAAATGAACTTTGCAGGTGGTATTACAGCAGAAAGCTGAATCCTGCACTCCTCCCCCATGCCCTGTTGTCCTGTCTGACGTGGTTGAGGTTGTTTATGTATGGGCAGCATATAAAGCAGAGGTTAAAAGCTATGCTTGGACTTCCCTGCAACAAAGTTCTTGCTTAGCTCAGTTAAATACGGAAGGGGGGTTGTGTGTGCATTTTCTTGATATCAATGCTGTATATTTTGGTGGTGTGTTTTGAATATCGAGATGGAACTTGAGACTCTGATCTGTGAAAAGCAAGTGAAATCAAGGAAGGAACGTGAGCTGACTGAAATGAGCCTATTCCTATCCCTATCTTGAATGATAAAAAGAGGAGAAACTGGCTGAAAAACTCCTGACACAGAAATTTACCACAGTCACAGTGAAACCTGAAAGCCCCGTTACTGAACAAAGCCATGCTGGTGTCCAGAGGTGCTCGTGTTTTGGCTGCCGCAAGTGTGATCAGCCCTGTCCTGGCATCCACAGTCTAAAGCCTCCAAAGGAAGTAAATCAAAGTAAGTGTAAAGCTCATTTTGCAGCAGAGACAGAGGCCTGAGAGGATGCTGTGTAAGTTCTCATTTTCTGTTGCATCACGTGCTCAGCTGCCATGAACGGACCCAGATGTGATCCATTTGCAAGGTGCTACCAAAGGGCTAGGCGAGGCATCTGGGAACAAACTTCCCCTTTTTATTTCACCTTTGCTGCAGGATACTGCTTGAAAACACTACCTCATCTTTCCCCTGGCTGCAGGGAAGGATTAGAAGAGCAGGAAACCTAATAACAGACTCCTCACCAGCCTGAGATGCACAGAGCGGAATTGAAGCCATCAGAAAAGATAATGGAAGTGAAAGCAGCAGCACTTTGAGAGTTGAGCCATGCAGTAGGGGCCTCAAGGTAGCCCTGCTGTTGGATCCAAGATGAGTCGCAGCCCTTCCGATACTGAAGGAAACGAAAAATCCACTGATAGACAATACTGTGTGATGGACACCTAATGCCATCAGTGCTTCAAAATCTTGAAGGCCTCCACACCCATGCCTTTCTACAGGCATCCACTCGGACACTTGGCTGCACTAACTGTGGCCATGCAGCTCTTTATGAGCACCGTGGTACTGCTGCAGTGGGGGACGCAGCCAGAGGGATGGCAGGGGCCTTTCAGGTACGGGGGAGATACTGGGCAGCACTGGCAGATAGCTGTGGAAGGAGGAGCAGAGGTGGTCAGACCCGGGGTGCAGATGAGAGCTGTCTGTCGCTTTGGGTGAACAGTGGGTTTGGATTCCACAGAAACACAGCTTTGCCCGAGTCGCTATTTCTTATTTACTTCATTTTTGCTTTCCATGTCTGGGAGAATTGTTAAAATGCATTGTGTCTTACAACAAACTTTGGGATGCCTGGGGCAACACTCAGGTTTTTAATATTTTAGCTGCAGTGTGTCTGTGAGAGGTAAAAAGACTCCTTCCTTTCTAAACGGCAAATGTTTTATATGCTTGCTGAAATCAGAAACACCTCTGCTTGTGCTGTGCTACCTCTGCTGATACTGCTGTTACTTGGTTTTCACTCACCCCAGCTCCAGTCAGTTATTATTGCTTAAGGGCTTGAAAGAGATGATTACTTAAGTCAGGGAGCAGTTTAAGTAGAATGTGAGGAGCTTCCTAAGGAAGGAGGTAGTGGAGTTGGTTTTAACTCTTGCTGTACGCAGCAAAAAAAGGCTTGTCTGTCCTTCACAGAGAGTGTCCATCTCTGTCAAAAATGTCTGTGCATCTTGCTTGTGTATTCCAACTCCTCCATTTCCGTTCGGGTAGGGAGTGAGGTAGGAGTATCCTTATCTCTTCTAGGGTTAGCCACATTTCCTCCTTATTGTTTCTTTTCATTTATCATTTGCTTTAGAATCTGTGAGTTTGAATAAACATTCAGGTGCAGGGAGTAATAAAACAGCGTTTTATGGATGGTATCTTTTTGTGGCTATGTTTATTCAGAGACTCCCGGGAACTCCACAGAGGCTTTCTGCTGCCAGCCTGGAAGGATCACAGCTCTAAGACCAGTATCAGGCACTGCTTAGCGTCCTTATGGTCTGCTTATTAATGAGTGGCTGCTCTCTGCAGATAAATGTCATCGATTCAACTTAGCAGGTACATATGGCTAGGACAGGCACAACTTAGGGAGGAGTTAAGTGAGAAGTCCCCCCAAAACAATTTCATCCTATGGGAATAGGTTAAATGAATAGGAGTGAGTAAAGGCATGTGCAAGAGCAGTTTGTTGTGTTATATTTAGGTCAAGGTATTTAGGTCTTTGCTTCTGATTATATCCTGATGTTGAACATGAGGGAGAAGAAACCTTATACAGTCTTACCCCTCTGGTTGTGGAACTGTTACTGACTAAAAAGCAAAGTATCCGTAGAGCCAGGGTGCCTCTGTTCAGTGAGGATGCTGGAAAAAATCAATGAAACAGTAGATTCTGTGATCCTGTCCTACCTCCAGAGTGTGGTCCTTCCCGTGTCGCGAGGGTCTCTGTGCCCACCCGAGATTTCCGTCATGCTGAAGTCACATGTTGCTAATGTCTTTTTATTCCTGGGTAGCAGAATCTGTTTGGATGTGCCAAAATGAGGTTGTTTAACACATTGCATCTTTCTTGCAATCCCACCCACTCAGGGAAAGGGTGTATTGTAGTTCTTAAAAAGCAGGATTATTTTGGATGTTGCATTTTTATCCCAGCTTACTACTACCCTCAGTCCTGAATTTCTTCTCCAGGAAAATGATACTGATTTTAAAACATACTAATTGTAATTTTATATGGGAAGTGTAATAAAGGGATCTTTTAATTGATTCCAGGTTTTTCTATCAAATCCCTTAAAGAAAAAGGCTTCTTTGTGGAAGCCGTTGATGTCATGCTGCTGTTTAACTCTTCATTAATTGTAATACCTAAGAGTATTAAGGCCCACTGGGAAGAGAACAGAAAGAGGAGGAGGTTGACTGCCAGATTTTTGTTGAGAGGGAAAATGAAAACAGTGTCTAAAGTGTCAGGCTTTGAGTAATCAAGAATATCCTATTAAATGAGTTAGAGTACTGAAAATGGCTTCTCGTTTGGAAGATGTTGTCAGCCTCAGATAGCTTCCTAGAGCATTTAATCTTGAGTTACTAAAGGAAAAGAGTCCTAGAAAAGAAGGATATTCCTCCCTTCTGGACAAGCAAAGTCTTGAGCACTTTTCCAAGAGAAAACACATTGTGCAACATCAGTGCAACACTACAGAGTCAAGTGGACAACCTGAAGATGCTCTTTTGTAAATTAAGCAGAGCTACAGTGAAAAAACTGCTGATCCTCTGGAAACTCTTACAGTTACTGCCTCTGAAGAAATGTCCGCAACATATATGCAGCAGTTATAATAACCAGCTTTGCTTGGAAACTTGCTATTAGCATGATTTCCTGACATGACTGCCATGAAAACATCTATAAATGGGGTCCTGAGAGACTGGCATATGGTATTCCAGAGCTTCCTTGTTGGATATTAAACAATATGTATTGCATACATACACAACTGTGGCTCTACAGCACTTAAAAGTGATTTCTAACACAATTCCTTCCCAAGTCCCCCATTTTAAATATTTTTTTTCTTCTGTAGGTGTCACTGTAGCATAGCAGATAGAAAACACTTCCCCTGAAGTGTGGAATACACACAGATCGGAAGCAAACTGTAATCTGGTTTACGGTGCCATGGTTGTCATAACAATGAGGTTTCCCGGCAACTAACAGAATAAATTATTTCATAGATTTATCTACTTACTTCCTAATAATAAACCTGATGCAGGAGATTTTTTTCCTTTTTATAATTGTGGCTATTAAGAAGGGCTTCCCAAATCATTTACGTTTTGTCATCAGGTTAATACCGACAGTTAAAAAGCATTTTGTTAATAAAATCGAAGCTGATAGAATTCACAAATATTTTCCTCTTGCACCAAAATGTAGCCACTTTGTATTGCAAAACTTTTCATGTTTCTATTTAAATGATTGCTGAGAGAAGAATGAGTAATAGTACGTATTGATTTGATGGTGTTGCTTTTCATAGCTGTTCAAGATGTAGACTTTGCTTGGCTCCCTTTTGTGTGTAGTATTTGCTCTTTGCTTAGAATATCACTTACATCATTTATCTTACAGAAGTGTTGAACAGGGCTTACTATTTTAAAGTATAGTTAAAGAAGATGCCTTGAAGCTGCTCTTACTTCTTGGTGGTAAAGGCACAGCTGTGGAGAGTGTGTTGGAAGCTGCAGTTTTAGTCCTAGCTTTCAGAAAGATTCCACATGTGAGTTATTCCCTCCTTAACCCGATGCTTGTGCAGCATAAAACGTGTAAAGCAGCACTGAGAGCAGACCCAGGCTCGCCGCTCTGCGCTGGCGGGGTGTCGTAACCCCCAGGCTGGCAGCAGCACTGTGAATTTGACAGTACGTCCTTGTGGCATGTTAATTCGGAATGATTTAGCAAAAATTTGCCTTTCTCTTCCTTGTACGTAGCCTGCTCTACAGGATGCTCGCTTGGGAGTCGTCATCAGCAGTGAACGATGTGGTCTTGAGTCCTCTCCAGAGGAAGATTGTGTTGACCTGTTTTTCACTTCCCTGGAGGGCTGTTCTAATTATTAAGCTATTATCTAATAATGAAGAGATACTCTGGCAATCATTTAAAGCCAACACAGTTGTTCTTGTCTATTAGCTGTGCTTGGATGAGGGGCTCAGGGTGTTAAGAGGTCCTCTGCTTAATTAGAGACTTGGGATTTATGCGTTTGGCTCCTAAAGGTTGGATCCTTCAGAAGCAACTTCAAAAGCTTTTAGACAGAAGGGGAGATTTTGTGAGTTTCTCACCTAGGCAACGAGTAAGAATGTGGGTTTTTTGGATGATAGTTTTGATTTAAGTTCTAAGTCTGTACAGAGCCTTTGGGAGCTTGCCTTTGTGGGCATACCTAATGGATCAAATTGCTGGAGATGCTGAGGTATCACACTGCCATATGGTCTTAAATAAGAGCTGGAAACCAAGTTCTGGCCTTTAGCCTCTCAAGCAGTAGGTGTATTAAAGAAAGATTTCTTGCGCACAAGCTGTCTTGGATTTCCACTCTGTTCAAATTACGATGTAATTTATACTACACCTCCTAATAAACTCTCCCTTGCTTCCTTGGAGAATGCAGCACTTGAAGTTAATTAAATAGAGAAGCTCTGTGAAGCTCAGAAGAAACTAGAACAGCTCTGATTGTCTGACCATAGGAGATCATCTCAAGTAGGCATTTTGGGCACTCATTAGCAAACTAGGAAATTATATGTTAAGAACCAGGGATTGTATATGCTGGGCAAAACCTAAGGAAAGGTCTTTGTCAACTTCTGGGGAAAGGAGGAAAAAAACAGTATTCAGTGAACAAAGAGAGGGAAAAAAACCCCGAACTGTTGGTGAATAATTAAATTTAATGTTTAATGGAAGTAGGTTTACTGGCTCAGTTTGGGTGTAGAAGTGGAGCTTTTATTTGCATAGGACAGTCTTCTAAATGCATTGGCATAGTCTACTGATTTCTGCTGTTTGAAATGGAGCGTTTTCAGAAGATGATGTGACAGTCAGAAGTCTCTCTGCTTTCTGAGGAGCTGTCTCCCAGCCTTTCTGTAGCTCGCTTCCTTCCCGGGGCACATCCTTGAGCCTTAAGCTCTATCATAATAAACTGATTTACAAGATTTGACACTTCTATTGATGATCTTTTCCTCACTCCTGGAACCTGTCTTAACATTTATTCCCTGTTTTAATACTATCTGACCTTCTGGCATTTGTGGATCTTCGTAGCTATGTAGTTTACTAGGGAGATTCTAAGACCCTTCTCAGTGTGTAGCCTCTACTCATTGTTCCTTTATGCTGGAGTCGTTTCTGTTGAGAGACGAGCCCTAGAATATAAATGAGTATAAATCCCCAGAAAGAACAGGACACAATCTTCATAGTGGGAGAGGAGAGAAGATGCTGAGGTCTAAGTACTAATTATTAGCTTTAGGCACCTCCTGATAATTTCAAGGAACCAAGAGAAGTTTCCAAGTAATTCAGCTCAGCATCTCCTTCTGGATGTTGTGTAATCACTTCTCTGTAAAGAATAACCTTTGCCATAGATATTTGATAGATGTGAATGTTTTTGAAGGTCTAATAAGTACCATTAGTATTTACCAAAATTGTTCAGCTGCTTATTTTATGTTAAAGACAATCGCAGATGGTGAAGCTTTATAACAACTAGTATGTGAAGGAAACATATTTTTGGGAGTGTGTTCTACTTAGCCAAAAGCAATGGATTAATTTATTGTTGGCTAAGACTACTTCATCTCTGTTTGTCCCAATAAGACTCTAAATCACTGGTGGGGTAAATTCATTTATCATGAATATAAGAATAGAGTCTGCTGTTTCACTAGCTGAGATAAAATTACCAGACTATTAGTTCTGATGCTTCAGGATATAAATATATCATTAGATAGGTTCAGTGATTTCTCTTCCTATACTAGCCAGATCCTTTGTTTTTTGACAATATTAGATAACTTACTTGAAGCGTGTGCTATTAGCAAGTGCTGCAGACAAGTTAAAGCTACTTGGTGTTTCCTGAACCTTCACACTTCCAGGGTGACTTCATCAATCTTAGATTCCTCCTTTCCTCATTCTTTTTACTCTATCCTCCCACCAGATAAAAAAAAGAAATTAAAAAGGAGGACAGATGAAAAAAGGATAAAATTGTGTTGAAATTGCAGGCAGGATTTGGTACAGCGTATAATTTATTCACTTTTTTGGTGAAGAAGACCAAAGTGGTAGTTTTGAAGTAAGGATTTTTGTTGTAGAGGATATAGAATATTAATATAATACAACAAGAAGAGAAGAAAGTAAAAAATAGGAGAGGAAAGAGATGAATAATTTATAAGAAAACACTTTCTTCAACTCATTAAAGTGGCCTGACAGTCATGGAACCTTAAGAATTTTTTTTTTCTTGTTCAAGAAGAAAGTAGAACACATGCAAATGAACTTTTAAACTAATCACATGAAACTTTTCCCCTTCCTTAGGCCTTTAGAAAGAGAAAGATATTAGTAAGATGCTTGAGATTACAGTTTCTACTACAATGACAGTCAAGTTTCCAGGAACAGGTCACTATTAGTAACTAAAACTGACGTGTTGAAAAAGCAACTTGACTCCTTCAGTTTGCAGCGCAAGATAAGCGAGTGATTGCCAACTAATGATGGATTTTTCTTCCATTTCAAATGGATTTGAAGATAAGATCTAGGAAGGGCAGTGGGAGAAACGTGGTTTTGCTATATGCTCTCACTTTTAGGAAGTCTGTCTGTAGGTGGTAGAAAGACCTAAGAGGGAGTGTTTGGGTGGTTGTTTCTGCAGGAGTTTTTCAAGACCAAGAGGTTGGCCGGCCATGGCAGTGGTGCTCTGTGCTTTGCACGCTTGGTTTCCATCTTACAGTGTAGTTCTGATGGCAGCAGTAAGTTTCTCCAGGTGGATCTTGTTAGAGCCGTGATGCCAAGGAGCTGGAAGAAACTGTGGGTAGATGACAGCTTTTCATAAACATGTCCTATCTCAGAAAGCCCCAGCACTGAGTACTGCAAATCTTGGGATGTAAAGCCTATCCCTAAAGTTTTTTCTACATAAACTTATAAAAATTGGGGGTTTTCCTGAGGTGTTCTTCATTTATACAAAGGATTTCTGAATAATATTCAGGTCTTCATCATAAAAACTTGAGACAGAACTTTTTTAACTGTACTTCTTTTCTTCTTAAAATTTTGGAAGGTGTCAGTGGTGATTCTTTTGGTATGGAAAACTTCTAAAGGGTGGGGAGATCTAAGAGAGTGTGTCATTTCCCATCTTGCAATTCTAAGTCAATTACTTAAGGTTCCTATCCCCAGTTTAGGACAGAGTGAATATGATGTAATTAGCATTTAAAGAAATGGCGGGATGCAGAGTTACGGCTGGTTTGGGGTTTTTGTTGGATTTTTTTTGTGAAATAAGCCATCTCAACTTTCAACAGCAGCCCATTGGAATGAAAACTCCCCATGTCTTTCCTTTTCCCAAAGGAATGAATCGGTCTGCAATCCAAACACACCACCATCTAGTGTCAGCTGGGTGAACTCCTGGAGAGCCTAGACAAGTTATTGTGTACAGATCATGAAGAGTTCTAGAGAAAGAATGGAGAATGGAGTGAGGAACAGCAATAACCGTGTCATCTGATCTACTGTCCTACTTTCACAAGCAAAGAAAGCAAGGTCATGTGCTCTATGAAGAACCGAGGCCTGAAGACCTTGAAGGAGTTAAGGCAGCTAAAAGCAGCGCTTCGTTTTGCATCTCAGAGTCTTCTCATAGGTGAGATTTTTTGACTACTTTGCTATTCTTATTATTATTACTTTTTTAAGTTCTTGAAATATTCCATAACGCATTTTTAGTGATGTGACCTGTTGATTTTTAACTTCCCTTTAGCACATTTTCTTCCACTTGAAATATAAAGTGCTGTGATGAAACAGATTAACAAGGGCTGCATCCTGCAGTAATGCCAGACCGTTCATCCTTTTGGCCTTTTTGACTGTTATTTCTCATTTTAAAAATAACATGGGTGGCAACAGAGATAGGAAAAGGTACCCAAGTAGATGCAGGGGGAAATAAACCAAAAGACAACCCGTCCTGTTTTGAGAAATCTTCCAGCTCTGATTGGATCCATCTTTCCTGTTGCAGCTTAGGTTTGTTTTCAGCTTCTGTCCATCACTTGAACTGGATTGTTTGTGGAACTGCTATTCCTGGTTTTGCTCTCCCTTTAGAAGGTTTTCTTTTTGATTCCTTTCTTCTGAATGTTGCTCAAAAATGCTGAGGGTCGTTGTCGTGGTTTGGATGGATACTCTGAGGATGCTCAGTGTTGGACAATCTGGTCCCTCGTAGCTGCTCTGCAGCAGCAGTAAGTGACCCGTTCAGCTCCAGCAATCCTGGCCGTGTCTGCCACGCTTACACAGACTGTCTCTCAGAGCCGCAGCAGTTCTGGCTGTTCAGGAGACCATGAGACTTAGTTAATTTGTGCATAAAACAGCAAACCCAGTGCATCTCCCAGTGCTGGATTCCCTGTGTGGTACAGAGCAGCTGTGCTCTCTTCTGCCTATCTTTGCACAGGAAATCTCAGACTAGAAACAGAACAACCAGTCTTAGAGCTGGAGTTGTTTCATTTTATATTATTTCTCTTAGCAAAAAAAACCCCAAAACTTTAAAATGGCTTATAAGTGACTGCCTGAACTAAATGTACTCCTCTGACATGACATTTTTCTAGCTGTGTGGCTTTGTTTTTCACTGAAGTGTAACTGTTTGGAGAGCTAAGATCTTAACCCTACAGACTAATTTGTTCTAACAATTTAGAGAAAAATACGTGCAAGGAAGGAAATGGAGACAGGTTTTTGCCTTGTGAATTTTTGACCAGAATGCTGATGATTAGAAGAACAATTGCAGCTATGTTGGTTTAAATTATAGGAAAATGCTCATGCACAGTTGACCTGGAACTAGTTACAGCATCCCAGTGTGGTGGGGTGGGAAGGAACCTCTGGAGATCATCTTGTCCAACCCCCTGCTCCAGCAGCTCACCTAGAGCAGGGGGCCCAGGATCGTGTCCAGGTGGATTTGGGATCTCTCCAGAGAAGGAGACTCCACAGCCTCTCTGGGCAGCCTGGGCCAGGCTCCCACACCCTCACACCAAACAAGTTTCTCCTCCTGTTCAGCTGGAACCTCCTGGGTTCCACTTGGTGCCCGTTGCCCCTTGTCCTGTGACTGGGCACCACTGACAAGAGCCTGCCCCTGTTATCTCGCCCACCACCCTTGAGCTCTTGATCAGCATTGATCAGCTCCCCTCTGAGGCTTCTCTTGTGCAGCTCGGCAGCCCCAGGGCTCTCAGCCTTTCCTGGGCACAGAGATGCTCCAGGCCCCTCAGCATATTCACAGCCTCCACTGGATTCTCTCCAGTAGATCCCTGTGTCTCTTGAACTGGGGAGCCCAGCAGTGACCACAGTACTCCTCACTGGGGCAGAGGGGGAGCAGAGCCTCCCTCGACCCCCTGGTCACATTCCTCTTGGTGCTTAAATTCTTTGCACATTTTGCTGTGCATGGCAGTTTGATCCTGTTTTACAAGATCAAGGAACCTACATAAACACTTGCTGTTTAGGTGGTGCCTTCAAAACAAGTTGAACAGCAACAGGAGGTGAATGTATAGCAATGCGTGATGCATTACCTGGGCCCTAAATTCCAGCCTTGAGTCTGGGAATTGGCTCAGCTTTGCAGGAGACGGGGAGATGAAAACTGTTGGCCAAAAGCTGGACTGTGGCTGTCTCTGGTGAGCGCTGGGACCGTGATGCATTTTAGCTGCGTGCTTTGGCGAAGCAGCTGTCTGATCCTGGCTCTGTCACGGGGCACACAATCAAACCATGCCTTGCTGATTTCACACTCCTCATGTGTTACTAACAAGATACAACATGATTTTATGTACTTTGTTTTCTTATCGTGCATGTCTTTAACTTGCAATAGAAAGACTCCTTTAAGATCAAAGATTTCTTTAGCTTCTTTACGAGCAGATGATAATTAATTGAAACCTCAATCCATCTCCACTGTTACTCTAAATAAGCTAGAAACAAAGAAACAACAAACCCCCCCAAGGTACTCTAGTTGTTGGTCTGTTTACCTGATCTCTTTTTATCTTTAGCAATGTTGATGTTTCTTTTCCCCATTGAAAGTCTTTTGGATAATCCTTCATCCAGACAGGCATCGGAGATCTGAGTGGGCTGGATTTTTAAAGGCGCTGCATTTTAAATGGGCTGTATTTTTAAGTGGGCTATATTTTAAAATACCTACTGTCGTTACCAAGTATGTAGCAGTTCATGAGGATGCACTGTTCAAATTCAGGGCTCCTACTGCAGAACCTTACTGGATTCAGCAGCGCTCTGTGGTGCTGCAAAGATTTTTCTCAAACAAAATGGAAATGGATGAGGAGTCACCTTGCTGGAAAAATTGGGAGTTTGGACAACATCAGTGCTTTACGAGAATGACTGCAGGAGCCTTCACTGTTTCACTGCTGGAGGGCCCGGGAAAAATCCTGGATTCCAAACTGTGCAGAACTAAAAACTCTAGAGGTTTTGTGTTCCACTGACAGAAGTGGAACAGCCTGGCAGAGAAGCCAGTTTTGAGAGGCATTGGTTGTGCTCATCCTTCCAAGGATCTCTGAAGGCCACGTACCTGGTGATCTGCAGAGTGCTTTCATGCTGCTACAGTCTGTGACTCGCCCCGTGCTCTGGCCCCCGAGTGGTACCACTTGCACCCTTCTCGTTACTTCATTACTGATATGGTCTTACAGCTCTAGAACAAAGCTTGTGACTTCCAGCTTTACGTGGGTGCCCTTCATCTTCCGTTGCCCGCAATGAGAGGTTTTATCTCTCTGGCTGGCTGCAGCTGTGAACTGACTCAGCTTTTGCAATTCCCGATTGTATTCCGATAAAAGTGGCATAAAACATCCTACTGAGAACTGTGGGTAAATACATCTTGATGGGCACTGGAGTTTTGGGAAGACTCAGAAGGAGATACCCCAGACCTCCCAGGGGGTCCTACACTGACTCTCCAGTGGAAACATCTTCTATACTTTACTACTTAGCTATTTTAGCTTCTGCTCTCATGCTTTGAGTACTGGATAATGTAGTATGTGTGTAAAATGCTCAAATGTCTCAAGTCAGACCTCGTCAGGAAGACAGAAATGTGTTACGTTTTCATGTGATGTTTTAGACTCTGCCACATAGCAAGTGGGATTTTTGTCTGCTTCTCCTCACCGCCCCTCAGATGAAAGGACAGACTGCTTTTATTCATGGACTGTGTGTGTACTTGATTGTACCTTGGCCAACTCTCCGTTTTCTTGGCTACAGCTCAAGCCCTTGAACTTCTGACACTGTGTTACCTTGCTGGATCTGTTTTGAGATTAAACTGCAGAGTATGTCAACTTTTCAACAGGAAGGGGCTTTAAGTTTTACTTGGGGAACAAGCTAGGAAGATGATTTACCTTCTGTCCTAATTTTCCTCCTGAAAAATGTTTGTCATCTCGGTAATGGCAGAAATAAATGAGCAGCCACCAAGTATAAATGGCTGAAGCTGAACAGTCAAAGCCATCTCAGACTGCACTTTGCTGGCCTCACTGATTTTAGCAAACACAAATAATGGTTTAAATGTGAAGATAACAAATGTGGAACTGTGGCCGCTTTGCAGACACAAAGATGGGCTTCTGTGCACTGCTCTGCTGTCCGATGGCATTTTCTGGGTGGCTTTTTTCTGGGTACAGGCTGTGAAAGGATGTAAAGCTGAGGCAGGAACTCTGAGGTTAACTCACTTTTTTGTCCTCTGGCTGGTGAGTGACCTTGGACTGCTGTCCTCTTCCCCTCACCTCCCGTGGGTGCTGGCCAGGCACTTGTTCCTCCTCAAGAGGAGGCTGGTTCCTGCAGTAGATGTTTGTAGGGGCTGGAAAGGCTCCCCAGATCGCTGACCTTGAGGGCCTGCCTTCATTAATGAGTGTCTTTGCTAATATGACTGCCTTCTGGCCACACACAGATCTCCTACTGTTTAGCTGAACTACGGTTTGTGAAAGGCTCTTGGGAAAACTGTCTGTAGGTCTTCTGCCTTTCTCCTTGGTCAGAGAGAGGCTTGGCCTACATTTGTGCAGTAACAGTCCTTTTATGTGGCATAACAGGTTTGGAGCGGGGTAAAAATATGGGGTTTTTTTTGTGGTTTGGTTTGGTTTTTCCAAAAGTGATTGGTCTTACTAACTGTATTTCCAACTTGTTACAGGTTGTGCAGGTCAGACCTTCCAAGGGCTCAGCTTGGGTGAAGCAGTGGTTCAAAAGCAGGTGTCTGAGAGGGACACTCAGAGCGAGCTGGGGTTCATTTCTCACAGTTGCTGTTAAAGGTAGGTGGCTCTTTCTGCTTTACTCCGTGCGTCTCAGTGCTGCTCAAGTTAATTGTGGGTGTGACTGTGGGAGTAACACACCTCTGTGTTAAGTGTTCTTTGAACTTGGCCTTTCAGCTCTCTCCAGATACTTCTCCAAGAGAATCGGTTTCACTTCTCTGAACTAGGGCAGGGTTTATGTGGAAATTAAGTGCTTAGGTATTTGGCTTCTGAATGCGTAGAAGAACCTATAAATAGGTGCTCGAGAACTTTATTACAAAAGAACCACTTAGCTTTCATGGCTTGAAGGCCATCCTTACTCTGGAGAGCTGATGATCTTACTGATTTTTGGTATCTGAGGTACAAGATGTTGGGCGTTGTGGCATACGGGCGGTCTGGATTTTGGTGTTTCCTACAACGCTAGAAGTCAGCAATGGTTATTTGTAATCATGTCCCAAATTAGAACTAGAAAAAAGCTGATAAAAAATGAACAAAACTGTTCACCTGGGTTGATAGCACTGCAGAATTTAGGTTAATAAGCTCTGCCTGCTGTGTTTACCTAGTTTTAATCCAAATTGCTGTGTGTTTGGTGAATACACTGCTGAGTTTCACAGTCCCTTCTTCAGGCCCAAAGCAGGTTAAGAAACCCCAAGAACATTCTGCTAAATGTATTAGGCTGTACTCATTGATACGCTCTGGCTCCGTTGTGCTGCTCCGGTGATGCAAAGCAGCCATAAACCTGGATTAGTGCAGTGGAGCACTGGGAGACTTCAGCAGAGAAACGGGGTGGCTGCAGTTTGCTCTGGTATTTGTTCTTCTCTGAGACTTGTATCTAACGTATATTAATTGACCAACTTAAAATGATAATTTAATGCAGTTCAATTATCCCAGGAGTTATGGATGCAATAAAATTATGATCTTTTTAGAGGTGTGGACTGTATCTAGTTGTAAGTCTTACTCTGTTTTGATTTGTTGTTGCTCACAGTCTTGAAGGACCTGCCATTAGCTGTGAAAGATGTAATGTCATACTCCATCTGCATAATGCCTACAAGAAAACTGGGGAGGGAGTTTTCACAGGAGCTTGTAGTGATAGGATGAGGGGTGATGGGCTCCCACTGGAAGAGGGGAGATCTAGATTAAATGGAGTTCTTCACTCTGAGGGTGGTGAGACACTGGCACAGGTTGCTGAGCGAGGTTGTAGATGCCTCAACACTGGAGGTGTTCAAGGCCAGGTTGGATGGGACTTTGAGCAACCTGGTCTAGTGGGAGGTGTCCCTGCCATGGCAGGGGGGTTGGGACTAGGTGAGCTTTATGGTCCCTCTCAACTCAAACCATTCTGTGATTCTTTAATTTTGCCCAAACAAGGAGATGAGAGAGCAAAAATGAGCGTTTGCTATGTATCTGTAAAAGGAGGAATAAGTGGGTTTATTTGATTGTTGTTTAAGAAGTTGTACTCAGAGTGAAAGGGTACAAAGAAAGAGTTGGCTCTCCAAGTTTGAGGTCAGCCTTAAGCTTGGTGAGCAGCACCCTTGACTAAATTAGGAAGGTAGTAGGAGTATCTTGTCTTGCGGTATGAGCCTGTTACAATGCCTACCGTGAAATAGTGAGTGGCTGACATTAAACAGATAGTAAAATGGAAAGCTTTATTTCTAAACTCTTAAAAATATATATGAACCCATTCTGAGAAGAAAATGGAGTATGCATTGCAGAAGAAAGATAAGGCTAGCCTTACTTCTCCCCAGTACAACACAATGTTTTATACCATCATTTTCTCCTTATTACATTTTATTTGCACTCTATTTCAGCATAATGAACTAAATCTTGGGGGACATAAACGTTCCAGAAATGGCTAATAACCAAATTCACTTGTTTGAAACACAGCTTAAGTAAACTGAGCCCAAGTAGTTAATATTTTGATTTCTTTTTATTTGTAACTATCAACCATACTTCTACAGTTACAAACTTTTTTCCAGAGACCAAACCATTAATAAAGGACAATTTTGTAACTTCGGCTGCAGAATAAAGGCGTTACTCCAGTCTCTCTTCTATTCTGTGATTGCTTTCCAGTAGAAAATTGATATCTCAGATTCAACTTCTTGAGCATTAGACTCAAGCCCACACTGGTGAATTTGACGACTTCCCCCCTATGATACTGTGACAAATAGACATAGTCTCGTATTTTTAATTGAGTTTTGAGGAAATAATGAGTCTTTGAATTCGTGTATTTTGAATCCACACAAATGATTTCTTACACTGTGTTTATTCTTCTTGACTAACCACTGGGTGAGATGTTGAGCTCTTCAGAGCTGGGCTTTGAGGAGCTGAGATGTACGATCTAGCAGTGTCTGTAGCTTTTTATATGATTTTTCTTTCTATTCAGAGCGTTGCTTAGGGCTTGTTTGTGTACATTATGGTATCCCTTTAAGGTGTAGTTTCAAATAGGTTTCATTAACCTAGTCCAATAGGCTGTGCAGTCACTCCTAATTCAGCATAAGTGAGGTTTGTTTCAGGCTAGTGTAAATCAGCTAGGAACATGGTTAGCCTAAAATGCAGTAATCCAGTAAATTAAACAAAAATTGAAGGCGGCCTCACAGGAGTTTGTGCTGGTATATACTCAGTTGAATTATCTAGAGCAAGTTTACTTGTATGCAAGGAATTAGAAATAAAATCAGATTCCGTCTCCTGGGACCAGTCAGTATCTCGGAGGAAGGAGGGTGAGGAGAGCAGGGCCTTTCACTGCGCCTGACCGATGCCAGCAGTCGTGGCGCTGACGCGGACTAAGCTTTGTACGCCGTCGCTCTCCTCGCTGCTCTGGGCTTGGTGCAGTCGCTCCGTGTCCGAGCAGGTTTGTCAGCAGCGCTGGCTGGGGCTGCGCCCACCCCGCCAAAGCAGGGAGCGCGTTCCCTGGAGCAGAGCGCTTCTCCCCTCTGGTCAACCACCTCCTACGCCTGGACTTGCTCTTTGAGCTCGAACTGGTGCTGTCCTTGCGTGGCGTTGCATTGGGTGGTGGCAATGTACTCTGGGAGCTTCCAGCTTCCCAGAATTTTCCGCTGGATTTTTCCCCTAGCCCTTACCAGGCTGCCTACCCTGACCTGAGCTGTCTGCCAGGCAAGGGCAGTGGTGTCTGCGGGGTTCCCGTCCCGTTAGCTTGAGACCGAGAGCCAGGAGGGAAAGATAATTTCCTTTTGTGGCTGTGCTAGTAAGTCTTGGGTGCTTGATTTTTTTGTAGCTCAGTCCATCTCTCTCTGCTGTCAGAATGGGGAGAGGGAGTGGAGAGCGAGACCAATACTAGGAGTGGGGTGTTTGCACAAGGAAAGAGCTGCATTTCGTTGCTCTTCTGCAGGATTTTTAGGAGGGAAATACGCGGGTGCAAAACGGTAAAAATAACCTATGCTCTCTATCTGGAAAGTTTATACACCATCTGTGCTCTGGCACAGCTCTCATCAGCAGAGAAATGCCGGGCTGCTTCCCTGCTACTAGCCGTCTCTTTTACTGAGTTGCTGCTTTAAAAACATGCTCAGTAATTTACTAAAATTTACTAGAATACTCTTTTGTTACTTGAAATGCAGTGTGGGAAAGATGCATTTGGGGGGCCTGTATTTTTCTTCCACCTAATTCAGGTTCAGATTATTCTTTTACTTCAGCTGAATTTCCGCAAAGAGTAAGAAAGTTAGAGGAAGGAGCAGCATCTTTAGCCTATTTCAGCTTAATTCTTTTCACTGCAGAATTAGAGCAGCAATGGGGATGTTATCTGTTCGTATCTTCAGCTGGCATTGGTGAGGACACTCGAGCATCTTTAATTTCTTTTGGGCTGTGAAAAAACCAGACATTTAGACTTGAGTCACTCCCACTGCTTATGTGCTGAGTGTGATTTGCATCAGAATACCTATTTTTCCATTTGATCGATAATATTCATCAGTATGCTAGTTGGGGTCTGACTTGGACTGGTGGAAGGATAGCTGGTATGTGGAGAGAGACCTCAAATTTTTGGTTTATTGTTCAAGCAACAAGTCTATGAAGGTGCAGGTTGCTAATTATATAGCATACACCTTGTCAGTTCTACAGCCTTTGTCATAAGAAGGGCTGTGTTAAATTTGTGCCTTGATCAAGTATTATTTGATCAGCAACACCCAAGTATTATAATAACAGACTTTTTTGACTACAGAAAGAAACCAGCATCAGTTTCAAGATGAAGCTGAAATGAGGTTCTTGATGCACAAGCAAACTTTAGGAATTTGTGAATGTAAACCCCATTTACATTTTGTATCTCCCAGCTGTCTTTGAAAGACGACTTTTTTTTTTAAAACAAGGAAACTCTTGAATCTAGCAGTTTCTGTATTCGTGTAGGGTCTGTCCTAGGTGAGTTAAACCACTTTGTGAGCAAGCAGATAGATCTTCAAGGACCCACTGGCTTGATCACAAAGCAAATAGACGGAAGGTGGGATCCCAAATGACTCAGTTTGACCTGAGGTGCTTACTGTCAGCAGAACGCTTGCTAAGAATGCTCTAGTGGGTTTAATATTGCTAAATCATTAAATACAACGGAAAGTCAAGTTGCTTTTGAGCTTAACTTGCCTAAAGAAAAATGCTGTGTTAGGTTGATTTTGGAACTGTTGTGAACTTTGAATGCACTGTAGCTGGAAATGCAAATAGTTCCCTTTTTTTTTTTAAGAAGTGGGAGTTTACTGCCAGATTGGCTGTCTGCCTTCTGTTTCATTGACTTTTGCTTTTAATTTTAAGACGTAAATAGCTCAGACGTTTACAGCTCCTCAAGGAGAATGTACTTTGGTGTTGCATATCTTTAGGGGCCTGTGCTCTTTTAAGGAGACCTTATTGAGCTAAACTGTCTTGTACTGTTGAGTTGTTTGTAGCTTTTGAGTTTTCATTTGTTTTTGTGGCACCTTCAATGGATTTTGACCTGCTAGACAGAAATCTGTGTGCTCTGCCTTGTAGATGCCGATTCTGAAAACCTCCAAGTGTTCATTTGACATAGGTGGCTCCTGTCACAAAACAGTAGCTTGTCTGTGTGTAACACTAGCATAGAATCACAGCAGGGTTTGGGTTGGGAGGGGCCTGAAAGCTCATCTGGTTCCAACCCCTCCTGCCATGGCAGGGACACCTCCCATAGACCAGGTTGCTCAAAGCCCTGTCCAGCCTGGTCTTGAACACATCCATGGGTGGAGCATCCACAGACTCTGTGGGCAACCTGTTCCAGTGTCTCACCATAATCATACTGAAGAACTTTTTCCCTAATTTTTAGTTTAAATCTCCCCTCTTCCAGTTTGAACCCATTACTCCTTGTCCTATCACTACAAGCCCTTGTAACAAGTCCCTCTTCAGCTCTCTTGTAGATCCCCTTCAGATACTGGAAGGCTGCAATAAGGTCTTCCTGAAGCCTTTTCTTCTCCAGGCTGAACAACCCCAACTCTTAGCCTGTTCTCACAGCAGAGGAGTTCCAGCCCTTGGATCTTTTTCATAGCCCTCCTTTGGCCCCACTCCAGCAGGTCAATGCCTTTGTGTTGTGGGCTCCAGAGCTGGTTGCAGTGCTCTAGGTGTGGTCTCACCAGAGCAGGGTAGAGGGGTGGAATCACCTCCCTTGACCTTCTGGCCACGCTGCTTCCAATGCAGCCCAGGATGCCATTGGCACTAGTTTGTGTAGAAGCTACAAATGAAATGTCTTAAGGTAGAGAAAGTATGAAATCACGTATGTATGCTTGGTATGCGAAGCTCTTGATTTTTACATTTCACTTAGTTATTGTAGGTTGTATGTATTGATCTATTTTGGTGTGATGCTTGCTAGCCATGTGAGAAGAAAACCATACCTTGTGTTCAGCGTTGTGGTTACAGTCTGACTGTGACCTGGGAGCCATGCTTAACGTGGTCTCTGTCAGTGTGTAAAAAGCAACTGAGGAGCACGAGCTTCTGAATGCTGTGAAGCCAGCTGGGCCCTTGACACCGCGGTCCATGCTCTCGTTTAAGTGATGCACTCACTGCTTTTGTGTGTCCGTTCATTTTTTGGGAGAGATGGAAGGCAAGCTCAGGATTGATAAGCACTGCTCCTCACGTGTTGTTATCTGGGAATGTCACAGGCAGGCGCAACCAGGATGGTGGTTCTTCATCCAAAAGATAAAGTGGTTGGGGTTTTGTTTGTGGTTTGGTTGGGCTGTTTTTTTTCCCTCTCTGCTGAAGATAGTGGGGAAATACACGGCAGGACAGGTCATTTGGAACAGTTTGTTCTTTCTACTTAGTTCTTTTTTCTACAGTGTGCTGTAAAAAACCAGAAAGTACCGTTCCTGCCTCAGAATGCAGAAGGCCATGGAAGTAACGTCCTGAGGAGGCAATGAAACTGGAGGCTGTGGCTCTCTCGAGGATTACAAAGTGAGACCTGAAGTTGAAATCCTCGCACAAACAAGATGAGATGTGCTTCGTGACACGTTTAAAGTCGGGGTGGTTTAACCCCCTCCCTACTGTTACACAAGACGTTCCTTGGCTACATAGTAGAGCAGTGAGTAACACAGGATGGGCTTGGCACTGGCCAAGTGTTTTGACTTGGTACTTAATTTTTTTCCTCTTCCTATTTAGGTTTTGGGATATTGAATTTAAAGAACCGTTTCTTATTAAACAGCCATAAGTGCTCAGCACTGGTTTGCTGCTCAAGGATTAAATGCTGATTTAATTCCGGTGCATGTGTATCTATAACTTAGTTATTCTTGCTTGACTGTGCAACAGTCTTATGTAATTCTTTTTTAATAGTAGTTTTCTCTGTGTGTATATTTGACATTTTCTCATTAACCTCTGCCTTTGTTTTTTCCATCTTCTGTGAGAACTGTTTAGATCTGGTATACTTTGTAGACTTACGGATAAACAAAGACAAATATTTATTTTTATGTGGAATTCCTCTTGTGTTCTGTCATCTCTTCTTACCTGGACTTCAGTGGAAGTAACATGAAAATAACGTGGGAGTGAGCGTGACCTTTCAGTGAGATTAAGTCACCAGAACGTCTCCAGGATCTCTGAACTTCTGCATGCTGTAGGTATAAGCTCCTCACGTATTTGTGGCTGAATTATTTTCTGTTAGAAGCTTCTTTTTCCCGAAAGCATTGTGCCTTGTGGTCATCATGAATGCTTGACAGAAACCACAGTTTTTAAAAGATATTGTCAACCAGACCATTCCCATTTATCATGCAAGCCTCAGGAGAATGCAATTAAGCTTATTTGAAACTGTTTTTCATTTAAAGACATGATTAATAACTTAAGGCAGTTTGTTGCTTGTTTTGCAGAGTTCAGCAGCTGTGTTAAGATCTTTCTTGTCCTGCCGTGTATTTTATTCTGTTTAAAATTAGGTGTGATTTAAAGACTTTTACTTGTCAAGTTTTGTCTTTGTTGCTCTTCTGGTCAAGCTGTTTATTTTTGCAAAATACCTGATACTTGGGTTGATTTATTAGATGTGCTGTCAGCTCAACTACTTATTCTTTTCACTAGCCATATCTTAAATTGATTTGGCAGTGTTGATGGAAGTGGGGAAAATGGATGTTATTCCATCCGTCCCTGTCAATTCCAGTGGTAGGGAGAGCTGAGCTGTGGCTTGTGGGATAGTTTGTGTCCCTTTAATACGAAAATGTCATCCTGTCACGCGGCTGAGCTTTAAGAATTGAGAGACCTGGGAGCTCTGCTGGGCCGTGTGTGTATCTGTGTGTATACATGTAGTCTGCTTGGGCAGGTAATAAAGAAAGGCAGGACTGAGTTACTTGATCAAGGAGAGAAGTGCATGGTGCAGCTGTACCCAGCTATGGGTGTAGCGTGAGAAAACCACAGTGGAACTTAGTTGACAGAAGGAATTCAGGTTTTGGTGAGCCCTACAAGCAGTAGTGAGGAGAAGAACCCAGTACCCTGGGCTAGATGGGAGCTCTGAACTGGCTGCCGGAGCCACGCTCTGGGAGGATTCATGTGCCAAGCTGCTTATGCTGAACTGAAAGTTCTCCAGTGTTTGCCTGGGCTCTCTTAGAGCACGTCATTAAACCTCTCCTTACTGAGAAAATAGCGGCTGAACACGCACTAGAAAATGCTAATTGGGCGCTGCATTACCGTGGCTTGTGCTGTAGAGAGACGTCGATAGGACAGGCCAAACCAAGTGAATTATATCATTAGTTCAATCAGGACAATAGGCATCCTTTTATTAGAAAATTCGGCGGAATCAATGAAACAGGCAGTTCAATCAACAGATTATGAATCTCAGTCCCCAAGGTGTGTGGAAAAGCAGCTACTGCTTTAATGTACGCGATCTGATCGTGGAAGTATAGAAACATTTATTGAACCAGTGAAGTATGTACTTGAAAATGGAATGACTTCTGTCTTAAATGGTATCTCGTAACATGAGGATCAATAAAATGCTTATGCCGTATGAATCCTAAAGATGATGGTCTATCTCTGAGCTGTTTTCTAGCCTGTTTATGTTCTCAAGTTGGTGCAGACAACCATATAGAAAAGCACTAAAGACTGTAATTTAAGTAAATTTGTTCTCATCTCAGCATGATAAATGAAATCCTTTTGAGGATGTTATGTAGTTCCATATATTGAAAGGGCAGGAAGGTCTTATCCACTGTTTTGGAAGAGCATGAGGTTGGAAATGAGGATAAGATTTGATTTATATTTAATTTGCGCTTACATTTATTTTGTGTATCTATATTTAATTCGTAACATATGTTTTTGTACATCCTATTAACTTTGGATTTAATTTTGTCAGGCAAGGAAAACAAGTATCACACTTGTAAAATTTTATACCTGTGTTAGGAGCTGGGAGGCAGGATTCTCTGGTGAGACTTGCAGCTGGCAGCCTGAAGACTTAGCTCTTCTCCGTTCTGCTGGTCAGAGCACGTGTTGGGAAATCTCTTGGTAAGTTCCTTTTCTCTGCCTTTGTCTGCTGCTTTTTTCATCATCTTTTAGAGTTTCTGGCCTTGGTTGCAGGACTTTCGTGTGTGTGAGAGACTTCCAGGAAGAACTGTAATATGAATAATTGTGAGTTAAGAGTAGTTAGGAACAATTGTTCAGTAACTGAGTGTTCATTGTACTCTCTAAAGCTTCCTTCTTTATCAGTAGTACTTGTTTTCTCTGTGGCATTTTACAGTACATTTACTGATCAGAAGGATTTTTAAATGCCTTCCCATACAATTCATGCACAGTTATGCGCTATTAATCCATGCTACAAAATTAGTTTCAAGTTTTTTACAGCTGTGGAATACAAGCAGTTCTTACTTCTGAACAGGATTTCCTCCCACTCTACAGGTTTTTTACTCAGCAAAAAGTTCTTCTAGACTGCTTACACAATTAACATAATTGTAGTGGAAAAAATACAGAATTAATCACCTGGACAGTATTAACATCAAAAGAAATTTTAACTATGGTTCTTGATCTTTTGTCTTGTTCCTGTAAAACTGCAGCTTTTAATATGCATCTAAAGATGTCCATGGCTGATTTTATCATGTGTAGGTTGGACTGAGGAAATCAATAAGCGTTTGGGTTGTGTAGTCTCTCTCATGAACGTGCTTTGGCTTCTGGGATGATTTACTTGGAGGATGTATCAAGGTAAGTGTTGCAATATATTTACGTCGACAAAACTGTCAAGAAAATTTACTTACACCTAAAAAAAATACATATGCATGAAAATAGTGTATGGACTGGTTTGAATTGGTGACAAATGGAAGGATTATACTTCTATGTGTATGAGGGGTGTGTGTGTCTCTGTAAATACATATTCTGAAAAGCTTTCAAAAGCTTCTTCATACCTGTCATTCTTAACCTTGTTTCCCAGTGTGCCTCTTCAATCTCAGTGTCTTAGTTTCTTACCTGTTAACTTTATTTTCAGAGAATTCTGCATTTTGGTGAAATAGTAGGTGAAGTAATGAAATTCCATGAACACCTCTGTTTCCTTTATCCTAATTTTGTAATATTAAGTCCTGCAGTAGACTTCCAGGTTGAAACTGGGGTTGTTAATTGTCATGGCAATTACAGTAAAAAAACCCCACAAAAGTAACCATGAATTTTTTGAATGTAGTATCTATGTAAATTATGACTCCCCACCTCAGTGAGCCCTTGCTCTGTTGCTCTTTAATTAGAAAAGCTATTTTTAACAGGTTTTAACTTCCTATCGTTTGCCAGTTCCCAGGAATTCTATGAAGTACATAAGAACAGATGTATAGACAGGTTTTTCTGTCTTGTCCCACTGAGTTTCAAATTCAGATATGGATGGGAAGTAAAGATGTATGGTATGTTTGACTGTTAAGGATAATATTAATATGTTAACATTCTAGTATTCTTGGGAAAGCAGAGATTGTCCAAGATCTTGGTCCTTCACCTTCTAAAGCTTTAGGCCTGTGGTTTCTTGGGTCTTCCTTTTTTGCCTTTTCAAAAATAAGAGCTGTATTTTCCCTTTTCCAGTCAGTGGGAACTTCCCTGGACTGTCACAACATCTCAAAGACGATGGATAGTGGCTTAGCCTCTTCAGTTGCCAGCCCCCTCAGGATCTGCAGATGCATTTCATCGGGTCCTGTGGACTCATGCAGCTTCAGGTACCGTAGATGACCTCAAACCTGATGTACAGTGGGCAGTTCTTCATTCTCCCTGTCCCTGCCTTTGCCTTCTGTGACTTGGACAGTGTGGCTGGAGCACTTGCTGGTGAAGACTGAGGCAAAATGGTTGTTGAGTACCTCAGCCTTCTCCATGTGCAGGTAACCAGGTCTGTCGTTTCCTTCCGGAGAGGGCCCACATTTTCCCTGGTCTTCCTTTTATCACTGACGTAGCTATGCGAGCTTTTCTTGTTGCCAGATTTAATTCTATCAGGGCTTTAGAATCATAGAATTGTTCTGATTGGAAGAGACCTTGAAGATCATCAGGTCGAACCGGTGACGTAGCTTTCCTAAGCTGATCCCTGGCTGCTTGGACAATTTCTCTGCGTTTCTCATACCTGTCCTTGCTTCCCCTCTGTAGCCTTCTGTGGCACTGTGGCTCTCAGCCACAGTCTGCTCCTCGGATTTTCCTACTTCGCTTTCCTTTTTCTGCTCTGTTATTCCTCTTTTCCATCTTATCCTCCTACCTTTGAGCTGAGCAGCAAATATCCTTATGATATTTACAGGAGTAGTAGTATTTGGTTAGTTCTTTGTTTGGTATTTCCATTGGAAATATCACAAGCAGTCATGTTTCCATGATATTTCCATTGACATTAAGTTTGGAACGACTTCCTTTAATCGGGCTTAGGGGGGAAGAAGCTTCATATTCATTGCCAGCTTTGGGTGTTTGCTTTTCTCTTTTAAAATTATTTGGTAAATGAACTGGGGGAGAAAGATCACAATCAGTTGGCTTGTCTTTATTCAGATTGAAAACTAAAGCAAATGTAACTTCTGCAGCTCTGTAATGTTCATATACAGGAAGAATATTTATATATAATAAATAATTATATAAGCTTAAGCTGCTGAAAGAATTATTGAAGAGAAGATGTGGTGTTTGGTAACTAGCAGATTATTTCATGTACCAAGAAATCTTAGTTGTTGTCCAGATACGGGATGCCTTGTTTTGAGGCCTGACTTGTATGGGATAATTATTCAGAGTTTTCTGAATAATTAGATTTATTTTGAAGAAAGCAAAAATTGAGTTATAACTGAATATTTTACTCATAGATCTATATTGTACCAAGAGAGCCTTTTTTAAGTGGAAAAAGTGAGTGAAATCTGAGTGGATGAGCAGAAATGAAAAAAAGAGGCAGTAGAAATCTTTCTCCGTAGCAGGATCAGCCGTGCTGCTCTGGATCCACTTGCAGGAAGATGCTGACTCCGTTACCCAGCTGTGCTGACCAGTGGTGTTCTCCATGAACGTACAGAGCCTGATTGCTGCAGCCTCACACTCCACATTTACTGGATAGGGACACATCAATGGGCATTTTTTACTCCTCTACCTTTGGTACAGTGCCCTGTACCTGGAAGAATGGTTTGTGGAGTTGCTCAGGAGACCTGGGTTCTGTTCGTGGCTTTTTCACAAAATTAGTGAATTTCTTTATGTCAGTCATTTAATCTCTGTAGTTGCATAAAATAACTTCTCTACTTCATGGGAATGTGAGATGAATATTAAATTAATGGTTGTGGGGTGCCAGGAGCAGTGCTGGCTGTACAAATGTTTAGTTAACTCCATGTTTTAGGGTGCACATAGGCATAAAACCATACTAGACGAGTAGTTAGAGCCAGCTGTGCAGCAGCTTCACTTACACCTGGCAGGAGTTAGAGGCATAAGTGGATTTGGAAGTAGGGTGAAATATCACCCAATTTTAATGGAAAATGCATCTTATTGTAGCAGGTGCTCAGGCAAAGGCCAGTGAATCAAAATACTGAACCGTGCAGCCCCTTGGAAGTTGCTCAGGCTCTTCCCATGGACTTTGTCAGGTTTTTGATTGCTTGGTTAGAAATAGCAGTGTCCTGTGATGAGTGGAATCTAGCTAATAACTGTATTTTGACCCCCAGCTTCCTGAAACATGAATTCAGTATGACATACAGAAAAATAGAATAGAAATGAGCATTAAAATACCTTGCAGGATGGAAACTGAGGTCTTTTGCAGAACAGGAGTTCCATATTGTTTGTTTTAACCGGCTTTGAAATTTTGCTTTGACTTTTACCTAGTATTTTTGAGGTTCCTTAAAATCCTCAGAAATCCAACGGTCCCTGTGAATATCTCGGCATTGCAAGGAACTTTTGAAGGAGCAGGAGCATGGCTTTTGCAGAGTATGGTTAGGCAAGATGAGGATCTTCTTGAAGCCTGGATCCTAAGGAGCTGAGAAAGCTTTGGCTGAAGATTCGTCTGACTCTGAGATACTTCTGCCTATTTAGAGAACTTACTCTACATCTTTCTATTCAAAACATGTTTTTACATTAACATTCTGCAATGTTCTTATGTGCTTTTAAGAGAATTTTTTAATGAGAAGATAATTATGTTCCTATACATTTAATTTGACAGATCGGACTGAAATTGGCTAACAGTTCCAAAAATTCCTTAGGAACGTGCATGTGACCTGCAGACCTTCCTTCCTGAGTGAAGTCAGCTCAGATTATTTTGTTTGTGATGAAATAAGCCCCAGTATTTGCTCTTGGGGATGTGTTGTGGTGGCTTACCTGCTCCTTTCCTGTTGACTGTCTTCCAGGCTTGTATTTTTGATGTTACCATTAGCCAGCATGTTGAATAGTGAGAAATTATCAATTCTGGGAATCAAACTTTCAGGTAATCTGTCCTGGGCATGTTACTGGCAGCATAATATGATTCAGAATCAGAACAAGCCTGTGGGAGTCACAGGTGACAGGGATCCTGCTTCTTCATTAGAAACACAAATGCCAGCAGCAGCAGGACGGTTTTAAACACTCCACCTCTCCCGAGAAAGTTGTGACAGCCATGCCAGGTTCACGGAACCTGTAAACTCACGGGACAGCTTAATTACACCGAGAAGATATTTGTATTTGAGAGGAAGCAAACGTAGTGACAGATCCAGCTGAGAATCAGAGGTGTGGATAAGCCGAGTATCATGCTTTGACAAGGTGCTCTGAATTGACTCCTTTCTCTTCCTTAGCTCTGGCTTTGATCGCTTCTCCACCTAGTGCTTCCAGAGCCTGTCTGCACACAAGAGTGAGATTTTCATGTGGCAACTCTCGGCCGTTTGATTTCTGTTGAAAACATCTGCAGACAGTGTTGCTGCAGTAGAATCCTTCCCCTGGGACTACCCCCAGTGAAACTGGAGAGATCAAGGGCATCTGAAGAGCTTACACCCTCTCTTCACCTCGATTGGAAGCACATTGTAAACTACGATCAAACTTTAAACTTCTGACTGGAAGGATGCCCAGCAAGGATCTTTGAGTGATCAGATGAGTTGACGTTAGAATTTCTTTTCACCAAAAGAAGTGCTGGAAGCTGTAATTCAGGCGTTTGTTTAATCAAAACAGTATTTCAATTAAATTATTTTTTTTTTGTCAGAAAATGAAGAAGTGACAAAAATCAAATAATTTAAGAAGGAGAAGAAGAAAAATAACGTAGTACAGCACTGTAACAGGATTTCCTTATCAACCCCTTTCCAGATGCAGCGACTGTCATTTGGGCCATGCCAATGCCTGGTCTCATGCCAACCTAATTCAAGTTGGTTCCACTTGTCACCCTTTCCATTTCCCCGCTGGACTCGGTTTGAAAGGGCATGTTAGCATTATCAAAGTAAATCTTTTAAGATGTGGATTGGTTTTCTTTTAAATCTGTTTTGTTTCTAAATCATATTAGTGGAAAAAAATAATGAGATGCTGGGAGGATAAAAGGAATATTATCTTTGCACGGTATCGGGTGTTAATGCTCTCGCACTAAGCGCATTCTCTTTATGTGAAGTATCTTGTCCAACACAAGGCAGTAGAAAGCACCTTAGAGTGCTGGAAAATCCATTTTGCAGGTAGAAATTCAAGTAATATGTATACCCGGTTGTTAAAATAATAATTCAATTATCTGAAAAATGTTATTGCTTATTAATGTTAGAAGACCCTTTTTAAATTCAAAATTTTACACTGAAATAGTGGAAAATAAAGTGAAAAGCAATGGCTGTCTAAATACTCTTTGGAAAAGAAAGGAAGGGTATAGAAATACCTCAGTAACAGAAGATATTCTCTGCTTTTCCATCTATTCTCTCTCTGTTATAAGTTCTGTCAAAAAATAATTTTCTTAGGCTTTTTGTATGACCTTTTAGAAATTGCAGCGTTGGGGAGGCCTTGTTGGTAGTGAGGTTCTGTTCGGGTAATATATTTGCTCTTCTCTCTTCACTTCTTACAGAGATAATTAATGGAAATCTTTTGGCTACCCTGAGGCATTATTAGAGGTGTTCTTCACAAATATCAAGGCTTGCAGCGTAAAAAAACCTGAAAATGGCGCTGGGGACACAAGTGGCATTTGAAAAGAAATGATGAGCTGAGGAGACTCCATGCAGCAAGCGTCAAGGCAAGTGCTGCTCCCAGAGCAGTTCCATAAAGGGCTGTTAGAATCATAGGATCGTTTAAGTTGGACAAGACCTCTAGGATCATCATGTGCAACCTGCATCCCAACATCTCCTTGGCCCCTAGACCATGTCCCAAAGTGCCCCAGTGGTCATGGTAGCGTTGGGTTGTTGACTGGGCTTGATAATTTTGGAGGTCTTTTCCAGCCTTAACGATTGTATGATAAGCTATCCAAAAGAACCCTCCAGAAGTATTTACGTGTTTAGCCAAAGGTTAGATGCACTGCCGGTGGAAATCAACTACTGTACATAAAAGCTGGCTATTAGGTTTTTTCCATTTTCATATTTATCCATTAGGAACACAGGACTTTGCAGCTGAAGTACTTGATGCGTGTTCCTCAAATGTGAACCCAGCAGTGACTCCTACATCACTTGCCAATAGGTGGCACGAGTGCGTTACGGAGCTTTGCAGGTGCAAACTGCAAAGAACCACATATTTAACTTCCCAAAGCTGCAGCAGAAGGCACCGAGCCTCCTGTCAGCAGTCGCTGGTTCCCACACAGCAACAACTGGCTTAAATCTGCATGAATGAAGTGGCTTTGGTAGAGAATTGAGAAAAAACAACTAAGTTAACGTGTAACAGCTCAACGGAACGCAAGTGAATGTGTAATAGCTGTGTGAAAAAGGCATGGGCTGAAATCAACTGCAACAACTGCACAGCAGGATAAAAAAAGCATTTTCTTATCAATTAATAGACATTCATTTATGGCAAGTCTGAAACAGAAAACCCCACAAACAACAAAACCAACAGAGAAGCTCCAACTGCTTTAATATTAAACAAGTCTCTGCTGCCTATTTCATGTTGGCACACAGATTTCTAGGTTTGTATGTAGAGTTATGGAAAAGACTCACTTATAAGTAATAAGCAGAATGTAATATTTGCCTTTTCTGTGTTTTGGTTTTTCCCAGGACTTTCTCAAGTGTTTGCTGGCTGTGATTTATCCAGATCAGGTAACTTTCTAATTATGATTTATGGGCTGAAGAGTGGTTACAAGATTGCGAGATTTCTCATTTGAAATTGTTCATCTTGTATTGTACCAGTGGTCAGTTCGATGGTTATAACGATCCATCTGCCTTTGAAGCCTGTGAGTTGATTTGGGGTGTAAGAATGTGAACAAAGTGTTTGGGAAATGCCCACGTAACGATTTTGATCCTTGTCTGGATGCTCCATTTCTTCAGAGCCGGTAGTCACCCCGTATTTGATTCACCATGTGAGTGAGATAGGGAAATTTTGTGGGGTAGAACAGATGCAGGTATATCATAGCCTACTTCTGTTCCATTTATGGACTGACAACCTTCAGAACAGCAGCACGTGCTCTTCAACATGCATGTGTTCTCTTTTTGTATGTTAGAATATAGCATCAGAACAGAGTTCAACTTCTCATAGGAGTTTTCACACAATACGCTTTAGAAGTCAGGGAGTTAGGTGCTATTTGATTTTGATTTTATTAATGCTTTTTTTGAGGCAACAGGATCTAGACCTCTCCTTTCCATGGAGGTCTTCCTGTCCATGCTCTTTACTCACAGTTGTTACTACTAATTAAGTAAATATGAATTACTCAGTCCATTGGCTACTTGCAGGCTGCTGCAGGGTGGGAGGACTTAGCAGGAATGGGGCTGTGTAAGGCCGAGCTGTAGATCTGTGTTAGCTACACGACACACAGAAGCTGTATCTTTCTTTCTAACGGCATTTTCCCATGCCTTTAGGGAGGGGCATTATGTTCTCCCAAGCAACAAGAGATAGAGCAAGTGCAAACTGTCTCAAGCTGCACCAGGAGAGATTCAGGTTGGATATTAGAAACAATTTCTTCCCCAAAAGGTTGTGAAGGGCTGTGCCAGGCTGCCCAGGGCAGTGGTGGAGTCTCCATCCCTGGAGGGGTTTCCAAGCCGTGGAGATGTGGTGCTGAGGGACACGGGTTAGCGGTGACCTGGCAGTGCTGGGTGAACGAACTAGATGATCTTAAAGGTCTTTCCCAACCAGAATTATTCTATAACTCTGTGATACTGTGGAAGAAAGACATTGCTTAGATGCTTTCATTCTCTCCCCTATCCTTGTTTTCAAGTCATACTACCAAAATCACCAAATAATTGATATCCACCAGTCAGAAGAAGTGAGTTAGTCTTGTACTATCGGGGCTTAACATTTGCCACGGCTGTGTGCTGAACTTCTCCCACAAAATGAGTACAATAGCCAAAAAATACAGCATCTGAAAATACTTCATCAGAGACTGGCTAGATGAGAGAAAAGAGACTGCAGAAGTCAGCAGTAGAACCCAGCAGGTGTTCAACGGCCACATGAGTTGGAATTGGGAGGTGGATTTCAAAGCACTAATTCCTAGTCTTTGCTTCTGTGAGACCAAGAGTTCTTCCCCTTCTGGTCACAGGACAATGATCTGACTCCTGTACCCTCAACGCTCTTATTAGGTCATCTTTGAGAAGTGAATGGCTTCTCTGCTTTTAAAGACAGATGGTGACGGGTGCGGTCTGCAGGTAGTTTGTGTCCAAATGTTGCTAACATTAGAGTAGACTGAACTAGAAAAAAATGCCCACAAGGAAATTACAAATATTTCCTTAATACCAACAAAATTTCAGTCTCCGTGTGATAGAAGTGATAGCACCACAAGGCATGTGAATTACCATCTTTTCTCGGTGGGATGTTGATTTTTGAAGGCACTGAGTTTAAGTTTTATTCGATTTTTCTGTCAGTTTTATGTGAGGATTTTCAGAGATGGTTTTGAGAACAAATGCTCCTGAAGTGCTAAACCAAGAAGTCATTGAAACTGTAATAAAAATAAGGTTGATAGAGATGACTACTTTGGGCTTGTGGTCAGTATGTAGTATTAAAGACTTGCAGCTTTGGCTCTCCAACCCCCTAGCAGCGGCAAGGTAGAGCTCTGTAGAACTATCTAGTAGTTCTCTGCTGTTTTTTCTCTAATGTACCAGCTAAAATGAACATTGAGACATGGGTTGGTTCAACAAACATTTTGACTTCTTGAGTTTGGTTGTGTTTTTCTATTTTTTAGTAATATAACTTTTTGTCTTTAGAAACTATCTACAACTTCTTTCATTTTTAGGTAAGGTGGTTTTAGCTCTAGGCTGTGTGGTTTCCACGGCTAGTACCGTTGAATTAAGAGAGCTTTGTAAGCCATAGAATCTGAATTTTTTTTTAGTTTTTTGCTCAACAAGGCAGCTTATGTCACTTGAGCTCAACAAGAGTTAAAACATCCTGACATGTTGTGTCTCTAATAATAGCATCTATTTACATGGAGCCCAAATGTATCTTTGGAGGAGCATTTAAATGGGGTGGTAAAACTGTTCAACTTCCTCCTTTAACTAAAATTTTTTTCTTTGTTGTCTGATGCGGAAGAGTTACATGAATCATAAATAGATTCCCTTGACTACAGAGTAGAATAATTCTGTTTTCTTTATTTCAGTCCTTGTCTCAGACAACAGCTTCCCATTAGCAATGGAACAGGGAATGGTGCTGTGTGCTGGGGGGGGAGAGATGCTGCTGGTCTGAGCTTCTGCAGGAGCCTAAGTTCTGAGAGCAGATGGCTTTGTGCTGCCTAACGAAGGCCGTGCTCCACTGGGATTGAGTGATACGGGGGATTTGTGGGCCAAGCTTGGACTGTCTTCAGTGGGCACAGTAGATAATCTGTTTCCAGCTGCTGAAGAATCTTGGAGGACTTCCTTCACACCTGCTTGGATCTCCCATCTAAGGGGCCATCTGCCTCCAGAAGAGAATTCAAATTTGTGGTGACTATGTTAAGGATTATAACTGGGCTTATTAATATGTGGTGGACAGAAAGAAACACAGCATCTGATAATATTCCATCAGAGGCTGGCTATATGAGAGAAAAGAGAAGGAAGAAGCCAGCAGTAGAGCCCAACAGGTGTTGGTCTGATGTTTCCCATTTAGTAAGCACCTAGGCTGTAGATCTAGGCATAATGGCAAGCTGGTGTTTTGAATGATACCAGTAAACATACTTTTATTTGAGTTTTCCAACCTTTCTGTCAGCTTTGCTGTTTTCTTGGTAAGAATGTCATGTAACTTCATAACATAGAGAACAGAAGCCGGTATGTGAAATCCTCCTTCTCTTAATGACACTGAAGCTTTCTGCCGGTGCATTTTACCGGACCTCTTGCAATGTTACTGTTGGTGTTACGTGTGAGCTTGGCCCCTGCCTAGCTGATGTAGTGTTGGTGACTCCAGCAGCTGAGCTAGGTCAGTTCAGACCACCCGAACCCCTGGCCCGTGGGTCAAGGCCCCCATGCAGTGGAGAAACACTGGCAGGAGCCCCGCACTGTAGCTTTGGGCTGCAGTCAGTAAAGGCAGTAGTAAGACACTCCCAGAAAAATCAATGCCTGGGAGACAAAACTCAACATCCACAATCCTGCCGTGCCAGTCACCTTCTTCAGAAGGGACAATATGGGTTAGTCCAGCACCTACCCCCAGGGCGGGAAGCAGCTCCTTGCAATGAAACGGGCATGATGTGACCTGGTGCTTGGAAAAACAAAGCAAAGCAGGGGTTTTATTTGTCTAGGCTAAACCTCCTGCTGCCAATGTATGGGCTTTTTAACTTGCTGTGGTACCTGTCAGTCTCTGAACAGATGCACAGCCTTCGGGCTCTCGGAGCGTGCCAGCGGCTGGCGTCCTGCTGGGAACTGTGGGAGGACTTTCAGTATGAAGCAGGGCAAGCTAATAATAGTGCAAGAATACGCTGAAACCCGCGCTTGCACAAAGAAAAGGGTGACCTGTAATTCTGCTTTGTTTCAGCCAGCAGAAGGATGTATGGGATGGGGAACCATAGGCCACCGACTTGAGTGCTTGCTTGGCTGCAGGATGCTGAACACCTTCGCCACAATTACCAGATGTTTGCTTTTCCCCAAAGCTGAAAGAAGCCAAAGATACGTAAAAGTGAAGTTCTCTAAGCAGGTAAGCTTCTCAGGCTGTTCAGTTTACTGGGTCTAATTTCCTATTTGAGTAAAAACGGGTAGAAAAGAGTGTCTAGGAAACATCCATTATTTTTGTTGATATTATAACCAAGTTTCATAGTCTTTGCCTTAAATGTTGCAAAGGTTCAGTGCCATCGCCCAGTTGTAAGCCACATGTTATTTGTATGAGGGATGCTGCACGGGGCTGGGGGACCAAAAGTGATGGAGCCCTGGCCCAGGCTGCCCAGAGAGGCTGTGGAGTCTTCTCCTCTGGAGAGATTCCAAACCTGCCTGGACACGATCCTGGGCACCCTGCTCTGGGTGAGCTGCTGGAGCAGGGGTTGGACAAGATCATCTCCAGAGGTCCCTTCCAACCCTTACCGTTGTGGCACAACGTGAGACTATTGATAGACCATTTCTGATAGTTCAGCAGGAGGCCCACCTCTGTGATACTGCAGGAAATCTTATGTGACAACAAAAGTGCCTCTCTCCGCAAGTAAACTGAGCCCTGGAATTCCCCAATAAAGGCTGGGTAGAAGCCTAGGAGGCTGAGAAGCATCCTTCCACTGTGACATGCTTGGCAGATACAGTGACCCAGTACAGGTTTTGTTGTTCTGGACGTGGCTGTGGGCTACAGCTGCTCTAGACTTTCAGGGTTTTTGTCAAAAATGACTTCTTTTTAGGGAAAAAAGAAAACGTTGAGATTAGAATTGACAAGACATGAGAAAATAGAAATTGTTATTAATATAAACGTAAGAACACTTTAATTTTGGCATTTCAAGGAATAATGGGAATTCTTGATCAGAAACACCATCTGCCAAGGCAGAACTTCCCTCGGCTGGTGATGGTAAATAGAGCAATGGCAAGTTGCTCTTTCTATTTGTCTGGTTCTGGAAAGGCACCCACAAATTATTCATTTGTAAAGATTATTCATAAATCCCTCAAAGCCGTTCCTACTTCTTCTTACCTTCTAGCATCCTACATAATTGGAAACAAGTACAGCAAATTTCTTTTCCAGAACTGGGGGAGATGTCCTGTGAGGTAGAGTGCCAGTGGGATGAAAATACAGCTTTGGGCAGAGTAGCACTGAGATCAAGTCCCCATATCTCCCCCACACTGACAGATTTCCAGGAGGACCACCTTCTAGTGGAGACAGACGGGTTGGGAAAACATTAACAGGGCTCAAAGGTAGGCTTGGACTGCAGCTTTCTCCTTCAGGGAACTTCGGTAGAAAATTGAGGAAGTATCCTAAAAGGCCAGGAGCGAGAATCTGTGCTGACACTGTTCTTAAGCTCAGCATGTGTGTTCACATCTTCCTTGATGGGACCTAGATCTTCCTAGGGCCTCCAACAGCAGTTTTGTGCTGCTATTACCAAGAGGAATGGTGTTTTTTAAAAAACAACTTACTAATGCTACTTTCTGTAGCTTTCTCTCAGACCAGAGAATTGGATTTGGTTAAAAATATCCCCTCGTGTTTGGGGAGAGAGGGAAGTAATCTCTCCAGTATTTTCAAGGCCAATTGATTTTTTAATTAACAGAAATATACTTGAAAATATAAAACATTCATTTGTGGAAATTGGTCTGTTTCCAGTTATTGCTGGATTAGTTTGGCAAGTCATATTTTTTAAAGTAGAAAATGAAATTCTCGTGCAGAATGATAAATTGTTTACCTTCTATGGAAGTCTTTAATTCTTTTTACTTCAGATTTTGTTGTTCCGTTACTTCTAGATACACACTGTATCTACTGTTTTGATTTAAAAGTACAATTACTTTGAAATACGATTTCATTATGGTTTTCAGTGCTTGATTCAAAATAACTTACAATTTCCATCAATTCCTTCAGCATTTTTCCTAAATGGCATTAGTTTGACTCCTGCAAAACAATCAGGCACAATCTCCATAACAGGAATACACAAGCACATGCTCGTTGTGTGAAGCTGAAAGAATAGAAAAGTATTTAGTGCTGTTTTAGTTCACTTGTGAGTTGAAGGAATAATGAAAGTGTTTTTCAATTTGCAAACGTTATGGATTTTTTTCTAGAATTCCCTTTATGTTGTTACTAGTGTAGAATAAATTGTTTAACTTATGCTACCAAAATTAATGTCAAAACTAATTGACCTTCATGGGCAGATAATTTTATGCTTCTTTGAACATGGTCTGTAGGATCACCCCATGGATATTACGTTCATTTCACTTTCCAGAAATTACTTTTTCTACAAAACCTCTTGCAGTGCCTTCACAAAGTAAAGAGGACAAGAATGGTCGTCTGGAAATCTCCATCTTGGTTGCTGAATAGTCACTGAGCTGCGTGAAACAGCTCGTGTTGCAAAGAAGAACGTGGGAGGCTTCTGAAAAGGGGTTTGCACCAGGTGAAGTTGCATTTAATATGATGAGTGTTATTCGTAGAGGGTTTTTGGGGCACTGAATATCTGCTGTGTTTTCCTCAGGTTGGTTTCTTTGCCTTACCTATTTTCATAGAGAGAACAAGTACTTTCAATTGAAGTTAAAAAGGGGAAAGAAAAGAATAAAAAAAATCCTGAAACAAATGCGTGGTCAATAAGACAATACTCCTAAAATTTGGAAAGATTTCACTTCTTATTAATAACCCTTTAATTTATAGTTTCCCTTGAAAGGATCTCAGTGGCCATGTGCTGCTGTTGTAAATACACGTCACCAAAATCTTACCAACTGATTTCCAGCGTGATGCCCCATTGCTGCTGTGACAAGGCACAAAGGAATGACTTGTTGTCTGAGATCCAGGAGCTGGAGAGCTCTAAGGGATGTGTCCTGCCCTGATCGACACCGTGGCTTGTGCTCTACTCGAGTTAGCAATTTAAAAAACAAGTACAGTGATGATGCTGTAGTGAAAAAAAAAAATCACTCCAACTCTGTTGCATTTAGTGAAAGATGCCTAACTTACAGCAGAGTCATTCCGTTATTGCATTTGCCATGTCATATTTATTGCTTCATTCTTATGGTTTTGTAATTAAAGATTCACCACAGTTTCCACTGTACATCCAGTTATTTGGGAGTTCATAATTCAGCCTGCTTTTTGTAATGGACTGAAACTTGGCAGATAAACTGTCACTCTGTGTGCAAATTGTCGTGGTGTTTTTTAGTGGCTTCAATTGGTTAAGCCTTTTGAAGCCACGGTGATGTAAAAACCCAGAAAGGGCCAGATCAAAAAGTATGTAGGTGACAAAAATCCCCAACTCTGACAAAAGATGGCGAATTCCACCAGTGCAGTTCAGAATCAGAGTGAGCCCCCAGCTGGGACACTGCTGGTCTCCAGAAATGCCTTTTTTCCTCCCCTTTTTCTTCTTTCCTGATAGTTCTCTTTGTTTCAGGAACATACAGGAGTGTGTGTCTTCATGCAGTGGCACCCGAGTTTCTGAAGGACGGGATCTGAGAGCCCTGCTTAGAGTAGGACATATCTGCATGAACATGCCTACGTAGGAAAATACTGTGAGTACTTCATGATAAGAAGATGCCCATTGCAGTTGAGGGAAGAGCTGGTTGGAATCTCCCTTTCTGGTCTGATGGATATAAGCTTCTATCTTGCGGTTATAGAAGAGTGTTTCTTCTCCAGCATTGCACACCTTTAAGATTCAGCTAGATGGGGTGCTGGGCCATCTCACCTAGACTAGGCTTTCCTAAGTAAGATTGGAACAGATAATCCTTGAGGTCCCTTCCAACCTGGTATTCTATGGTTCTGTGACAAGTATTTAATTACTGGGCTGTGCATGATGCTGGCACAGAGATGGGGAAGTTCTCTACGTATCTGGTGGTGAAGCTGTTCACTGTTTATGGGAGTTGATTAGAGCAGGAGGAGACAGCCAAGAGGAGACAGCCTGATTTGGTCATCTGGTAGTGATGGACACAGCGTACAGCTGGGTGGGGAAGTCAAGGGTTTCACAGTTGCCTGTGGTGCACCACTGTATTTTTCTTGAAGGACTTAATATGTACAGATAATCTAGATGTACATTTTGAGTGGGATTGCCGAAAAGCTGCCTGTGCAGCCAGGAGCCCTGTAAACTTTCTTTAACCTCTTGCTGTACGAAGGGTTCAGAGCACAGAGAAGAACGTTGCGTATCTCTGCCTGCCAAACGTCTCCTTGGCAAGCTGTCCCTTGAACAATTCTGACTTGTTTTCATTTAATTAATGCACACTTTGTGATTTTTGTCCTTGCCTGGAGTTGTTCCCATTACAGTGATGAATAAATAGTTCTCGACATTAGTTTCTACCTGCTTTGTAATTTGTTACACCGTCAAGGACCGTAACTTGTCCTTGCTTTTAGTCTCTGCTAATTCTGCCTCATCTTGTTTCTTTGTTTTTGTCTTTTATGTGATTTCTGTTTTGTCCTTCACAGTTCAGAAAGAAATAAATCTTATCACTGGTGTTCTTCTATTGCTATCACAAATATCTTTTTTTTTTCCTTAGTCATGGAATGTATTTCTGTGGTTGAGGTAGGAGGTCTTTTCTTTCCTCCTTCCAGTACCTTCTTCAGGAGCTGCTTGTGCCATGTCAATGTGAAAGGAAGAGCATCAATTATCAAATGATCACAGATATTTCCTGAGTACAGGAGAGGAGTCTTCTGCTCCCTTTCCCATTTCGCTTTGAGTTTCAGATCTGTTTGCACCCTCATTACTTTCCTTTGAATGTTTTCGGTGAAGTTAGGTTGTAAGGCCGTTGGCAAGTGGAGGTCTCGAGTAAGGTGTGAGCAGGCTTCAAACCCAGCACGTGATTTATTCAACGCGTAAGAACGAGGAGCAGTAGAGTAGAGGGACTTCTGCCCTGGCTGGAGCCCCTTCCGGGTGTTGTTCAGTGAGTGGTTGCCAACAGCAAGCAGAACTGTGCAATACTTTCCATTTGTAAATTACCCACAAACAAGTACTACATTCAATAGAAACTCATTTGGAGGAGTGTGGTTGGATTTCTTGGTAATATATGCAATTCAGCACCAGAGACTGGCGGGGAGCAGACCTGTGGACATTTAAAGGTTCAGTAAGACAGAAAGAGATCCAGTGAAATCGATGTGTGTGCTGCGTACCCTTTCTGGTACAGCTTTCATAATACTCAAGCACTGTGAAAAACTAAAGGTAAGGTGTAGTTGTGAGTTGTCTGAAGTTCAGAGAGCTTTTGTCTGAACATCTTCAAATCAAGCTGAGACTTGATTCAAAACCTTCAGGTGATGTCTCTTCTTCTAATGGAGTTTAAGCACACACTGGGTCTGGAAAATTAGACCTTGGGGTCTGAATTTTCTGTGGTGAACGTGTCTTCTTTTGGGAGCAGGCTTGCTGGTCTTAGCATCTACTAACAGACTGCAGTGCTACGGTGGCAGCTTGAAGTGCAGTTTATCTTTCTGAATAAAAATGTCTTTTGAAGAGAGTAGCTGTCCCTGTCTCCTCTGGATACAGCAGTTCTGGCAGTGCAAACAATTTCCATTCACTCAAATATTAAGGAAATACTGATTAGAGGAAGTAAAAATTCCTGTTGTTTTGACAGAGACAAAATTAACGTACTAGAAAAAAAGACTTGATCGTAAGAGGGTAATAGAATGAGATTATTAATTCAGGAGTTTCTTGGAGGAAATTGCTTTTTGGGGGCCTTCAAGAGATGTTGGCCTAATCGCTGAATTTTTTCCGGTAGGTGCTATTGGTGAGGAAGCCATGGGTGCAGCTGCAGCAGGGTTCTTGCATCCCTCAGGAGAGCGCTTGAGAAGCGAATGTGCCCGTCGTCCTTAGCGTGCTGCGGTGAACGTTCTGGAGGGATCTCGGAGCACGTGATCTGGTATGAAAAATTAGATGTGAAGATCCAGTGATTGTGCTGTCGTTGGGTATCATCCTGCATGTCCCTATTGCTTTATTGAATCTCTCTTGTCTTGAAATAGTACGGGTTTTTTTAGATCTAAAATTGTGCATCTGGCATTGATGGTCAGAGGTTCCCAGACAGGAAGGCAACGTTCTTTTGAAGACTGACATATATTTAGGTCTTTGTTAGGGAAGCTTGGTGCAGCTTCAAAATGGAAGAATAGTAGATGTTAAACTCTTCCAAGCCCATGGACAAGATCCTGTGCCTCTGAACGAGGCCTAGTGTGCCAAGAGAACAAGGGGTGGACAGCACACAGCTCCTGGTCTGGTGCCTGGCCTGGCTTGCAAGCAGCGGTCACGTCTGAGCTGTGGGATTGCAAGACACAACAGCAGTTCAGTACAATTTTTATTTATTTATGAAGTTGGGTAATGGATTTGGAGTACAGTGATTTTAATGCCATTTATTGCTCTTATACACTTCATATCTTTTCTGTTCCTAATTTTAATTAATCCTCACTTTAATGAAATGTGTAGAATTTAAACCCATCTTAAATATTACAGTGGTATTTTTGACAGTGTTTGGCATGAAAACATCTCCATGGCCCTTTCAGGTGATGTCATGAAAAGACACACCTTCATTTCAAATCCCAACACGAGAGTAAAAACTTCAAGGCAACTTTTTGGTGTCCTTGATGATATTCCTTAGCATTTTGTTGCAGAGCCATGGTTAAAATGCCAAGTTTGGTTGTACTCTGCTAGGAAAGGTTCTTTTAATCTTTTTTACCTGAACTTTGTGATACCCTCTCAGTCTGGATTTTTAATAATTCCTTCCATGTTATTTCAATTTATTTCTTATGAATTACCATGTTTTATTGTTTCTTTCTTGAAGGCCAGATTTTTTTTTCCCTTTTTCAAAAAGAAAAAGAGGGAGAAGCACCAAAATACTGTTGATGTCAAAACCAAGCCAAGTGAACAGCAGACAGCCGAACACTCCATTAATCTTGGGTCTTCTTTTAGATTTATTATCCCAAAATCAGTAGACTGAGGTCTTCTAACGTTTACCCTACATAAGGATCACTGAATAAATCTAAGCATGATGAAACCTCAAGTTTGCTTTCATGCTGCTATTTTGGTCGGAGCTGAAGTCCGCTTTTCTTCTGGGATAGTTCCTGGTCCATGGAAGGCTAAGTGAGAAGACAGATCAGTAGATCAAAAAAGTTGAGCTTTTTACAGATCTGCTGGTTTGATCGTTCATTGCACACTAAATGAAGCCCGCCAAGCTTTGAGTGCTTCCTGCGTCAGCTCTGTATCTCACAGAGGAACTAGAACCTCGGAACGATATCTAATCATTATGTTACCATTTCAAAGAGAGGGACAATGTGCAGCAGCCTTCGCTATTAGTTACCCTTGCTGTCAGATCTGTACTTTAGCTCACATTTATCTGGATAGAAGTTTGGTCTGTGAGCTTTTCCATTATTTTTTTGTTAGCTTTAAGCAACCCACCATCAGAACTCTTAACCTTCATGGAGCATGAACCTGTGTGGTTCATTAGAAATAAAATAAGGTGCTGACTCTTTCTCTTAGTAGCTGTTTTTGTTGCAGTCAGATTTTTAAACCTCCAAAATAGGCACTGTCAGGGAAGAAACGGTAAGAGTTATACTAATGGCATGGTTGGAGTTTGGTATGAGTTGATTGCTTGTCGCATGAAAAAGATTAATTGTCATTTTTATCACCACAGGTCTTCAGATTGTGAAGCAGACAAGTGCTGATGGACACAAAGCGGAACTGAGTTTGCACAGAAGTCACCTGCAAGGCGTTAGTATGTTCATGTACAAATTCTCAGGCCAGCTCTTTCAACTTGTTTTGATGGCAGGACTCCCACTGACCCCGCAGTGAAGGAGAATGAGCCAGCATTCAAAATCTGGAGATGTGCTGCTTTTCTTCTAAGATGTGTTTTTTATGCTTTGGGAAAAATTAACTGAAATCAGAAATAATATTAATTCTTATTAGTTCCAACGCAAGCTGTGCCACTGGTGTTTCAATCTTACCATGGCCCTGCATGAATTCAAGCGGGCTGTTTCACCACGTGGTGAATGTGCCTCTGTGGGGTAGTTCACCTATCCAGTTTTCTTCTGGAAACTGCCCCTTGATTAGAACTTAAATTTAGAGAAAAGAAATAATCTGAAGAGCCAGATTAAGGGACATTGCATCGGAGCCATTTCTTTGTCCAAGGTGAAGGTAAAGAGAGTCTCTCCCACTCTCCACTGGTGGAAGGTGTGAGGAGTGGTGGGAGCCACAGGCAGGGTTTGCTGTACCCAGATCAAGAGATCCAGTAAGTGTTGGATCCAACCAGGGAGTTCAGGGGAGTAGACTGCTCCGTGCCTTGGTGCACAAAACCCCTCGGTGTCACTCTGAGAACCACCACATCTGACTTTCATATTGGGTTTTGGAATGGAGGGTCTTGCTCTGCTGGGTTTCTTTATTGTTTAGTGGCAGTTAGTCTTTCTTGGAATGCTTTATTGTGAGTGTCCAAGTAACACCACAGTCTTCTGAGGTCACCTGCTTGTAATCAGCAAGGCTTGGTCAGTGGGTGTTGATTAAAAACAATTGTGGAAGTGACTGTTAAAAAGTGAAATCCTCTGCCACGACTGCCTGATTTTACTGATGGCTGGAACCAACCAGAGCTTTGCAGTCTCTCTTACCAGTGAATAATTCATGTGCTACGAGTGAAAAACCTAACAAAACTAAATCAAGATGTGCAAATATCTGTCTTAAGACTTTTAACAGCTCATCTTTTGGGTAGGACTGTTATAAAGTCATTTGGAGGAAGAAGCTCATACATAGAAATGAATGTTGCCATGCAACAAGTACTGAAGAAAGAACTACAAGATTTAAGCCTTAATTAATTTTCCATAGCAGCTGGGAATGTTCAGGAATAAGGAAATTCAGGAGCACCAGTGTTAATTAAGCCTTATTTACTACAGTTCTGTGGCTTGTAGTTGATGACTTTGATGTCTAATGGTGGTAGAAATTCCAACTGATACTTTTTTGTGGTTGCACTATGTAAGGGCTTCATTCCCAGGAAATTCTAGGAGACATTGTTATAGAGT
>VZZY01003602.1:1050-12146 GCA_013400335.1 Eurystomus gularis
AAAAGATACGCACACTTAAGTCTTTAGTTAGCCATCCTTCTTACTCTCTAAAATAAAAGCACCTTTCAAACTTAATGCAACAAGATTGATAACTTTAGGGTTATCTACTGTGGGTGCAAGTTAAGCTGAGGTGGAGTATGTGTTACATAAGTACCTCTAATAACTTCTGATTAATAAACTATTAACAGAATAACTAATCTATTATAACACTGCAGAACATGAAATATATTTTGTAAAGCTAGTAAATCAAAGCTATCCAACTCCAAATCATCAGTGTTCATTTTTATTAGGAACACAACCACAAACAGAAATTAGAAAAGAGCTTATGTAAAAATACCTCTATTATTATTTGCTAACTGGAAAAGAGTGCATTCCAAAAGCAGCACAGTGAATTATGAAGGTATTTTTTCCATCTATGGTTGTAAAAAAACCCCAAACATTTCCATTTGTAAAAAGTCTTGCACAGTGTTCTCAGCCTAGAAATAATAACCAATTCATAGCAATTAAAAAAAAAATCCACTCATAAAAACATAGTTATCCATGTGCACTGAAATCAGTCCACATAGAGATTGCTTATATAATTTATTCCTGCCCATGCTGGAAGAATCAAATAAAGAAGCTGTTAAGAACTGCTAACTGTTCCGCACAGAGCTCCGATATTTGGACACTAGAATCCAGTATTACACTTTTGATAAGGCAGACTAGCATTTCCACAGCATCTAAATGTCCACGGCAGCACTGTGATTTTTTTAAACATGACTATTTTCACAGTAAACATCAGAGCTCTGCTTACTGTAAGAGTTTGGAGAGTTGAGACTACACCACACATAATCCATTTATTCCACTGGAAATATAAATTGTTGAGTACAAAGCACAGGTGGAAAAATAAGATTTTTCTGCAGACTCAGAACTTGAAATAAAAACCACACTCACCTTTATTTGACCATGGTTTTGTGTAAAAACTTTTCCTGAAGCTGGAATATGTAGTTGTAGAGCCACGCTCAAAGATGGGATCATTTTCTTCTATGACACATGGGCCTTTTGTTCTTAGAACTTCCACAGTTAAACTGGAAAAGCAAACATACAAAGACTTATCTGAAAATACTGCTAACAATAAGATGTAGTACAGACAGACATAATTAAATATCTTAAAAAAAAAAATTGTCTTTTTAACATTCACGAAAATTATTTTCCAAACCACAAGAGCCTCTCCATATTCTTTTAGAACACTCTTAAATTCTTTTACCAGGACCGCTCTATCATTACAGCTTGGCCCAGTTCTCATGCTAATAATACAATATGGGGAACTCAGTAATTTGACAATCTAACCCTTTAAAAAAGCCGTATTCTAAACAAAGTTACAGAAAACACTGACAGCAGCAACATGCAAGATGCAAAGCTAGAGCACTCAGTTAGTATGATTTTACTAACTGAAGAACAGTAAGCAGAGACAGGCAACTGTGAGAAACAAAGAGGTTAAATAAATAGATGACATTTGGAAGTTTGACAAATATTCAGTATTCGCTCACTGTAATAAAATCTCTCTCTATTTCCTTCTCCAAAAACATTTCTCATAAAGAAGGTTTGCCACTGAGATGCAGATAACTGCTGCTCGTGTTCTGCTACATACATGCACTGTTTCCTAAGCTAGGATACCTCAACTCTCAACACAAATACACTCATTGTTTGCTCCCACACAAAGTTGACTGTTCTCAAGTCACAAACTAAGCAGCAACGTAGTATATATTGTCTGTGAGTCAGGCACAGAATTTGTTACCTTTCCTCATCCAGAATAATTGAACCATCTTCTGCTACTTTCACACGAGGAACTAGAAGTGGAGCATCCTGACTCGCCTCCCCATTCTCTGCTTCTTCCTCTTCATCTTCTTCTTCATGATCAGGAACACTTTTCTCTTCCTGTCTGCAATTTTAAGAGACCAAGCAAAAATATAACTTCTGTTAGTGATCTGAATTGCTGCTCTGTATGCCAGACCTTCAACAATTCAATGAACCACCCAGCAATGCATCCCACCAGCAAGTTAGTCAATATATGAACTGTGGAATCTGCTTTTCATTCTGTTGTAAAATGGACAAATCCAAAAACATAATATTGAAAGCAAAATGCTCTTTAAACACCCTCTCCTTCCATCCCAAATTACAACGTCATAAATAAAGGCTGTAGTATTTAAACAGTAAAAAAACAGGCCTATGCTGTTCATCTTATCACAGAAACATGTTTTTTTTAAAAAAAAATAAGAAAACTTCTTGACTATAAGTACTTCCACCACCAAGACTTACACTTTCATTTGACCCAGTGCAGAATTTTTTTCTGTTCTCTTTTCTTCTGCCAGTGAAGACCTAGAATTTTATAAAAAAGCCTGAGATGAACATTTGTACAGATACACTTCTGCTTCATTCCACAAAACCTGCTTTTAGTGAATAATGGACAAAAGAAACACGGAGCTTTTATTCATTCTTTGTACCACATCTAGACTTAAGCCTAACTGAACAACCACCACTGCTTATTTATTTTTGCTTTTTTTTTTGTATAAACAACAACAAAAAAAGATATTTCAAGCAGTAATCCCCTGTAAGGGTACAGGGAATGTAAGAGCACCTGCTTCATTATCTGCTTAATGACCAGACAGTGTAAAAAAAAATAACAAGGAGAGTGATAAATAAAACACACAAGCACACAAATATTAACAAGCAGGTGGCAACAGACAGTAACAGAAAACTCATCTGGTACTGACAGGAGGAACAGGACTTGGACAGCTGTACTCATGTTTATGTGATTGTTTCTGGCAGTTGCAGGAAAAAGGCCCTGCTCTGCCTGCACCAGTCTGTGCAGCCAACTGCATTGCTGTTCCCTCTGTATGTGCATCTGTCAGGCACACACCAGCCTTCCTACTGGTGAAACCTGTAAAGGGCACAGTAGCAGCTACATCCAACAAGCTGCCACGGACAGACCTTGCGGGTCCTGCAGTGTGCTTTGTACTTCAGCACCAGGAAAGGAAAAATGCTTAGTTTCCTGTAGTCCACTAGATTGGCAGGCAGCCATAACATACCTAGCAGCTGTAACAACAAATTTAACAGTAGCTAATAAACAAACAAACAAACAAAAAATATGTCATGGGTTAACCTCGGCTGGCAACTAAAGGCAAGGCAGCCGCTCAGCCATTGCTACCCCCTCTTCCTGTGTTGTGGGAAGAGAATTTGGAGGTAAAAAGGTGAAAGCTGCATGGGTTGAGATAAGGACAGTTTAATAGAATAACTCAAAGAGAAGAAACAGCAGCAGTAATGATAATACCAGTGAAATTATATGTGAAGTAAGTGATACAAACTGCAAGGCTCTACCCGGTACCCAATGAGCTCTGTCCCTGCTCCAGCCACTTGCTAAAAACAAGCACCCCTTCCCCAGGCCAGGGGGGACTGAAGGGCCAAGGTCAGTTGTATGAGGTTTAACAAGGCCAAGTGCCGGGTCCTGCACTTGAGTCACAACAATCCCCAGCAACGCTACAGGCTTGGGGAGGAGTGGCTGGAAAGCTGCCTGACAGAAAAGAATCTGGAGGTGCTGGTGGACAGCTGGCTGAACATGAGCCAGCAGTGTGCCCAGGTGGCCAAGAAGGCCAACGACATCCTGGCCTGTATCAGAAACGGTGTGACCAGCAGGAGTAGGGAGCTGATTGTGCCCCTGTACTCGGCACTTGTGAGACAACACCTTGAGTACTGTGTCCAGTTTTGGCCACTGCGGTATAAGAGAGACATTGAGGTGCTGGAGGGGGTCGAGAGATACAGATTAGCACCTGTGCTAATACTCCAGATTTAAGAATTCTCCTTTTCACAATTTTTAAATTGGTAGAAAAAGAGAAATCATTTAACCTAATGAGAAAGAGAGGGTCATACTTACTTCATAGGATTGTTTTCTGGCAGATAGTATATCAAATCTCTCATAGTCATTTTAGAACGGTCTGGTGGAGAACGTCCTTCAATTACTGGAGGCCTGTGTTTCAACTGTTTCCACATAAAAAGAAAAAACATACTTTAAATTCACCCTAAAACTACTTTATATTTCACAAATGAATCTTTTCCTCTGCTACAAAGCACCCCACTCAGGGAATTTTGTTGTTTCTCCCATCAACTGAAACAGGTTTACCTTAAACTTATCCCTTTGTCAGAGAGGACACCACAGACCCATAAGTGATAATCCCTCTCAGAGAAATTCAATACTTGGCACAAGTAAAAGTTATTCAAAATTACAGAAGTCAGTCAACTATCAAGTTGAAAAGATAGGAGAAAACCCAATTCCCAAGCTTCTTACAGCACACTTCCCCACTGTATTATCAACTGTGAAACTTTTAAAATTAGACTGCTGACATTCATGTCAGAAAGGTTTGTGGGTCTAATGAAACCACATACAATTCACCATGCAATCTGTATTATGAGGGGATACAGTGTTACTACTGCTTACAAACAGACCAAATCCTTACAGAGTTATGAGATGTCACCGACTATTAGCAGTAAGCAGCTGATCATCATCAAAAAACACTACTGCAAAGGGATAACGTATGTCAAGTGAATGATACATCTTTGCTTAACACATCTTTGCTTACCATCCGCTCTTTCTTCAGCTCTTCTTTAAGCATTTCTCTTAACTTCTGAGCTTTGAGGATCCTCTCACGGTCAGAACATGTTCGCTTCTCTTTTACAGGAGCAGGTTTCATCGGTAGTTTTTCTTCCTGTGTTCCTGATCTTTCTTGTGTTGGTCTTTCCTTGAGTGGGGAGGGTACATTCTTCTGCAAGCTACCATCATTTTTTTGAGCAGCTACATCTACAGTTTGCTCTTTGTTCACTGATTTTTTTAGTGGGGAAAACTGTGGCACTTGTGGCACAGGTGTTTTCTTTTCAGGCAGCATGGGAGACTTTAAAGAGCTTTCAACATTATTCTTTTCTGATGGAGAGGAATCCTTCTGAAGTGAAGCACTACCATCAGAAGTCTGTGATGCTTGCCTCTGCAGTTTTGACACAGAATGCTGAGCAGATGAAGGTCCAGCTCTAGGTTTGACAAGATTAGGCATGGTGGAGATCCGTTTTCTTCTCTGCGTAGGCATCTCTGCAGGTTTACTAGCTTCTCCAGCATCATTCGAGCTATCAGCCTTGTCATCACTGGAAAATTTTTAACAGTATTCTGAAATACTTCACAGTGACAGATTTGTAACTCTTACATTCAAGACATCTTTATGCGCCAATCGGAATAAACATAGTACTATAGAAAAATAGTTACATAGAAGAAACCATACTAGAAACAACCTATAGCTGGCACTTTCTCATAAACTAATCAGCTATAAGAACCGGTATATTATGTAATAATATTATTTACTATTAATTAAGTTTACTGTTATAAGCTAGTTGACAAATAACCCTCACACGTTCCTTCCCCTCCCCGCCCATTTTCTGGAAGGCTTTCTACTTTCAGCTGAGAATACCAAACATCTTTGGTAAAGCTTTACAAAAAGCTTTATAAAAAATAACCCACATAACATAGGTAGCATACTAAAAACATTTTAATAAAGCTATATGCAACAAGTAGTTTGATAATTTTTATCACAATAAATCTGAACATTCCTGTTACACATTTGCAAGTAGGTTGTATCTAAACTGTGAATGGAACTTCAGCAGTCAAACTGGTGCTGTTATTCTACTGCTCAGACTTAGGACATCAAAAGTAGCCTTTTAGAGGCAAAAAGTTCTAGCCTCCTTGGAAAGCTTCTTATTTAAGTAATTTTTCCATCCTTTATGCAGAATAATTTTTAAAGGGTAAGCAAAATTGCCAACCATTATGATGTTCCCAAATCTGCAGAGCCCTCCAATGTTCAGCTTCTTGGCTGTTGCTCACAGTAAGACTGCAGCAGTTATAACTGAGTCATAAAAGAGTTTTTCTAATTCTGCATTGTAACTAAGCCCTGTTTCTGTCCATAAGGACAACCATGCCCATGGTTCACTTAGCCATCTTAAAAAACAGTCAGAAGCAAATGCTTTTGATGGACTATAGGAAAGATAAACATACAGTGAAACTTTTCCAAACCCTCTCTAGCTACTGCCTACTTGTGATTCAGGGAAATGCTACAGATGATGTTTTTGTAGTTAACACCCTCTGTTAAATGGCTGAATCAATTTGTCCCACTCTGTGAGTTCATGCATATCTTTAGTTCACAGAACATCCCTCAGCAAGGTGTTCAGCAGCTTTACTATATGATGCCTGTCTGGGTGTTCTGAACAAGATCCTTGGAAGTTCCATTCAACACCTGGAATGGGCAAGTAGGAAGCAGCTCTCACCTGCACCTTTTCTAGCAGCTCTCAGGACTAGGGAGCTCCACAGCAGTTTTATGTTGGATACTACCTCCATCCAGTTCAGCTGTGGAACCCATCACAGCACTACAGCAGTCCCTGTGTCTCTTCCTGTAACTGCATCATTTTCCAAACCTGCACCTCTCCAAAGAAGCTCTTTTCTAGCCACATCCCACACATTTCACCATGTTAGCAAATTGAAGAGGCTGGTATGCTACATTTTTTTTCAAGACTATCAATTTCTTTTTCAAGAGTATCACTCAGAGATCTGCCCCAACAGCAGACAGTTATGAGGGGCACGGGCAAGTGTGGTAGAGTATATGGACAAGGGCCTAGGCCCGTGGTCACCTCCAACATCTTGGAGTTTTACCCCTGAACAAGTGCTGAATCCCGAGTATTTGGAAAAACTATGTTGTCAACCTAGCAATTCCTGAGACAAATCACTGCACTGTGTTGGGGACTTGCCCACACCTAAGGAGTCTTTTCCAACACCATACAGTACTCTCAAGGGGAAGAGAAGGTCTCTGGGCCTAAAACCAGACCAGCAGGTGCTGCAGTTGAGGCAGAGAACCAACCTGTGCCAGCACCAGTCACCTCAATACAGAAAAAGAATTACAATTACACAAAAGTAACAGTTGGCTTTGTGAGGGATGAAGATGAACTAGGGCCACCACAATAACAGGAGAAAGAGCCAGAGGTGATCATCCGATCTCTATCCCTGAGTGAGCTGTGGGATATGTAGAATTTCAGTTATCTACCAGGCTAGCAGATTATCACCTGGCTGCTCTGATGCTGGGATAATGGGGCTGGTAGTTTGGAATTAGAGGGAAAGGAGGCCAAGCAGCTGGGATCCCTGTCCAAGGAAGCAAGTACTGATAAGGCGACTGGAAAACAGACACAAACCCTCAGCCTCTGGAGGCGACTCCTGTCAAGCATAAAGGAAAGATATCCCTTCAAGGATGATGTCACATGTCAGCTAAGCAAGTGGACCACCATGGAGAGAGGTATTCAGTACCCGAGGGAATTACTGTGCTGGAAGTGATTTATAATGACCTGAATAATAAGCTGTCACCAATGGATCCAGAGCAGGTCCAATGTACACCACCCATGTGGCAGAAGTTCCTGCGAAGTACACCACCACCACATGCCAATTCATTGGCAGTAGCGTCCTGGAGAGATGGCCAGGGACAAAAGGTGGATGAATTCCTTGGCTAACTCCGAAAATACAAAGTAAGTTTTTCTTCCTCCCTGCATCTTGGCTTGGAGAACCTGTCCTGGGAGGTCCAGCAAACTCAAAGAAGACACGTTCTACTCTCCACCTGTACATGCCCATATCTCAGCTATTAGGAGAAGGTGCTCCCCTGCCCAGGAGAGGGAATATAGAAGGTACACACCACAGGGCGCTCTGTGGTTTTACCTATGTGACCACAGAGAGGACATGAGGAAGTGGGATGGAAAACCCACTTCGATCCTAGATGCCCAAGTATGTGAATTGTAAGGGAAAACGGTTGGGAAAGAGGATTCTTCCAAGAACACTGCTCCAGATTCCAGTGGGAAATTCCCTAGACAGAATAGAAAACCTGATTTTACTTCTGACCCTCTTGAGGGGACCTCTAAGTCATTTTCACAAGAAGTGAGTGACTCCGACCAGGATTAGAGGGGCCCTGCCTTCAGCCAGGTGGATGTCAGTTGGGTTTACTGGACTGTGTGGATCTGATGGCCTGGTACATCAGACCCACAGAAGCATCAGGCTTTGGTAGATACTGGTGCACAGTGCACCCTAATGCCATCAAGTTATAGTGGGGCTGAAGCCATTTGTATGTCCATGATGACAGGGGGATCCCAACAGCTCACTGTACTGGAAGTTGAAGTGAGTCTAACTGGGAAGGATTGGTATAAACACCCCACTGTGACATGCCCAGAGGCCCCAGGCATCCTTGAGATAGACTATCTTAGGAGAGGGTATTTTAAGGACCTAAAAGGGTAACAGTGGACCTTTGGTATGGCTGCCCTGGCAGAAACTGAACAGTTGCGCACCTTGGCTGGTCTCTTGGGAGGACCCTTCTGTGGTGGAGTTTCTGATGGTTGAAGAGCAGCAGGTGCCAAATGCCACTACAATGATGCACCAGCAGCAATATCACACCATAGAGATTAGCTAATCCCCATCCAGAAGCATGTCAACTGGAGAACAGCAAAACTCATTCTCCCTTCAAAAGCCACATATGGCCAGTGTAAAAGTCTAATGGCGAGTGGAGACTGACAGTGGACTACTGTGACCTGAATGAAGTGACACCAGCAATGAGTGCTGCAGTGCTGGACGTGCTAGAGCTCCAATATGAACTGGAGTCAAAGGCAGTCAAGTGATACACCACAGTCAATTATCGCCAACGCATTTTTCTCAATTCCCATGGCACCAGGGTGCAGGCCACAGTTTGCGTTCACTTGGAGGGGCATCCAGTACACCTGGAATCAGTTGCCCCAGGGGTGGAAGCACAGCTCCACCATTTGCCATGGACTGATCCATACTGCACTAGAGAATGGTGGAGCTCTGGAACACCTGAAATACATGGATGACATCATTGTATGGGGGGACACAGTAGAAGCATTTTTTTCAGAAAGGGAAGAAAATAGCTCAAATCCTTCTGAAGGACAGTTCTGCCACAAAACAAAGTAAGGTTAAGAGATCTGTACAGGAGATCTATTTTTTAGCAATAAAATGGCAAGACAGGCATCACCAGATCCCAATGGATGTGATCAACAAGGTAGCAGCTATGTCCCTGCCAACCTGTAATAAGGAAACACAGGCTTTCATGGGCACTGTGGGGTTGTGGAGGATGCACATCCCAGACTGCAGCCAGATTGTGAGCACACTCTACCATGTGACCCAGAAGAAGAATGATTTTGAATGGGGCTCTGAGCAGCAACAAGCCTTTGAACAAGTTAAATGGGAGATTGTGCAAGCAGTAGCCCTCAGGCCAGCCCAGGTAGGACAAGATATTAAAAACATGCAACATAACATAATTTGTTTTGGCAACCCTGTAGACAGGGTAAAGTTCCTGTAATACATGTGAGGAATGTTTCAGGAAAAATGGTCTGGGTCAGCCCTGCCTTAGGCAAAGGCAAACCCATCCATGGGATTGCCTTTGCTCAGGGACCTGGGTGCACCTGGTGGGTGATACAAGAAGATGGAGAATTCCCACATGGACCTCAAGGGGATTTAATTTTGGGTGAGAACATCCAGTGCACTAAATTGTACAATGTTAATTGTTGAATAACTCTGGAGATGAGTATGGCATGACCTGGGCATGACATAGATGATATAGAATGTGGGGTGGATAATGTCATGGGTTTGGCTGGGACACACTCAATTTTCACAAGCAAATAGCTAGCCGAGGTGTGATTTGAGCATGCTGGGATTGGGCTTGGGACAGGCAACCAGCAGTGAGCACTGCATTATACATCACTTGTTTTATATTATTTCATTAGCATTACTGTTATTACTGTTATTTCTTCTCTCTTTGCATTGCCCTATTAAACTGTCCTTATGTCAACCCATGGGGTTTTACCTTTTTTTTACCTGATTCTCCTTCCCATCCCAAGGCACAGGAGGAGGGAGTGAACTGCTGCATGGTGCTTAGTTGCCAGCCTTAGTTACCTACCACAACACTAATCACAGGAAACAGAAGACCTTGTAACATGTGAGAGAAGACAAGTTTCAACTAAAATAATAGAGGTATTTATGCAAGATGCAAAAGATGTCCTGAAAAACTGGTCTGCTACTCCTTTTCATGGGAATGGAGATAATTTTCTTCACAGTAGCTCATATGGTGCCACATTTGTGACCAAAAGAGTGTTGACAGCACACCCATGTTTCAGTTACACCTGAGCAGCACTTATATAGCATCAAGGTCTTTACTCACACCACCCCACCAGCAAGTGGGCTGGAGGTGCATAAGAACCTGGAGGGGTACACCGCTGGGACAGCTGACCCCAAACCACCAAAGGGATATTCCAGACCACATTATGCCATGATCAGCACATAAAGCTGGGGGAAGGAGGAGGAAAGGAGGACATTTGGTGCAATAGTGTTTCTCTTCCCTAGAAACCACTACAGGCGTGAAGCCTGGCTTTCCTGGAGATGGCTGAACCCCTGCCTGCCAACGGGAAGTAGTGAATGAGTTTCCTGGTTTGCTTTGCTTGCAGGTGCAGCTTTTGCTTTACTTCTTAAACTGTCATTATCTCAGCTCACAAGTTTCTACACTTTTGCCCTTCTGATTCTCTGCCCATCCCATCATGTGGGTAGGGGGAAGCAAGCAGCTGTGTGAGGGTTAGCAGCCAGCCAGGGTTAAGCCACAACAGGGAGGTCCTGAAGCACTAGTCCAAGACCCAACATTACAATGCATTTCCACTGCAATAAAAAGCACTTAAAAATTTAAACAGTCAAAAAGGAAGAAGCCAGAAAGCGCTCCCTCACTAATACATGAAGAAGTGAATATGACACAGGAAGTGAAACAGAATGCAAAATCAAAGTCATTCAATTACGGAGTGCAAAGAATTTTTGCTGTACGCAGCAAACTGGAGCTCCCTGCTGCTGCAGTGCCAGAAAAAAACTGAACATCAGACTATACTAGGCCCCTCCTTTACAGTCTTAACTTATATATTATCTCAAGCACCTGCAGTGCAAGTGCAGTGAATAAATGCAAGTTTTGCTTAGATTGCAAATGCATCAAACAGCCCGACGTCGATGT
>VZZY01003605.1:0-11799 GCA_013400335.1 Eurystomus gularis
CGCTACAGGCTTGGGGAAGAGTACTGGAAAGCTGCTTACAGAAAAGGAGCTGGGGATGTTGGTTGACAGCCAGATGAATATGAGCCAGAAGTGTGCCCAGGTGGTGAAGAAGGCCAACAGCATNGTGGTGAAGAAGGCCAACAGCATGCTGGCTTGTATCAGAAAAAGTGTGACCAGAAGGACTAGGGAAGTGATTGTAACCCTGTACTTGGCACTGGTGAGGCCACACCTCAAATGCTGTGTTCAGGTTTGGGGCCCTCACTAAAGAAGGTCATTGAGGTGTTGGAGCATATCCAAAGAAGAGTGAGGAAGCTAGTGAAGGGTCTAGAGAACAAGCCTTATGAGGAGACGCTGATGGAACACAAGTTGTTTAGCCTGGAGAAAAGGAGGCTGAAGGGAAACTTCCTTGCTCACTACAACTACCTGAAAGGAGGTTGTAACAAGGTGGGTGTCAGTCTCTTTTCCCAAGTAACAAGGGATAGGACAAGAGGCAATAGCCTCAAGTTGTGCCAGGGGAGGTTTAGACTGGATATTAGAAAAGATTTCTTCACTGAAAGGCTTGTCAAGCATTGGAACAGACTGCCCAAGGAAGTGGTTGAGTCATCATCCCTGGAGGTATTTAAAAGATGTGTAGACGTGGCACTTAGGGACGTGGACATGGTAGCGTTAGGTTTACAGCTGGACTTGATGATCATAAAAGTTTTTTTCCATCTTAAATGATTCTATGATTCTACAGCATGAGAAATTATTATCAGCAGTATAATCACAGAATGTGATCAACAGAACAATATGATCAGTAGATTTCTGTTTTCAATGTAATATCACACAAGTATGGGTTATGAGCATTTTTTAAGAATCTCTAGCTCAACTATAATCTCTTTTTCCATTTAGTTACATATTTGTTCCTATGTACTGGGCTTAATATATGTTGACTAAACATAAATAGCCTGCCTCCTTATGTGGTATTCATTTGTCTTCTTCTGTAAACTGACTGCTTGTTAGACTGTCAGTTTTATTTAAAGGGTAGAGTGTCTGTGTCTAAGAGACTGATTGTTTAAAGTTGTCTTAGAAAGTATCAGAAATTGACTAATTTTTGTGACTAGTCTTTTGATCTCTAAAGCTCATAGGGACATTTTTTATTATCTCAAAACTGTGGGGGTTTTAGATTACAGGAAACAAAGCTAATATAATCCATCTGAAAAAAAAAAAAATCTTAGCTGATTCAGAAGACAATCCTGAAGCATCAAACTTAAGCCTCAGGGCAGTCCAGCTACTCTGCTGAATATTTGCCATGCATTTTAAACCTCTTCACATTCATTTTTAAAAGGCTCTACTGGTAATCCATGTTAACATACCCACTTAACAAATGATCAATATTGTATTTATTTGAGGGATTTTTTTTATCCTAGCAGCCTCATTAAACTTCATATGAACATCCTAGCTGACCTGAGAAACATAACAAATCAGGTTATATTTAATTTAGTGTGATGTCCTGAGAACAGAATCCTTGCAAACTTTCAGACACATTTATGCTGTAAGCTATCAACTTAATAACAATGTAAATCAGAACTCAATTTTATTAAATTACAAGCACCTCATAATTTTTCATTAATTTAATTCTCTCTGGGTATCTGTTAGTTTAAGATAGATGGTTTCATGAAACAGTTACAAGATCATGTATTTTGTTTTCAAGGAAAATTTGGTGAGTGGTATTATGATTCAGTGACATCAGCTAGTAAATCTTTTATTAAAAGATTAAAGTGAAGATCTGTCTTGTTTAAACTATTTTTATATTGTGTTGTGCATTACACTGAAATCAAAACTCTTTAGTTTCACTATATAATTTATATCTAGACTACTAAATTTGTCAATTAATTTAGGTGTTTCTGTGCCTACAAAATATGCGTATTTATTACATAGGCAGTGGAAAGTGCTAGAGATTTCTGATGGCCTCCTGAGGACAATTTATAATGCCTTTGTGAGGATTTTTCCATTCACTGAATAAGACTAGACATTTCTATGGAAAGTTTAAATGCTTGTACACATTTAGTGAGAAACTAAATAGAAATGGCCTGAGAGAATATCTAACTGAGTGCATGATTCTAGGAGTTACATCTGATTATACAGTCAGCTAGGGATTTAGAATTCAGAACATTTGCAAATAAGATCTAATACATGGTTCTTCCGGGGGTTTTGTGTTTTGGTTTTTGTTTGTTTGTTTGTGTTGTGGTGGGTTTTTGTTTGTTTGTTTGTTTGTTTTTCCTGCTGGTCAAAATAGTTCCCAGATGTAGGAAAATTGGATTAAACATTCACCTCTTCCAGAGGGGATGTAAACCCATTCCTCTTTATTTTGCAACAGCTCTTTAGGCAACAGGCTATGTGATACTTTAGAACATGACAATCTTAATCTTTAAATTTAATGTAGGCTACAAAGGAAAGAATGTCATTCCAAAGTGTCAGAAGTCAAGCATGTGGGGCAGAAGGACAGCTTGGCTGAGCAGGCATCTCCTTCTAGAACTTAGACAAGAGGACTACATGGGAGGACTACAGTGATGCTGTTTTGCCACTGTAGGGAGAAAGTTTGTGCAGTCCAAGCTCAGCTGAAGTTCAAGCTGGCCATCCCTGTGAAGGACAACAAAAAGGGCTTTTAAAATATGTTAACAGCAAAAAGAGTATCAGAGATAACATTGGTTTGTAACTTGAAGAGGTCAGTCACTTCACAAATAGGGACATAGACAAGGCAGGGACGTTTAACGACTTCTCTACCTCTGTCTGCAACACTGATCGCAGAATCACAGAATTGCCTGGATTGAAAAAGACCTTTAAGATCATTGAGTCCAATCATTGGATGATGGGTACTGGGACCCCTGGAGCCCTGTGTTGGAAGACTGTGACTGGGGGAATGATAAACTACTAACCGACTCTGAACTGGTTCGAGACTTGTGGCTCCAGCTGGATGCACATAAATCTGTGGGGCCTGATGGGATTTATCCTAGCATTCTGAAAAAGCTGGCCAATGTTATTGCGAGACCTCTCTCCATTATTTTTCAGCAGTCCTGGAATTCTGGAGAGGTCCCAGTGAGCTGGAGGCTGGAAAAAGTTGTCCTGATGTTCAAGAAGGGTAAGAAGAGAGACCCTGGTAATTACAGGCTTGTCAGTCTCACTTCGGTTCCTGGTAAAATTATGGAGAAGTTTATTCTGGGAATTACAGAAAATACTTGAGAGGCAATGCAGTAGTTGGTCATAACCAGCATGGGTTCATGAGGGGAAAGTCCTACTTAACTAACTTAATTTCCTTTTATGGCAAGGTCACTTATCTAGCTGACCAAGGGAAGCCACTAGATACAGATTTTTTTTTTCATACTTATTCTCACAGTATCTTTCTGGTCAAAATGTCCAGCACACAGCTAGGCCAGTCCATAATACATAGGGGGAGCAATTGGCTGACAGATCAGGCTCAAATAGTTATAGTAAATGAGGTTACACTAGGCTGGCAGCCTGTCACCAGTGGGTTTCCCTAGGACTCAATTTTAGGACCGGTGCTCTTCAATGTTTTTATAAATGATCTGGACTCAGAAATTGAATGTACATTAAGTGAGGTACATTAGGTAGTCCTGTGAGGAGCACAGAGTTAGGCTCAATGATTCTTATGGTTCCCTTTCAACTTGAGATATTCTGTGATTCTATGATTCTGTGATTTCTTGTCCTGAAAGTTTTTTGTTTGAAGTTGCTGGAAAGATCTTAGAATCATAGAACAGCCCAGGTTGGAAGGGACCTTGAAAGATCACCTAGTACAACCTTTCATGGCAAAGGAATCCTAAATGCAATTATCTAACTCCTGTCCAATCATATCTTGAAAATCTCTAGTAATAGGTACTCTACCATGTCCTTTGGGAGATTGTTTCAGTGATTGGTTATTCTTACCTAAAAAAAAAAAAAAAAATTATGTAAAGATGAAATGTCTCCTGACGTAACTTGTGCTCATTGTCTCTTGTCTTCTCCATGTGTCTCCTTGTGAAGAGAGAGCCTCTGTATTCTATGTAGCCACCTTGTAGGTACTGAAAACTGTGATTACATCCCTCTGAGCCTTCTCTTCTTCACAGGGAAAAGACCTAACTACTTATGTCTTTTGTCACAGGGCCAGTCCTCAAAAAAAATCACTATTATATCTTGATTCACAAGAGCATCACATGAAGCCTAGGGGAGATCTAAGTCAAGTTATACAAACTGAATACAGATACTCTGCTCTAGGCCAGTGTAGAATAGAGCTAATCACTATAGTTTTGATAGAGTAACACAGAGTCCCTCCTGAAAAAGGAGACTCAGATACAGTTCCATTTTTCTAAAATTTTTGTAGTCTTTTGATACAAATGTTGTACAAAAACTGATACAGCTTTTATCCTACTTTTTATATTTTAAAAAAATTATAGACTTTTGGTCGTTTGTTTTTTTGGAAATATATGAGTGTGTGCATGTACAATGAAGTTATTGGTGTATAGAAATGGATGAATACACTAAAGACCCTGAAGAGGGAAGACTTTCTTGAGTCTGTAGTAGTAATTTCACACATATTTGAAGGAAGCTTTTTATACCAAGCGACGTTAATTATCTCCAACTTTGGATCAATTTTCCAATAACTGTTGTCAGTCTATATTATTACAGACTGTACGTTCGTCACAATTACAGTTCCTCTGTTTATATACTGTCAGCTTCCCATTTCAGAACATAGTTTAGAATTTTTTATTCTAGATCTCCTCAAGAAATTCCTATTCAGAATTCATATTTATATTTTTAAACTCCTTGTGATTGTGCCACAAGACATCTTATTCAATAAATAATTCAATAAATATTATCTTATTCAATAAATAAATAAATAAATTGTTGATACCAAAATACAAGTGCATTTTCTTACAATGGAAAAGAGTTGGTTGTTCTGCATGTTGGGGAGGATGAGCAGAGTCTGAGATTATAAGTAGTGAAGGAGCAAAGGTCTGAATTTTGTCTGAATAACAGAGTGTTAAGATGTACTAAACTAGTTACAGGGTTAATGTTAAGCATGATCTTTTGTGCTTTGCTGGGTGGAAGTCAGAGATTAAGATCCTTCACGTCAGTAGTCAAGTAGAGATTTTGCAAGACTCTTACTGAACAGACTGAAAGAGCAACAAAAACTGCCCAAATAATAATACAGATTGTGCAATATACACAATGGATATAGTACATATAAAAAACTCTTTGATTCTATTATCTTCCATCACCAGTTTTAAGAATACTCTGTATAATCATAATCATAAACATGTGTCATAGACATAGATGCTTTTATAATAGAATATTCTGCCGTTATTTTAGATAGTCATCAGAAAGATTAAAGTCTAGAGCAAGATGTACTGTTTTCAGGATCTAGGAAAGAACTCCTCCCTAATATAGCAATACAGAATATGTATATATATAAAGATCTGCTGTTAGAGATATTATATATGCTTCATTTTAACAGCAGTCAATTGGTTTCAGACAGCTGTTAAGAGTGCAGAAGGTGGTTGATAACTTGAAACTAGATCTGTTATTCAGGGCTGTTGTTTGACTCCAAACAGTTAAAAGTGAACAGCAAAATTTTAAAATCAGTGTGTTAACAGAACAACAGCCAACAATGTTCACCTGAGACTGTAATAATACAACCAGATTTTTTATGAGCTATAATACCACATGAAGGAAGAGATGCATTAAAGTTGGAGAAGACAGTAGCATATTACAGGAAATTGAACTGGATCAGTCCATCAAAAAGGTTGGTGATTTTTCTTTTTTGTCTTTATGGGTTTTAAATTGATTGGAAAACTCTTATTAACAAGTCAGAGTACAATCTAATAATGTTTATTACAAAAGTGTTCCTATTCAATATGTTTTAATGCTAAAAATGCATGCCTAACATGTAAAAAGGTTAAAATATGAATATTGCAAAGCTTATATAAAACTGCCTTTAATAGTTACTTGCCGTGGTTGTGATGTTTATGTTGCTGATCCAATGTTTAAGTATTAATTTTACCACTCCAAGCTATCTTTGGGAACCTGTTTTATGTTATACAACTTTTAGTTTGATGATTGTTACACAAGTAGTATTCTCTTATTTACATTTGGCTTTAAAAATTATTCAGTATGTTCCTTTTTAATCTTATACATACATTCTTCTCTGTAATGCTCACTCCGTTAAAATATTCACTCCTACTTCAGTAACCTATTATGATATTGTATAGTTCATAAAAATGCTAAAATATTAAGTTAAGTTAATATGTTATGCTTGCCAAAGCTTCAAAGATTTATTTTAAAAATCTGTGTGGGCAATATTATATAAAATGAAGTAAAATGAAGTTCATGCATGTACAGGTAATTTTACATGCATAATCTGACAGAAAAGGAAATTATGTGACGCACTATGCACTAGTTCCTAATGAAAAGATGAATCCTATACCAAGTTGTTCATAACATATAATTTTAAACAACTTTACTAGATGCTTAAGATAGGAGTAATAAATTATTTGTATAACCAATTAAAAGTTTACTTCAGAGAACAATTTTGAGATTATAGATTTATAATTTAGCTACTGCTAGATTTTAACTTGTGGAAGAATATGCTTTTTTCACTGCTCATACAGGAAACAAAATGAAATGAGCCTTACAACATAGATATCTAAATTAAATTCCTAAAATCAGGAAGTCTGAAGCTGTCCTTGAAGCATGTTTAATGAAGTTATTTAGAGACAACTGCATGAAAGTAAAATAGCAGAATAATAATTTGCTGGAAAACTAATTTCAAGTTAAATTAACATTTCAGTATGTTGTGTTTTCTTCTTTCTTTCTTTTTGTTTTTCCATTTATAACTTTACAATTCTTTCTGGATGAAATATTACTCCTTGGCTCTAGACTTCACAAATACTTAGCAGGTCAAGAAACCTATGTTAGATTAGAATGTTGATACCTTTTAATAATAACACAAAATAATATAAATTTTCAATATTCTAGTTACATTGTAATAAGGAATGATTTACAATATTTGTGAAAGTTTGCATATCTTATTTTAAATGGATCCTTTTGTAATCACAGGTGTATTTCAATCAATCTGTATTTTATATTTTTTTTAAATTAGGTATTTTAATTACTAAAAAAGCAACAATATTTTTAATTGCCTCTTTTTTTAACACTGGAAATTAAAAATGTACTTAATCGTGTTACAGCTTTACTTGACATTAAGAGAGGTGAGTCGGAAGAAATGAGCCAGCTCCTCCTGAATTACTACTTATTCTTTGTTGGCCTTGTTTTGGGGGAGAGTCTAAAGTATTTCCAAGTGTTAATGTATCCACTACTAGATATTAAAGTTAAGCTGTTAAACAGTTTTGTGAGCTTCACTAAACACACATTAAAGTGAACTCATTATTGTCTTCTTTTATCCATAGCTCAAACGTATTCCTAGTTCCAGTTCTAGTTGTTCAGTCTCATTCTAGTCCTATGCAGGTGTCTTTCTTTTAGAAAGTCTAATGTGAATGAAAGACAGAAACATGTAAATATTGCAGAAAAAAAACCCAATTTGTAGTCCGTTTATTAATCTCTTCTTCTTTCTAGCAAATTAGGATTAAAAATGAACTGGTTTCCCTCAAATGTTTTAGTCATGTTTACATTTCAAATAAACATGATCTTTAAAATATGTTCCTTATTTGATAGGAGAGGGAGAGATTCCTTGTCCTTATTTAGTACAACACTTTATGGCTATAGCTATATAAATAAAATATGCCAGAGTACATTCACTGTCCTTAAGGTGAAATGGCATAGCTCAACTTGCAAACTACATTAGATGGGTTAGACAACTAAACTATTTTTACACTCAAAACTAGGTGCCCAAGAACTGTTTGGATTAATACCTGTTACATAGAACACAATAATTCCTCAGACTTTGTTAAGTAGTTAACATAGATGACCTTGAGCCAGTGGTTGTACCAAGGTTTAATCTTGTTAGAATTACTAGAATATATGTGTTCTATGTAGTCTATATTTTATTACTATTGCAATTCTTAAATAAAGTCTTTTTCTTCCATATAAGGTGTTTAGACTTTTGGAGTGGCCTTTTTGTTTATTTGCCTGTGTTTTGTTTGCTATCCTCTTACCCCCAAGCCTGTTAATTTTATCTCTCATCTGCCCCACATTTTTAAGAAACTGTTTCTTAACACAAAATTTATACTAACTACCTCCATTTTAGGATGCTAAAGGCTGAAAGAATGTAGTGGTCCTTTTTTCTAGTACAGTAAAAAAAAAAAGAAATCCTCAGAGAAACTACAGAGACCAGTTTTTCAGAAACGGTACAAAAGATACAAGAGCACTTGCATAGCTTTGAGAATAGTACTATGATCAGACTTCTACTGGAGAAGATCTGGGAAGTTCTGCACAGCTTCACAGCTTCATCCCACTTTCTTTGCACCTTTGGTCAATTAGTAGTCATGGAGACAGGGAAACATCCAGGCATCTGTATATTACTGTGAAATGAAAGTGCAAATGTCTATCAGATGTATCTGCTAAATGCAAAAGTAATGTAGTTTGAAACTATAATAAAAACTAAGACATATTATTGTGTTTCATTGAATGGATATGAAAACTTTATTTCAATTCTTTGTTCTATAATATTTTGAAATGAGACAATATATTCAAGAAAAAGAAAACAGTCACATATAATAAAAAATGTTTTAAAAGCATCACCAGAAAACACTCATGTTGGGGATTAGGTTTTCTTTTCTTTTGTTCCTTTGTACCTATAGAATTTTTTCCCCTAAGTTGCTAGGAAGCACTAACGACTGGGTACTTAAGAAAAACAAAATCCCTGGGGAGGAAAGCATCTGGTTGCAGTTTCTCTTATCTGGGAGTTTCTCTCAGAGGGACAGAGATATCTTGAGAATTGGGATGGAAAAAGGCAGGGCTGGGGCAGCTGCTGGCTCTCTTGCTCTCCGCTTTGCAGGAGAACAGTCTTTGTTGCACTGTAGCCTCGCAACCCCTGCCTGCTGAGGCGTCCTGCCATCCCAGGTTGCTGCTGGGGCAGGCACCAGGATCGACTGCCCCAGGGGGTTTGTGAAGCCAAGCCTCTCTTCCTTCCCTTCCCGTCCTGGCCGAGCCGCCATTACTACGTGCTGCCAGAACTCCTGCCACAGCGCCCCCTGCAGCCGCAGAGGAATCATCGCACCTGCCCTGCCCACCAGGAACCACCAGCGCCCCCTGTCGACTGTGACCATCACTACACCGAAGGAGAAAGTGCCTTCAGGCCAGAAGGCTGTGACCGGATTCCTGGTTCTGTTTGTTGTTAATGTTGTAGTAGTTGTTGTTAATGTTTTAGTAGTTGTTGTTTGTTTGCTTTAATATACATACTAGTAAAGAACTGTTATTCCTATTCCCACATCTTTGCCTGAGAGCCCCTTAATTTCAAAATTACAATAATTCGGAGGGAAAGGGTTTACATTTTCCATTCCAAGGGAGGTTCCTGCTTTCCTTAGCAGACACCTGTCCTTCAAACCAGGAGAACTCACAACACCGTAATTTTCATCAGTTTTATAGGTTTAGTTAAACACTATGGCAGGTAGAATTACTGCATTCTGAAATTTGCAGATTGTTAATTTGATTTCAGACGTTAAAAAATGGCTTTGAAAATAATTTGTTCTGTAAGTAGCAACACAGAGTAATACTGTGTTTTGATGTGCTAAAGATGATAAAAGGATGTAGGTGTTGATCAGTGGAATATCTGACCTAATTTGAACTGTTAATACTCAATTACAGTTGCTCTTCAGTTTATAAAAGTAAGGATTTTGGTTTGTTTTTAATTTGTCCATTTAGTATTAAAAACAATTGAGATACTAAAAATACTGTTGTATGCATGGAATTATAGACATTTTATTCATATAATTAGTTAAAAGGATTAAAAATAAGCAAATAAAAGAACTTAAAGTTGTTTCCATTAAGAATATTAAGTCATTTATCACTTTGTTAATTTTATGAATATAATGTTACTGTTTAAAAATAAAAGCAGTAATTTTCTTCTTTATTACTGTTAATAATAATATTATTATTCCTTTTAGGAGACTACAAAAACATTGATTAATTGAGGATAACTTCTTATTACAGGGTTATTATGTTTTCCTTAGCTGCTTTCTTATTTATCTGCAGAAACCTTTCACAAGAATGTAATAGTTCATTTATGCTACTAACCCAAATAGTTTGCAGTTTCTGAGCAGCAGGTACGAATCTATATTTGTACCTCCTGTATGGGGATATATGGTAAAAGAGGAAATTAAGGAAAAGCCATAGAGCTCCAAGCAATTTATCTGAATTGCCTTATATTTTTGTAGGCAAACTTGCTTGCTAATAGAGATTAATGTCTAATGTTACATATACAGGTGGCTTCTTAGAATATATGATAAATATAAATTATTTTGATACTTGCACTTGTAGCCATAGTTACACACTTAAATGACTCTAAAGCCAGTCACTCTTTCTTGAACATAGTTACATACGCACAAAGAGTTTTTTGGAAAAAACTAGAAAAATAAATAATTATTTATACCTATATAAATTCCTAGAAAATTGATAAAGTTCAAAGGTATGTCAGTTGTATACAGCAGCATCCCAGATATTTTATAAGTTAACTATACTGTTGCCATATAGTAGATTTTGAGTATATTGCAATGGGTAATGAGATATGGCACAAAAACCTTTTATCCATGATTCATGTTTATTTTCATAATACATTTCCTCCAAATACAATTACATTTTTAGTAAACTATTTCAGTGTTTATATACTAGAATATATACATTTGAGAATAGATGTCTCTGCATTCAACTTTTGCATTCAAATAATCTTTAAACCTTTTCTTTTCAAAGGGGGTTTAAATTTTTTAAGTTAAAATTTATTTCAATAGGAAAAAAATAAAAATATTTAAAAAAAAAAATCCCTGACTACTTTATGAGTTTTTAAAGATGATAAGTTCATCCAATAATCTAATTGTTTCCTGCTATTTATTAAGTTATTTATTTATTTTACTCTTTATTTTTATTATTTTCCTCCCATTTTAAATTTTCTTGTCATTATTGAAAATTTGGTAATAAAATTATGATAAGTAAAATAAGTAAAAATTGATTAAAAAGATTAATGAAATAAATATAAAAGTGAAAACTGTGATAAGTAGAAGTCTGACTGGCAAACAAATTTCTATTTTTATATGAAAATGGAAGTGTTGCTCTTTAACGCTTTTCAAATCTCTAGGATTTGAAAAATCAAAAACAGTTAGGATATTTTGTTTTGGTTTGTTTGGTTTTTTTTTTCTTCTTGTAGATGATAGCACAAACTAATGCATAGGGCAAGTAGCTTTCCCTTAAACAACAATCATACAGAAAAATCTGGGGAATATGCAGACCATACAATGTATAACTCAGTTTCTGGTGTAGATTATATTCTAGGATTGCTTGCCAAGGAGAATACTGGATTTTATTCAGTATCTTGGCTCCAGAATATAAACTTGATTAGAACCAGTGTGTATTATCAAAAGATTAGTTCACATCTCAGTAACAGGAAAAATTACTTAACAGTGTAAACATATTTCTGAACTAGACACTGGCTTTCTGTTCTGATGCATCAATTTTCACTCATTGATTTTCCTTTACTATTTTCCATTTTATTTATGTGATTTTTAGCACCTATGAGGAAGATACTGATGTTATTAGTAGTACTTTTAATTACGTTGTTAAATAATACTTTTGATTCCTGGATTATGAGAGGATCAT
>VZZY01003608.1:0-16396 GCA_013400335.1 Eurystomus gularis
CCACTTGAGTTTTTCAGAAGCTCCCTGCGCTACCATGCAGGTCTCCTGCTTCCCTTGCCTGATTTCTTGCTCTCAGGGATACACCGATCCTGAGCTTGGAGGAAGTGGTTCTTCAATACCAACCAGATGTCTTGGGGCCTCCTACCTTATAGAGCCCTAACCCATGGGACTTCTCCAAGCAGTTTCTTGAAGAAGTCAAAGTTAGTCCTCCTGAAGTCCAAGGTTGCAATCCTACTTATTGTTTTGTGTGTATTACCCATGATACTGAACCCATGATACCTTCTCATGCTCATTACAGCCAAGGTTGCCCCCAACCTTAATGGCTTCCACCAGTCCCTCTTTGTTAGTCAGTACTAGGTCCAGTAGTGCACCTCTCCTTGTTGGCTCCTCCAGGGTGGATTAACATCTGTTAAATACATAGCTAGTAAAAGGAAGGTTGCATTGGCTCAGCAGGTAGGCAGGAACAGGCTTCTGTGACCCTTGACAAGGAGGTTTGGACAGACAAGACTTGAGAGCAATTTGTAACCCGCTACGTCCTTTATTTGTGAAGCTCCTTGTACAAGCTGTCCTTTCAGTGGTGCATGCTGCCACTCTTTTTTCATATCCCATCCCTGATTTGGAGATGGGTGTTTTAGAACTGAATCTGTGACCTTCTTGTATAGGTGTAACTTCCAACAGAGCCTTGTCACTACCCAGTGTCACTGAACTAGTCATGATGTCTAAGACTCAGGGATCTAAAAATCAACATTTTTGCTTGTTTTGCTTTTCAGACTCTAAACCTTAATAATCCTCATACGTTTCGGGACCTGTCAAAGCCCATGGGAGCGCAGACTGTGGAGAGGAAACACAAGTTTATCCAGCGCTACAAGGAGGTGGAGAAGAGTGAGGGTGAGTGAGTGTTTTAGGAGACAGCAGAGGCTTGATTTGCTCAGGCCTTTGGGGATACTGGTGAATCCCTTGGAAAAGGTCAACCAAAAACTTCTGTGGCTAAGGGAAGCACCATGCTAAGGAGATCTTCTCACTTCTGGATACCAACTGGGTGAGGATTCAATGAGAAATGACTCCTGCAAGCACTGCCTTATGTGTCTCTTATGGCTGCATTCTATTCTCTTCCCTTGGGCAGGAAGGGATGCTACAGCAAAAAGCAATTTTCCCTAGAAAAGACTGTACTGTTGGCCAAGCTGCACACATTAGTCTTGTTTGTTAGCTGAGCTGCATGAAGAGAACTGCTGTGCACAGCTTTGCTGAAAGCTACTTTAACAAAAGGAAACAGGACATTGAGGCTGCTGCCATCTGGAGATCAAGACCTTTTTTGATACTAATGGAGAAAGGGATGATCTGGAAAGTTAAAGGCCTTATTCTTCAGAAAATAAAATGTGGAAGGCAAAAAAAGAACATACAGAGATGGTAGTGACTGTGCACATTCAATGCAAATATGCAAGTTGTTCTTTTGCTCATAGATCCTTGAACACATCTGTTTTAAAGACCTGCTCCCTATTTAGTTGTGCTGTGGTAACTGGATGCTGTGAGCTTGAAATGGTGATATTTTTGTAATCTGGAATCTGATTTGTGTCTAATTTCCAGGAGACCTGTCAGTCCAGTGCCATTACTGTACTCACTATTCATCAGCAATTATAGTGGCATCTTACCTGGTCCGAATGGAGCCCTTTACCCAGACCTTCTGTTCTCTGCAGGTAAGGGGTGAAGATAGCTTCCCTCCTACACCTTATTATGAACCATGTAGCACAGTATAGTAGCTGTGTAATGAAGCGGGATGAAGTCTTTTCATGTTTTCTGTATACTCTGTGAGGGCTCTGGGCTCACTGAAGGGTCTGTGCTATGCCTGTTTAAATTTAGTGAAAACATCTTAATGGGAGAATGATTGATGTCTGATGATCTTGGTTTTTTTCTGACAGAGAAAGATTATTTAGTTTTGGTCCTGTGATGCATTCTGTGAGAACTGAGGCATGTAAAATAGCATTTTATAACCTGTCTGAACATAAGCTTTTGAGTTTGAGGCAGATGAGACTTCTATGGTAGCTATTCTAAGTTCAAGTGCACATAGAGTAATGTGGCTGCAGGCAAGCACTTGGAGCTGGCTGTGGTGGCACAAAGAGCATTCCTGGGCCAGATGAGGATGCACTGGTTCTGGTGGGTGGGGAATAATACGGATCATGGGATCAGCTCACTGAAGGAGAAGTGGAGTGAAACTACATCCAGTGCTCCCAAAGAATATTTTGTTTCAGCATGTTTTGAACTTGGCACTGTTCTATGGTGCCAAAAACATTCACTGTGGAATTTAATTTCATGGAATTAACTTTGTGCTTACCTTTCCCAACTGGTCAGCATACAGGGGCACCAAATTTCTTGAGCGCCCTCTTCAACAGGCAGTTGGTAATGCACAAGTACAGACACTGGCTGTGGCAGACAGTTGTTACCCTTATTTCTGTAATATGTCTTGTGTTATAGCAGGGTCTACCAGGAGGACTGGTCCTCAAAAGTGTACTTTTTGTAAGGAGTGTCCTGCTGAAATCTACCTATCCTTATGGAGCAATGTGAGGGAGAGAGCTAGGCCAAAATATTCCATGCTCAGTGACTGCTGCATGTATGGTGAGGGCTGGCCACGCCTCTTGCAGCTTTCCAAATGCTTTGCTGTTGTGCTGGTCTTTTTTTTTTTTTATTTTTTTAAATGAACTAATACAAATAAAGAGCTGTGCTAATTAAGTAATAAGCCCTATAATATTGGCTTTTATCAGCAGTAGCCGATGGGTTAGTGGACCACCTGAGGCAACGGTTACCATCACACTCTGTGAGCCATATGTTAGCTTCAGTCATGAATGACTGTGGAGCAGTTATTTGTCGTAAACAACAAAGGCTGCTGTATCTCACTGGCACACTTTTCATGCATAAAAAGTTCCCAGTCTGAATAGTTGCTTTGCAGCTGTGTTTATGGGTGATTGGCAGGTAACCAGCATTTTTGTGGGGATAGTTGTCTTCAAAGACTGCTGATATATGAAGCACTCAAAATTTTGTCTGGATGTGGATCCACTGAAACTGTTGAACTTCTTCCGTTCTCATTCCTTTGCTCTGAAATTGCTGCATATTCAGCTGAGCTCATTGCTCCAAGTGACTGGTCCTATAGTGGCTTGGGAATTGCTAACTGTGAGATGCAGTTAGGCAAATAGCAGACTCATGAACTGTATGATCACGTCAAGAGCATGTTGGAAGAGGAGTACTCTCAAACTTAAGACCTTGTAAGGGTGCTGAGTTGGGAACTATGAAAGCTTCTTGGCATCTTAAATGTGGAAAAGCTTTGCTTATAGCTGCAAACTGCTGGTCTGAATGCAGATTACAAGGAAACACAACAACTTAGGTGCACCACTTGTGAAAAATTGATATTGGCCTAACATCCTGTTTCTCGAGTCAAATAATTGATTTGCACCTGACCACAGAAGGAGACAGTGAGGAAGAATTATGTTCACTAAGGGAACTGTATGGGAGTTTACAAAACCTTATTACTTAACATTTTATCTAAGTGTGTGGAGATCTGACTCTGGAGAAAGGTGTGTATGCACTTTGCATATTGTACTGGAATGGATGAAAAAATGGCTTATCAGATAGATGTTGGATTATATCTTACACTTCACCTTAGTCAAGTACCTCCTGGAATTCCTTTCAGGAATTGGTGTCAGCACCACAAAAAAAGCAGCAAAGCTTTCTGTGTTTAGTGTCTTCACTGGAAAGGCATTTTAGGACCTCATGGCCTCAGTAATTAGTGAGACTTACTTTTGATTCTACTCAGCCTTTATCCCCTTTTATTCTTATCCCACTGTTACATTTCAGCTGGCAGTCTAATGTTCTTCCCTAGATTTTACCTCTCGAATGTACTTACAGAGAACAGGGCTCTTGCTCTTCATTGTATCACTGACTCTTGAGCAGTCATTTAAGCACTGTCTTCAGGTAATTATTTCTTAGCATCTCTGGGCATGTGGTAAGTCTTTACAACTTTGTAAGCACCTCTTAGCAGCGCTTTGAGTTTAAAGCACAACCAAGGATCAGTGATGCCTAGTTCTATAAACATGGGAAGTTCTAACTTCTCTCTAGAGATCACATTGACTAGTTGCTTTGTATATACCCTGCTGAACTATAGTTTTAGAAAGCTCGTTTTTCTACTATTCCTGATGACTGTGTAAGATCTCTACTGAAAGTAAACAAAACAGAGTCTTACTGTGTCTAGCTATAGAAAAGCCATAAGAGTTTATGTTGACTTGCAATCTAAAGGCATAAAGCAATTCTTAATACTCTTTTTCCCTTTCAGTGCAGTTTTTGCCTTCATAGAGAGAGAAAACTCATTAATTCTGATATAAATATATGCAAATAAATTTATTAATATAGGAAATGGGAAAATCAGTTATTGCTTCCTTTATAAATAATACAGGCTTAAGTTTTAAAGATATTACTTTTCCCTAAAATGAATTAGACAGCCAAGGAAAAAATCACATTTTTTCGTGGTGGTAATATCTTTAACCAGATTTGTCGCGCTAACAGCATTTCCTATGTATATATTATTTTTATTTAATACAGGTAATCTTTTTATTACAAATCATATTGTTTCTCAGGAGATTACCATCAGATCTCATAAAAGCTGCAAAAAAAGATGAAAAAGCATCAATCACCACCAGACACAGCGCGCTGTGTGCAGATTAAATATACAAAGCCCTTAATATGCTTCAATGAGATACTTGTTAGCTATTGATTTATTTATAGTCCTCCTTCTACTCTGTTTTAATTTCAGTTTGAATTTGACTCCAAGGGTCCCTGCCTAATAATGATCGAGAACAAGATGACCTTGTGCATCAGATTAACTCCTACTAGGCTTATACATGTGATTAGACACTTTTTCACTCAGTTCCTTGAGTGGATGTGGGAAGGCTTCACAATTGTCAGTGGTATAAGGAAGAAGGACAATGAGGTAAAGCAGAACTGTGCTGCCAGTTAGCGATGAGACTGGACCAAAAGGCTGGTTAGAATTCATGTCAGGAAACAAGGATGTGGTCCTTCCATCTGTAATATGCATTGGCTTTTGGTGGGAGTTTATCTCAAAGGACAAGCAAGGAGATGTGGCTTCAGAACTTAGGGTTTATTGACTTTTGCATTTTGATATCTTATCCATGACGGTAGTTTCTTTCTAACAAAAGATATAGCAAAAAAGATTTATTGACTTGCAGTTCCCAGACTTTGTAGATCCAAAGGACTTGCATCATAAGTGTGCAGGTGCTTGGAGGGTCAAACGGGCAGTGGTTCTTACCATCAGAAACAAATGTGGGAACTGCTGCTCAGGGGTCATCTGGTCCATGGGAGTGGGATCCCATCCTTAGAGCATGAGGATGGTTAGATGTTATTTTCCTGTTCAGTAGATTGCAAATCAGAGCTTCAGCTGACTGTTACGCAGAAGGACAGCAACCTCCTCATCTGGCATATGTAACAGTCTACAGGAAGAGAGAAAACTGACCAAAAGCTGTGAAGTTTTCCCAAGAGGTCAGCCACAGACAGAACCTGACTGCATCTTCTATTCATTATTTGAAATCCTATTAGAAAATCCTGTAGGAAATTTGATTCCAAAGTAAGGCATATACCCTTCATTCAGTGCATGATTTTGTTTGCTTGTTTTCATTTTCTTTCTTCTTAAGGCCTTAGTTCAGGATGATGTCCTAGACTACTAAAGCTGCTTTTATCTAGTGTTTGACTCTCATTGAACATATGCAAATGCTCTCAGGATATGAGGTTGTTTGTTTCTCCTTCCTTACACATCAATTCAGCTTGGAACCCAGGCATTCTTATTTTCCTCCCCTCTTTATTCTGTTCCTCCTTCCCATGAAGAATAAACAGTCCCTGCAGGCTCCTGCCCACTGGGCCTTTCCTGTTTGCCGGGATCTCTGGATCTGATGAATGTTATTTTAGTGGTACCATGCACACCCCCCACCGACCCCCTTCCCCAGAGTTTATTTTCAGGAGAATTGAATGTAAGGTTGTTCACAACTGCTGGGGTCACAACTGAAGTGAAGATACAGAAGTTGTGTCCGGTGCTTGAAAATCACTTTGCGATGAAAGGAATGAACTGCCTTCAGAAGCATTAATAATGGATATACTGATATTCTCAGGCTGCCCATGATCATTTCTGTCTCTGTGTTATTGCAAGCTATGCGAGGACTCCAGTCTTAATGGTATTCTCAACCTACATATCTACAAATCAGAACTAAGGTAGTCCCTAATATAAGATCACAGTAAATAGAGTTGGCACAGATTTTAAGATGTCACCTAATCAAACATGTGATAAGGTGATTATTGCAGAATTGGCTAAAATTCTGCATATGCTTTATATTTAACAGAATATTCACACTGTGGTCTTTTTGTCCGTTTCCATTTCACAGGGCGGGAGTTTTGATGTTGCAGATAGGATGTTCCACAGTGTCAAGAGCACGTGGGAATCAGCATCAAGGGACAACATGAGCGATGTCAGGGAACTCATCCCTGAATTCTTCTACTTGCCAGAGTTCCTAACCAATGCAAATCACTTTGAACTTGGTAAGTTCTAGGAGGGAATTCACTGTTTCACCTCTACTTCCTAGCATCCTGACAAGGGAAAAGATCCAGATTACATGTTGAGAGCTGGTCCCTAGACTATGCAGACTGATGAGACTCTCTAGCAATGAGAGATCAATTTTTTTAAAAAAGAAGGCTACAAGAATGCGAGCTTCTAATATCTGAGTGATATCAGAACCACCAAGTTTCCAGCTCAGAAGAGATTGTAGTTCCCAGTTATTTATTGTGTAAAGGAATTACACATTTTACAGACAAAGGTGGATTTTGATATAAGCAATCTAGTGGACACTTTTGAAAATCTGGTCTGCATCATCACATCTGTGTGGCTATGAACAATATATTACCTTGGCTTTTGGAGATGGATCAATTGTTAGGTGGTGTGGTTGCCAAATGTCCTCACTATCATCTTGAAAGGTTCTGCACAACTCACATGAACTTCAGATATTGTCCTTGGCCTGAAGCAGCATCACAATCTCTTCTGAACATACACTGTCTCTAGACTTTTCTGCATCAGTGATAGAAAGTCAGACAGAAGTCAGAAAAAACAGTATTCAGAAATAGGCATATCAGTCCTGATTCACTTCACTTTACAGGAAATTTACATAATTTGCAATGCAAAGCTGTTCTTTGTAGTGGACACAAGCTGGTTAACTATTAAGGCAGATGAGAAATACCTTAAGAATCATCCTATACTGGTGACAGAAAAGGCAACTTAACCCATGGTATAGAGGTCTAACTGTAATTGTATTTCAGATCTCAGTAAAATGAGATAATGCTAAAAAAAGAGAAAAATGGGAAAAATACGTTAGAAGATTGTTCAAATATAAGAAAGGCTATGGTAGTTTAATTCTGGGTGGAGGCCAAGAAACAGCGCCTGGATGAAATCAAGATCCAGAGGTTGACCTGAGTGGGATCAAGCGGAGTGACCTGAAAAAGACACCAGAACCTTGCCAACAGAGAGCAAATATACAGGAAGATTTTACTATAGGGCAAATCTAGGGACCTGAATTTGTTCACTGCTACACTGTGAGGAAACTTGCAGTCCAAGACTTAAGCCTCAACTTAGATTTTAATTCATCCAGTTATGCAACACTGTGCTCTGATATAAAAACATATGCTCACCTTCTGAAAGGCATCAGATTGCAAAACACTTAAGAACAAAATCCCTTTCAGTGGCTGTTTTAGTAGGAATATCTGGCAATGAGGCCCATGGGATTATGTATAAAAAGAAGTTATGCCAACAGGTTTGTTTTGTGTTACTTTGAGCTCTGTGCTGAGGACGTGAATATTTTTACTGTATTAACAACAGGTACTAGAACATCTCGATGCTTTATTACTAGATTGGAAATCAAAAGAGAAACTGCACATGTGAAAATCCACCTCAATTTCCTTTGACTTCAATGTTTTAAAACAGCTGTTCCTACTTGCAATGTGTTCAAGCCTTGGTTTTAACTCTCTCTTTATAACTCCTGCAGGCTGCATGCAGGATGGAACAGTGCTAGGAGATGTGCAGCTGCCTCCTTGGGCAGATGAGGACCCCCATAAATTCATTCGCCTTCACAGACAGGTCAGTGAATATCAAGATTTGTGGCAAAATGCTGAACTGAATCCCACTGAAAATGAAACTTAAGGCCAGAAACAAACCAAAATGTTAGATCCAAATGCATCCCACCTTTGTGGAGTTTGTGAGGGTTTTGAACGTTGCATGTCTACTTGTCTGCCTAACAATTCACCCTGAATCAAGGCCAACTTTCCAGATCAGGTGAGGTTTGTATCTAGGCCTGTGGCATGGACCTATCTCAGCCCATAAGTGTATGTGAACATAACATAATGCATGCACATGGCACTTACATGCATAGAGTTTTATGTTGTTGCCGACCAACTGTGTGTTTATTTAAACTGTCTAATTCCATGTCCGAGTCATTCCAGGACTACGATTTTTTTTTTTTTCTCTTGGTAGGGTGGAACCTAATGTGATTTCCTGCCTTTAATGGACTCAGCCAAGGCAGTTTGAAAGCAAAATAACTTTAAAGTCCTGAGACTTAGTGCAATTAGTGCTATCTATTAATAGTTAGAAAGTCTTAACTTCTGTATGATGTCACCTTCTATCTAGTAGAGAGTACAAAGCAATTCCGTATGAAGGTTGTTGCATTGAACACAGACTTTGAAGCAGAGTATCTTGGTGCAGGTCTCTCTTTTTGTTAGAGCTAAAAAGGGAATGGGCTGTACTATAGTGCCCCTGCATTATCTCATCAGATTTCCTCTGGCGAAGGAGTCAATCTGTGAGTGCCTGCACACTGCAACACACTGTTGCTGTGTACAAAAAATGTGATGATTATATACATTAGCAATGGTGAGACTAAACAAATATCCCATGATTTTCAAGGCATTACCTCACCCTGGTTTGTCATGTGTACCTCCAGTCTCTGCCTCAGTGGGAGGTTCTCACCTTTCCTACACTATGCAGGTCCTGCCCTTGGGTGTTCAGCTTTATAATCTTTGTAGGTGGTTGTATCCAAACCTGTGGATACAACCATCTTCTCTGTTTTGATATCTCCAGATAAGCTTTTCCTCAGCTGACTTCTCCAAATGATGGTTTAAATCCTGTCTCTGATGTCCTTACTGACTGCCTTAGCTTTTTGTTCCTAGAGAGTGATTTAGAGGCTCAGATCTCTAGTCACACTGAAAGATTGTGGAAGGGAAGACACACCTAAGGTTACAGAGGTAACAGTGACAATAATCATATGATGATACATCTACTATAGGAAGGAGATCCTTATGTGAATGTTGTGTGCACTGCAGGTTTGCCACTCAAAGTACAGTCCTTGCTAAATGAAGAGTTGAGCCAAGCTGAGAGTGCCCAATCCCTTCTCTTGCAGGAAAGCAACTCAGTGCTATGCACTGCAAATAGGTTTTGACCACTAAGGTCAAACATACAACAGTTCCCTGGTGTTCCCCATTGGCTACAATGAAGGCATGGAGGATTTGAGGCTCTCTGGCTCCTTTATCTGCTCTATCTCAGGCTCTCTCTGTGACCTTCCAAGGTGCTTAGTCTCTGTTCTCCAGTTTCCCAAACATGAGAAAGGCAACACTGTGCTTCCCTCACAGAGATGCTGCAGACAGAAATTCATGGATGCCTGAAAGCTGCTGCAATTTTATGCTGATGTTTTTCAAAGAAAAAGCATAGGGAGAAATGTTGCCTTTTATACTGTGACTTGATGGAGTGTAAAGTACTGAGCTGTGCTCCATACTGCTTGCGGTGATCACTGCACTTAGATACAATGGGGAACAGCTGCTTTTGCCTCGTACTTGGGGAGTAAGGGTGCAGTTTGGAAATTAATCTCTCAATCACTCCTGCATATCATGGTTTTGTTCCCATTGTAGAGCTCATATTGTGTGAACTAGATATGTTTTAGATGAAACGAAACCAAAAGCTGCACTCCAGTTGTGCACTCCAGATGCTAGTGGCATTCAGCCCGTGGGAGCAGACTAGATCTGGTTTAAAGTAAAGTCCCCACAGTGCACGTAGTGTGGATGCTGGGCACTCTCTACCATCTGTTCTGTTCTACAGATCTGCTTCCACTGAGCTGCACTATTTGATAATATTGGCACAGCTGATAAAGCCACACAACTTTTACAAATTAAATGAAATCTCGAATAGGAGCAGTTTAGCAAATGAAATATCATGTTTCTAGATTCGTGTTCTTAATGATTTGCCAGTCCTGATCCTCACATACAGTCAGTGCAATATTCTCTCTCCAACCATAGCTAGTTAGTGCTAGCTATGGTTGTTACATGGGAGGGTGCAAGAAATCTTACTGTGGAAAGAAAGTTGATTAGCCTAACCCCGAAGTGATAAGTTAGAGATCTTGAATTCTGAAACATGAGGGTTTGTCTTCTCTGAAATCAAGACTGGATATACTTGTTACTGGTAGGAGGCTTCACAGTGAGTTTGGTGCATTAAACAGATCCAGGTCAACACTGCTCTGGGGTTTGGCTATTGCTTTAAAGAATATGAGAGTTAAGAATTATTCTTTACATGAAACTCTGAGTTGCTCCCTGTTTCATGTTTAGTAAGCTAGGAATCTAGTCTACTAAAGAGATTTATTTACTTCTTCCTTTGACCACAAGTTCTCCCTCCCTGGCTGGGCGTGCCATAGTGCTCAGTGAAATACTGAGAGCTTGCAGAGTTGCAGCTCTGTTGGTTGCTTTGTTTTGCTCTGGCAGTGATGCCAGGCAAAATTTACAGTTTGTAATTCATGGACTAACTGCTTTTATTAATGAGGATGAGTTCTGAGTCTGTTCATAAGTGTTTTCCTGTTATTTGCAAGGGACAGATTGTATTCCATGCTTGTTCTCTGAGCTGCCCTGTGATCGTTATAGCTGTGGGCAGGGTCATTTAATCCAGCTGCACTGGGCTAACTGTCTGCTCTGTGAAATGAGCCGTTGTTCTGGATCCCATTAGCTTGTCTATTTCTGTTGTGCTTCGGGTGGGATGGTCTGCTTGGGAGACCTTTAACTGAGCATCAGGGAGTATTGCACAATCAAATGATTTGGAGATAGGAAAGTATTTTTAATAATGCTTAACACCGCTGCTTGAATCATTGGGCAAGACCATTTGGGAATGCATAAGAATTTTGTGAGGCAGGTGATGGCAGGGGCAGTAGCATTTAGTGAAGCCTCATGGGTAAAGCTGGCTAACCTGGAGGTAGGCAAAGGTTCAGTTCAAGCTTGTGTCCACTGCTTATGAATTTATCATCTGGGTTTTCCAAGCACAAGTTCTCTGCTATGATTATGTTGAGCTTTCTAGGGAGCCCAACATTGGGGTGGATTTGTTGCTTTTTAGCATCTCTATCAATCTTCTCCAGTAGTAATTGTTTCTTTTGGCCCCATTAATCCACACACTTGTCACTATGGGTGGCAATTCTAATCAAAATTAACTATTTCTTATTTTGGGGAAAAAAGTTCAGACCCCCAGTCTTTCCAGGATGACAAAATCTGGTGTTGCAACTGTCTCTGCTTAAGTCCTGTGAAGGCAGCAAAATGTTTGTTGATCAAACCCAGGCAATCTTGAAGCTTCTGCCGTTTTGCTGCCCTGTAGCACCCCAACTCTGCTGTTGCAAACCTCCTTCCCTGCCTTGGCTTGCAGCATCCTTGCCATTTTACTACAAGCTCTACATTCTCTTTGCTGGTTCATGGCATGCAATCTCTCCTGCTGCACCTTTCAGACCCAGCTTAAAGCCCCTCTTCTAGTCATTTCCCTTTCCAATCTATGTTTATATGTATCTTCTCAAATATAGTCTCTGCTACTCAGTGTGATTCATAACTAAGGCATATTTCTACAAATAGAAATTAATCTGTGGTTTGTCTGTAGAAAAAACTGGTGGTACCAAATGCTAACATGTGTTTTGCTTATTTAAACCATCTTGTGTCAGTAACAGTGTTGGTGAAAACATGATAGCACAGGCTTTAATGTGTGCAGGAAGCTGGATGATGTGCCAAGATCTGTGAAGTGCTTGCATTTTGCTTTGTGGAACCTGCCTGTTCTGTCTCTGAGGATATTGCTCCTAGTGTCTATTAAGTCAAGCATGCTGTACTCTGTCCTTCCTTTTCCTGTGGGGATCCACCTTTCGTCTCTTTGGTCACCTTTTGTGAGGATATGCTGAGAATGGAGGAACTGGAGCATGTGAACTGAGTACTGGAGGAACTGAAAGTGTGAGGATTCACTTGCAGAGAATTTAAGTCTCCAGCAGGGATCGGAAAGTGGTAATACATTTGTAATAGACACACTGTACTGAATTAATTAATTTTATTTTGGTTTCAGGCACTGGAAAGCGACTATGTAAGTGCACATCTGCATAACTGGATAGATCTTATTTTTGGCCACAAGCAACATGGCTCAGCTGCAGTGGAGGCAGTTAACACCTATCACCCTTACTTCTATGGAGACAAGATGGACCTCAACAACATTAAAGATCCTCTCATTAAGAGCACCATCCTGGGTTTTATCAGCAACTTTGGACAGATACCAAAGCAGGTACCACTTTATCATGAAAGTAGAAAGCATAATGTATTTTGATCTTGCAGTGTTTCAACTGGAAATCAAGAATAGAAACTTAAATCTGAGACATTTTCTGAATTAAATCTGCTGAAAGATGGGCTATAGACTTCTCCAGATTGTGTAGTTCATCAGTATGCACCCACAGACATGGTGATTCCACTTTCTAATTATGCTGTTCCTGTTGTATGCCATACATTTGTGCCATCAAGTGTGGGTTCTTCAGTACAGTCACATGAGTAATCACTAGTCTGGGAATGGGTACAGTCAAATAAAAGGAGCTCAAAGTCTCACCTATACGTTTGACTCTTCTCTTGAATTGCTTTGATTAGCTTCCTATCCCTGTGAGGAAGTGATGTAGTCTGATGAAATTGTAATAAGGGTAAGATTTTATTATAATTAAGAGGTTCATTATGATAACTCTGGAGTCTATGATTAAGGATTTAAACAGGTGTCCCTCCTGCATTATCTAGCAAATAGAGATTAATTTTTCAATGCCATTCCATTGTTTTAGCTCTTCACAAAACCACATCCATCCAGGAATGCCCAAGGGAAAAGTTCATCAGGAAGAGAGACTGTGCTGTCCCTTCACTCAAGTGGAATTCTTCCTCCTTCTATGAGCAGCCTGCAAAATCTGAAGTTCTCACCAGTTACAATAAAAGGTGCTCCATTTTCTGAGCTAATAAATACAGAATTCTTGGATGGAGTGAATCTGGATTTTCAAGAGCACGAAAATAGTCACACAGCTTTGTATGAGTTGGTACAATCAAGATCCCTTCTGCCAATTGGTATTTTTGTACATGTCTATTGTGAGTGGGCATTGAAAACACTTAAATACTCATGAGAAATCTTGAAACTTCTGTTGGAGAGTTCAGATCAGATTTTTAAGTTTTGTTTATAGGACATCTAAATCTTTTCTCTCTTCTACAGTCTGAGTATGTTAAATTGAAACATAAAGCTCGCTGTTTTCCATTCACATTCTCTCTTTTTGTATTTAACAGCAAAGTAAATATTGTCTGTCTTTCCCCACTTCTCCATCTTCAAGCCATTTCTTTTTCTTAATCTTTTTCTTAGTCTGCTGTATTTCTTACCATGAATAAGCCTGGAAACTTTCAGTTTGCCTACTTTTTTATCCCACAGTGGTGTTCTTTACATCACATGTCTTTGTGGGGAGAGAGGGTTCTCGTACCTGTACTACAGAGGCTGTTGGGGACATGCCTGGCATCCTCTGTAGCACATGGCATAAGACAGTCTGCCAATGAAAAGGAGACAAATGACACCTCTGTTAAACCCCTCCTTTGGAGCACATCACTCCCTCTGCATGGATGTATGTGGTCCATTGGAGAGGAGTGTTTCCTCTGTTCTGCCTGCAAGGCCAATTGTAGAGTGGATTTCTGTCTGTGGGCCTGGCCACAGCATTGAGCCCAGCTATGGGACTTGCCAGCCTCACCACACAAGCTGTGCAAGGAGGAAAGTTAACATAAGTACTCTAAAACCAATGGAATTAAATATGTTCTTTGTCTTGTCAGACTCTCCCAAGGGAGCTATTGGGCACATTGTTCATACTGAGAAAGGCATTCTGGCTGTTGAAAGAAATAAGGTTTTGATTCCTCCTCTTTGGAGCAAAACATTCTGCTGGGGATTTGAAGACTTCACCTGCTGCCTTGGCAACTATGGGTCTGAGAAGGTAAATAAGAAAATGTCAAAGCATTCCAGAAATTAATAGTATGTTGTGGTCTTTGGCTGGTTTGGATACTCATTTCAGAGGCTATTGGTGAGCTGATTTCAGAGGATTCTGTACAGGACTTTCTCACAACCACGCTTCTTGAGGAATCTCAAGTTGGGTATACCAACAGAGTACAAAGTCATTCTACACTGCTCATAAATGTGGCATTTCCCCTCCAAATTATCTCAAGTTTTCCTTTGAGTAACTGTGTTGTCCATCAAAATGAAGGAGAAACCCTATTTCATACGTTGTAAGGACAATGCAAGGTCTCCTGGCCACAGATTGGAAATTTCATTGTGCAGAACTTTCTACTGGAATTAAGATAGGACCATCTGTCGATTCCCCTCTGGTTCCCGAGCTTAGCCCAGTGCATTCATTCAAAATAATAATGTCATCTATTGTAGAAAGTTAATACTCTTACTTCTTTGCTGTTAAAAATCAATGGTCTATGTCATGGCATTGCTTGTTAGGGCACTTGACAGATCCAGTTTCTTCCACTACCAAAAACTCACTGATTTTTTTTCATGTGTTTGGGACAATGTTATGACAAGCAAATACATCTGAGTTGTATCAGATGGGTATCAGAATAGCAGAATACATCACTCAGCAAGATACTGACTTGGGTATTTGTGCAAGCAACATAATTGTGTTTTTACAGGCATACCCACAGTCAATGGAAGTGAAAAAGCCATGAGATTACATTTATTTTACATTTTGCTCCTGGCATAAAATTATTGGGAGTTCTCTTCTGATTTCTATTAAAATCAATGTTTAGCAATTCGTAGTGCTGCTGTAGGTATAAATATTTGTTTTGTCTCTTCAAAAGTCAAGGTGAGCCTACTAACATTGAGCATGGTGATTACACAGTTGCTGTGAAAAGTAGTTGGGAGTCCAACTTGAGTTCTCTCTGGGTCAACAGTGCCTCTGGACATGAGCTTAAAATTTCTTTTTGTTCTCCTTGTAAGTAGGTAAAGGTTTGTTCTGTCTCTGATATGTTTTTTTGTAGCCATGACATCCAGCTCCACCAGAATCATGGGCACCATAGTGTTCTCCCCATTGTACGGGAGAGTGCTAATGCAGAATGTGAGCAGGAGGATGTTTGTGCTATAATTGCAGCCATGTGTAATAGACCTGACCTTGGTTTAGGATGGTTCGGGTGCTGCTAACAGAGCCATTGGAACAGAATGGAATTTAGTGCTTTGGCTTTTGGCTTTTCAGTCCAAGTAAGAGGAGGGTTGTAGACCCTAACACTAATGCTGTTAGCAGTGGCCTTCACGGCCTGAGCTTTCTTTTTAATCTACATTAACTGTTTGAATTCTGTCACTGTATGGTGGCAGAATGAGCTTGTCTGAAGTTGTATAAGTGTGTGGAACAAGAGGGATTGGGACTTAGGTCTTCTAACACATAAGACAGTGACCTTTGTCCAGCCTTCCTGTTTGACTCCTGGAGACAATGAACAGCTACATGCAGCCAAAGTCTGTGCGTGTACATATTATGCAGCTGTGCTGTGAATATAGATACTGGTTAACATGAGCTTTTCTTTCTTGGATTTGAAGAAACAGAGGCTTAGTTTTGCAAATTGAATCTGCCAGTAGGTATTAACAAATGCACTTGACTTAAAGCTGCTTTCTTGTACAGAACATGACTACATTTGAGTGTATGGCAGACTGGGGAAGGTGCCTCTGTGCCGTGTGTCCTTCAGCAGCTACCATAATCACGTCTGGAACAAGCTCAGTTGTGTGTGTCTGGGAACTTTCATTCATCAAAGACAAAGTGAAATGTCTAAACTTGAGACAGGTCAGTATTGTGGCTGTTTCACTATAGAAACTTAAAGAACACCAAAAGATTATTTTATTTCTCTCAGATGACTGGCAAAGGAAACACCTTTGAGTGAAGCCAGAAAAAAAACTCCATAATCAGCAGTATCATGGGGCAGCCATATCAGGTCATGAGCTGATAATATACCTTATAGCCATAGCTTATAGTTATGAACTCTGCTTGTTTGTTGT
>VZZY01003608.1:16416-78044 GCA_013400335.1 Eurystomus gularis
CCCCCCCCCCAATTTGGTATTTCCAAAGTTTATCATGGTGAAAGAAACAGTGAAGGCATATACTCTCCTCACTTGAACGGCAGCCAGCCTTTCAAAAAACAGTATCACCTGCAGATGCTTATAGTTCTTTTTGGGCTGCCACAGCAATGGATAGGATCTCCAAAATACCCTGTGAACTTAGCTGGTGGAGATAAGGCTCAGATAGGCAAAGGTCTTGATTTTTTTCTTTATCTGAAATTCTTGTGTGTTGAAATTAGGGGGGGAACCGTTTACAGCAGTCTCTCTTCTGAGGTTTATGATGTTTCCTGACTGAGAAGAAGCCAGAAATATAAGACAACATCATCAGTGATGACCTTTTAATCCAGCTGGTTATTACTGCAAACCAGGACACGGACATAGAAATGAAAGACAAAGCAGTAGAGAAAAGCATAAGCAGTAATATTCATCAACATCAAAATGATACCAGTCAGGGGGTCAGTTTGAGTTTCAGGCAACTGAAGAGGCTATCTTTTATCTCCAATATAATGTCTTTCTCTTTAACAATCTAAAATCAGCTTTGCTGTTGTCTTCCACTGTGATTAGTCTGGTATTGCCCAAAGTCTACAAAGTGGCATGAGATCATGCAATGACAAATTCTGTATTTTTTCCTTCTCTTTGCTAGAAGAGGCCTTTTTTTCTTTTTGATGACTGCCTGGCATAGATGTAAATTTGAACTATGGTTCTAAATGTCTTCCAGTGAATTGCTGCTTTCATGTAATTCAGTGTTTCATGCTGGCTGCTTTTTCTGCTGAACAAAAAAATTGTATCATCTTTCCTGAGAGTGAGCTTTGCCTAAGTAAAGCTGATGTGCTATAAAGTGGATGCTCTTCACTTATCAGCTGTCTCATGGGGCTGACACATTCTGGTTTGGAATGTAGTAAAGTACAGAAGCTATATTTCAGCAGAAAAAGTCACTTTTCCCTCTCTAGCAGGAGCTGCTTCCACATTTTTGTGGAACACTAAAGATTGAGCATAATAGCCTCAGTATTGATCCATTCAATTTACCAGTTCCCTCAGTGTTCACGAGCAGATTAATCTGTGCAACCCCCCTGTTTTTGGGCCAGGTGAAACACTACACTGGGAGGACCATCCAGGCAAGCTATGCTCTCTGCCACACAGACCTCACAGAGAGGTGCTGAGCATAGCTGTGAAGTGTCTGTGTCCATGTCAGCCAGTTAAATTGGGTGGTGAAACATGGTTTAAGTTTTCATGTACTATGCATTCCTGCAGTGGAGCTGGTTGTCTTTTTTGTCTTTTGATATTTGTGAATTTACTCTGGAGACAGATCTCACAGTTCTTTCTGCAGATATGCTGCAGGATTTCCTATTAAGGGAAAACTTGTCAGTCTTTGCAGAGCAATAATGAAAGGATAGTAGAGAGCTAAAAGCGTGCAACTTGGTTTTCCATGAATATGCATTGAGACACTGGAGGATTGAAACTGAGAATATAACTGGGCTCATGCCTACCCCTCTCTTCCACACTCAGCTTGTATTTGAAGTGTTTCACTGCCAGGTAATATCTTTCTGGGTTTTAAAAAAAAAAAAAAAAAAAAAAAGGTTTTATTAAAACTTATGCAGGAGCTTAGCTTGGCTTGACTTGGCAGTTTGGATGCCATCACAGTGAGCGTGTTTTCTTTCATGCTTTGGAGGAAGAAGAGGAAATTTGGAGCCCTTGAACCTGCCTTGTCTCAGCCCTTTATGCAGAGGTCTTGAGCAGTTTTGAAGCACAGGTACTGGGTTATGCCCAGTCATTTGTAAAGAAACTATTCTACAGCCAGTCCAAAGCTGTTGCTGAGCCTCCTTTTCTATGATCAGTTAACAATATTTTTGACCTCTGACTGATACTGTTAGAGACCCCATTTTGTGCCAGTATTTTTAGTCAACAGTTCTTGTGAATGGAATAAATCACAAACTGAAATTCATCCCTCACAGTTGCAGGTCACCTTCAGTAGGACATAGCCTGCTTCAGCTCAGCTTCTTTGCCAGAGAATTATGTCTGAAAACTGTTGTCCTAGTAACCTTGGCAATAGCAGCACATGTTAACTAGCAAGAGTTCAGTCTTACAGTCACACACTGGAAAAGTTTATGAGATGTGTTTGCAAAAACCACGCAGGACATGTGGCTGTCCTGCTCCATGCTGAACTAATATAGACCCTGAAGATGTGCTAATTATGTCAGGCAGAGAAAGCCAGCAGGGAATATGCATTTACTATTAAAATCAATCTTAAAACTCATGGGTCTGATTTTCACAGTAAGGCAGCTAAAAATTGAGCCCTGAAAGGCTTTATAGGAATGCTGTGAAGGATTTATCTTCTGTTGCCCTACAGGCTTTACTGTCATTGGTGGTTATACAGCAGAAATGTATACTGCTGTCACTTGAGAATGCTGCATGAAACAATTGTCATCAGTGTGATTCAATTCATGACTTCTACCAGTGCTATTAAATCGCCTAACATGTAGTCTTTTTTAATGAAACTGTTTAAATTAGGCACTCCTTATGTGTCTGTAACCTATGAAACAGCAACAAAAAAAGAATGTTGTGATGGTGAAAAAGAAAGGAATTCCTATATGGCTTTAAAGCAAAAATTCTCCCCAAATACTGTATTTCTTCGTAACTAGTTTTGGAAAAATATTAGTCTTGTTCAGAAAGACAAGACTGAGAAGGTCACTGAAATATATCTTGATAACTTTTATTACAAAATGGTTTTTAAATATTGAGAAATAGTAATTCCTAAGCATAAATTGTACTTAAAACTGCATGGACAGAAGTGAAAAACTATGGTTTTTTGCTAAGTACTGTTGTAGAGTCTGAAATGCATGCCAAGGGCCCTGTGTTACTATGCAACTTGGGGCAAGTCATATAATCTCTTGGAGCCTCAATTTTCTTCAACTACGAGTTGAGGACAAGAATGCTTCTATAAGATCCTTTGGTATTTCCCCCTCATACCCTTTTCTGTTCTCCAAAGAATGACTAGGTTGCATGTTCTTACTAAGCAAATGACAGTAGGACTGTGGTTCCCTAGTAAATCAGCCACCCTCTGCTGTGGTTTATTGGTTGCTTTTTCCCCCCAGGCTTTGTATGGGCACACTCAGGCAGTGACCTGCCTTGCTGCATCTGTGACCTACAGCATCTTCGTGAGTGGATCCGATGACAGAACCTGCATCATTTGGGACTTGAACCAGCTGACGTACATAAACCAGCTTCCTGCCCATGGGGCAAGCCTCTGTTCTGTTGCCATCAACGATTCAACAGTAAGATATTCATTTATCATCTTTCTTCTGATGTATCCATGAACAGTTCATGTTAATTTAATGGGGGCTCTTCCTAACATAAAAACATCCTGAGAGTCTGATACATTGATTTTTCTTCTTTCTACAGCGATTGCTAATAGTGTTCTTAATGATGAGAAGCAAGCACTAAAAGCAACATCTTAGACTGAGCAGCTAAGTAGAAGCATCTTTGGATGGGTAGATAGCAGGATTAAACAACTTCTGGTTTACAGAACATGAAGTATTACCCTAGTAGTTCCTGGACCTGGCTCACCCATAACCTTATTGCCTCCATTATTTCATTAATTTCTCCTGACATTCATGAAGCAGAGCCATGTCAGCTGACACATGTTAGCCCTCAGTCTGCCGCCTCAGCTGTCAACTACCTTACGCCTTTACAGTGACAATGTTGGCTTTTTGTTTTCCCTTCTACTCTCAGGTATGAGGGGAGCTCTTGAAAACAGCGGGTATAGATCTGTTGTGGCCTGTAACTGGCCAGAATTACATGCATGTTGATAGGAAAATATTCTTTATTGGATTTTACTGTAAATACTCTGGACAAGATTTTTATTTTCAAACTTCTACCTCCCCAAAATGTTTCTCACACATTTGTATTTTCTGTCTCTGTTAATACACTAGAGCAGGGTTTCAGCTGCTCAGACAATTCAACGTTCCATCCAGTACTGGTGATTGTACCAAGAGAGGCAAAACTGAGTTCATAGCAGTAAGAAACCAGGCAGACATTCTCTACTTAGTCTGTGACAAAACAGACATCTCGTATCAGAGCTTTAAAAACCATGCAGTCTGATGGTTAGTAATCAAGGGTGGGAATTAAGTAGTCTGTTCAGTGCCAGCTCAGCTCCCAGCCTCAGGGGTCCTGGTTAGTGTAAAATGGCCAGTAGCTTCAGCAGACCAGTTCAGAATAGCCTGGTGGTCCCTTATGAAGTCAGCTGAGCAGTATCAAGCATTCGGAAATAAGTGGGCAGGCTGGCACAGAGCATGGGCTTAAGACCCCAAGAAGATGGAGAACTCTCCTTTCTATGTACCAGCCCACCTTTGACAATAGCCTTTTTAGTTGGTAGCTCCACTTCTGGAGGTGTCCAAAACTGAGATGATCTGTGCCGGGAATAGTCTAGTGATTGATTCAAGCATGGTTCTCTATCTCATTGAGTGAAAATGCTTCAACTGGACAATAGGCTGCAGAAAGTTTCATTTAAAAGTGGAAAAACCTTAGGAAAGTACTGAAACTTCAAGGAAAAAAAGATGAACAGGTCCATATGTTGTGGATGAAATTTTTTTTAATGTTAGCAGAATAGGTTGCTTAATTCTGAAATGTTTTTTATTTAAAATTTCTATGTGTATTTATATATTATAACATGAAGATAGAAACAAAGTGTCTTCATTGTGCTAAACTAAATATTTTGATTGACACAAAATTGCATGTTTGGTAACAGGGTTTTTCCTGGAAAATTCAGAATGATTTGAAGCAAAGTTTTGAAGGAAACAAATTTCTGAACCACACACTTTTCTGTGAAATAAGAATGATATGCAGCTCTTAGTTATGTGATTGTTGGTTTTTATATTTGTTTGAGCATCTAGAAGCTCCATTTATACACACAAACCTCATGGTGTTTGTATCACAGACACAAAATAAAACCTGTCCCCAAAGTTTATAAACTAAATAAGACTGTAAAAACTTGATATAGCTAATTTATTTCAGTTGATTTTAAATCTCTGGTCTAGACCTGAAAAGCACTGTAGGTCATTACCAAATGCTTGGATGCTATGTACTCTCATGCAGATAAGATAGCTGAAATCTCTTTCATTATTGGCAACTCAACTTCAAATGCACTATGCCCATTTTATCTTCAGAATTCTGTGAAGAGCCTTGGTTCCAAATCAGGCAGGGGTGAAGTATGGTGTTAGTCATCTTAAATAGATGCATGCTGTTAATTTAAGGGCACACTGGCCTTTGCCAGAATCAGATGACTTTGCTGATGCTGTTCTATTTAGCTAATTCTTAGTATGCATTAAGGGCAGAAAGGTTAGGTGGAATTTCAGTTAGTAACTTGATCAAAATGCACTTTTGGTAAGATAATTTAAAATTGCAGCATTGACTCGTGGTTCTGATTGTTTTGTGTACCTAAGAGATCACCTGTGCATTCACTCCTTATGTGCAGTCTGTGGTAAGACTATGCACCTGCATGGAAGTGAGAGCAGAGGAGCAATTCAGTTACAGAGGATGTTTTCTGCATCAGAAGTGTAGGTCACTGAATGCTGAGCTGGTCATTGGTCAAATGCAAAATACAGTCTAAAAATGCGATGACATTAAGCTCCCTGTGAGGGGCAGAGGAGGATTGTGAAATCACCAAAGGCAGCTAAGCAGGTGATCATGTCCTTGTTTAAGAGAATGTTTATTTGCAAAACTTAAGTGTCCTAGTTCTGGCCCAGAACCTGTGCTAAACATTGCCTGTGCACAGTCCTTGTCCCTGACAGTAACTAGGTCATTCTGTCAGGCTGTTTTCTCACAAAAAGCCTGGATTTTCTTGAAAATAGAATGGGAATGTTTAAGTAAATGTTTTCATTTAAAAAAAATGTAAAAATCTTCCTTTCTGCATTATCTTACTAGATCTAAGACAGTAGTTTTGGGTTTCTACAATGTAAAAATGTCAGAAATTTTCATGAGGAAAAAAATATCTTTTTATTTTCCCTGGTTTACTTCATCTGCCCAGAAGCAAAACAATGGTCAGAAGTGAGAGCAACTGAGTCATTTTTGTGAGGAGGATGAGTGTAGGATTTTGAAACCTTGCCTCTTGCATTGTTACAGGGTGATATTATCTCTTGTGCTGGATCTTACCTTTATCTGTGGACAGTCAATGGCCAGCTTCTTGCAAGCATTAACACCGCCTATAGCCCCAACTGCCATATTGTCTGCTGCTGCTTTGCTGAAGTGATGGACTGGGACACACGCAGCATCATCATCACAGGAAGCACAGACGGAGTGGTGAGGGTAGGTGGATAGGAGAAAGAGAAGGCAATCCTGATTCATTGTAGACCAGAGGTAAAATTTTACATCCTAAATGGAAGGACAGAGCTACTAAAAGCACATGCCACTTTCTTAATAGGGCAGCAAAGGGCAAAAGCTGAAAATCAGAATACAATGCTTGCTTTTTCTCAACTTTTATAATCCTGAATGGAGGAGTCTTTGCCATTCAGGAAGAATTTTAAAAATATGCTTTTCATTCTAGTATAATTTTGAAAGCAAAGATGATATCACCCATTGGAAGTATGTTTGAGTCTAGTTTCTGAGAGTTAGTTCACAGGTCAGGTTATTAAGTCATAGTTTCTCAGGAGCAGGAATTCACTGCTGGTTCCACTTCCAGTCTGGTGGGAGAGCTTCCTGGGTTACTGGGATGCTCATTAGCATGTCAGTCTGGCAACCCCACCAGCTCCCTGCATACATTTCTCCAGTGTGACATCATGCAGCACGTGGCAGAGGGAGAGATGCCTGTGAAATCCTGTTCTGTTGTTAGACTTCCAATTTCCATGCCTTGCTGGGAAGCATCTCTCTGTGGTTTCATTGTTATAGTCCATGCTTTTTCCATTTTTACCTCCATTTTTCTGGCACAGCTGTGGAAGACTGAATACACCAATAACCCAGATCAAAGTGCTGGACTGAGCCTGCAGACAGGCACAATGGAAGAGCCAGGCAACACAGGTATGACCACAAGGTGGGCTGTGAACTGCAGTGTGACTGTGCGCCACAGACCTTGGTTGGCTGTGATGAAGAAGGTGTGCGAGCACAGTGGTGTGCGGGGCAGATGGTGTAGATAACTGGTGTAGTGTTACTGTGACCAGCAGAAGTAGTAGGTAGACACTGCCCTGCTTTAGAGACAGAGAGTACCCCTGAGCCACCAGTCTCATGGGCATATCTTGCCTGAATGAAGCTGAAAGCTTCTTCATAGGCTCTGTCATGTGTTCTGTCAAGCTTGATAGACCACCTTTCTGCATAAACCTGTGAAACTAATAAACTATCCTGGCTTCAGAAAGCCCATTCCCTTGGCACCACTGCTGATGGTCTATACTAAAGTATCTTGGCATAATGTCAGAGTGGGCAGTGCCAGGTCCTGCCCTGGGATGGAACAGGGAAATTTGTTGTCTTTTCCACCTTAAATGAGGTCAGAGGCCCTTAAAAGCAGTAGGAGACCAGCAGCAGGCCCTAGTGCATGGAGCTGTTTATTCAAGTCTGTGCCAAGCTGAAGCTCATACCTTGGAATTCTCGCAGAACTTAGGTTAATAAGATGATGGAGTTACAGTGCTGACTGGTATTAAAAACAACTCAGGTTCACATCTCTGTTCTAACAAATACAGGAGCCGAAACCTGCCAGGGAGCTTTAAGGGCATATCCTAAATAGCACAGCTTGCTTTTCTTTACAGCACATTTTATAAGAAAAAAGAGTTCTGGTGTTAGCATGTATAATTTACACCGCTTATTTGCTGTGATCCTCATTGCAGACATTCTGTATTACTTCAATTTTAGGCACACAATTTGCATAAATATAAAGCTATAGATGTAGCATCTGCATAAAAAGATATGCAGTAACTGGGCATTGCCACTGAGATCATCAGAAGTGCTGTTAATGAAACTTGGCACCTATATTACTTAGATAGCTGTGTGAAAATGTTTATACATACAGAAGTGTACTGGAAATGCTGAACCAGATGCCCATCCTACCTTTTATCATGTCTCAGAGTAGGTAGAGCCAGATACTTCTACAGAAGGTGCAAGAACACTAGAGATGCCAGATGTGAGATAGTCTGACTGTGGGAGCTATGTATTTGTTTCATTATGACCTCTAATCAGAGATTGCTGTAAGTCAAAGCAAAAGACTTAACATTCTTTCCAAAATCCTTGTAGTATTCTGTAGTCATTTTGGAGGTTCTTTTTACATGTAGAAATGTCCAATTTGTTTTAAGAATTTCTTAAGTTCTTGTCCATAACTTCCTGTGGCAGATATTCCATGTCCTATTTACTCAGGTATAATTTCATAGGCATGTCTTTGAACAAACTGTGTTTTTAGCTGTTTTTAAAATTTGTATCTTAAACAGTTTTCTAAACAAGGACTTAAAAGCTGTCCATGGGAGCACAGCAGAATACTCCTGCTTGTGCCTTTTTCAGAAAAGATCGTAGAAGACATGCACTGACCCCAAACACCTGGTGATGTGTAGATACACACACCTGTTTGCACATGAGCATAAGGATGCATGTTCTCCAATGCATATAGCAACAGCAATCTTTATTAAAGAGTTGAGAGGTCTAATCAAAGCAGTGACATGCTCCCTTAAACTATTCAGATGACTTCAGAATTATTTTAAATGGCCATCTCATTCTATGCATTAAAGGAAATAAAATTAATACAAAACACGGTCATTAAAAAGACCAAAATAACTATGATTGAGTTATGTTGTTAGGTGTGTGTGTATGTATGTGTGTGTACATGAAATGTTCTCAGCATTTAATTATTGGTTCTGTTATGAGCAGATTTAGATAAGTTGATAATACTAAGGCTTTATGTAATTTCTTTTTACTAGGCAATTATGGACTGTATTATATCCTGGCAGCAAGGTATTGTGGGGCATCTTATTAAGCATAGAGCCAGTGAAAACTGATGAACAATTTTGCTGAACTAGGCATGCAATTTAGAAAGCAATAATACACAAATCCAATTTAGCACACAATTGATACAGCCGCACGTCAGCACATGTAACTATCATAGCCACAAATTAAATTGGGATGGGCCTATTTTGCAATGGCACAGGCTGAGATTAAATATATTTGTTCTCAACTTAACAACTTGCTGACCATAAATAATAACAATCCTATCCATGCTGCCTCCAGACACTGTCTAAATATTTATTTTTAAACCACACAACAGGTAACAAGTGGCGAAAACATCTTGTTCTTTGTCGAGAACTGAATCCCAGCCTTGCCTTAACTGGAAAACCAAGTAAGACCAGCCCAGCAGTGACAGCACTGGCAGTATCCAGGTACAGTACCTCCCTTCACACTGCTGTCGGTGTCCCGCAGAGGGGCTGTGCCAGTGTCGGGCTCTCTGCCACTCTGCCCTAACTAGGCAGGGGTTTTTCTTTTTGTTCGAGAGTTTGTATTACTGCTGGGTTTTTGTATTTTGGGCAGTGTTGTCGTTGGGTTTTTTGTTGTTGGCTGTTTGGGTTTTTTCCAAAACTCAGTGGAACCACTCTTAGCCAAAGGCAGTCACTCTGGCCTCTGGCCTGGCTAACTGTATGAAGTGAAAGGTGTTGGGGTAGTCAGTGGTCTGACAGGAGACAAACCAGGAGAAATAGCAGGTTTTGGCCAGAATAGTTGTAGAGATCAGTAGCTGCTACGCTGTGCCTGCACCATAGAAAAAATGCTATCCTGGGAGTTGATGGAGGTAACTATCTCCTTAAAATGTAAACAGGAAGTTTTTGGCCAAAGGACAACTTTATTGTTAAACTCCACTCAGTTTACACAGCTAGCAGTATTTTAGTTTACTCGATCCACCTTCTACAGTTTCATCTGGCTGTAATATTTGTTGTTATCTCCTAATCCAGGATGTTACTGGAGAACAGCTGCTGTCTCTCTCTGAAAGTGTTGGCATTTTGATAGTGGCTAAAATTATTCCTATATTCTGTGTGCTCATATTTAGAGCACATAGTGAGTGTAATGTTTATATGCATTCAAAGTTAGAAAGTTTGGGAGCAAGGATTAGTTTCATTAGTGTTGGTGGCACTGTATGCAGCAGAGATTTCAGTGGCTGAAGCCATGACATTATGTGCTAACAAGTTTGAATTCTGAATCTGGCCAGCAGATTATTTAACATTCATAGCATGTCAGAGAAGGTCAAGAGCTTCTGATCTGGCTAGATCGTCTAAAACTAACCTGCTGAACACAGAAAAGTTTGGATCCAATTCAAAGCTCAGTATCTGAAGTACAAATCTTTGTGTACTCTGTATCATTGTTCTTCAAATTTAACATTAAATATAACCTACTTCCCTGAATGTTACATCCTTCTAATTGCTACGCATACAGGGAAAAGGCTTGATCCCATTTGTGTCTTGTTCTTAAACATTTTTCTCTTTTATGTTTCTTCCTCAAGAAATTCCTCCAAGCTCCTAGTTGGTGATGACTGGGGAAGAGTCTGCTGTTGGTCTGTGGATGGGTAGGAAGAAATAGCCAAGAACTCTTTTTTTTTTTTGGCTTTTTGTATGAAAAGAAAATTACCCTTCAGAGCATGAAAGAATCAAACAAACTGGAAGTCTATGGTTGGAAATTAAATCTCAAAGGAGTTGTTGGAGTGATCCTGCAGCCAAGTCTGATTGAAATTAAAGAACGGACTCCAAAGCTGTGAGAGAGTCACTGATAGACATGTACATAGACAATGAGATTTTGCGGTACTTGTCCTGGGAAAACTTGTATTTTGAATATTATTTTAGATACTGAATTTGGCATAATACACTGTATTTCACAAATAATAGCTAACAAATAAAACTGCCTTGATTATGATGAAGGACAATGTAGTTTAATAAAACTAACATATCCTAATTTTAATACCATGAGATCTCAAAATACTGAGGCTTCAAACAGATATTGATATCAAGTGAGTTTGTTTCAGTATCTTTGTTCTTACTAACATACAAGTATGTTAATATCTCCATTCCCACTCTTCCTCCTTCCCTGCATCGGCATGGAAATGTATACATGCCTTCTGAAAAGCTACTTTGTTTGCAAAGTGAAGGTAGGAACTCCCAAGTTCATAGCAGTGCCTTTGTCCAGCCCCATTGTGAACATGTATTATGGTGAAGTCTTGGTTTCCTAATCTTTAACTTGTTTTTTCTTCATAGTGAGCAAGGCAGGCACAATACATGGAATGGGTGAAGATGAAGGTCTGACACAGCTGGTCAACATTCTTTCATTCTCCTCCTTCACTGCCTTCTTTCCTAGCTTTGTCCTGATGTTCTCTGGTATATCAGCATATGTTGGATTACATACTAGCGTGTCCAGGGTTTATCTGTATTTTATGATAAAATCCACTGGTTTTATTAAGATAAAGAGACGTACAAATACATATTGAACTGATAAAAGCTGCCTTCTACCATTCGGGTAGGTATACTTGTCACACGGAGAAAGCTGGGAGGAGTGGAAGAAAGGGAAAAAAGGGTGAAAGGGAATTCAGCTCGGGAAGTTACAAGGCCATGTGTGCTAGCTTATAATTTCCGCATCACTTACAGGTATTGCTTTCTTTTGAGGTCAACATGACTAGCTGACAGAGTTCTTGGAGATGCTCCTGCCCATCCTCAAAAGATGCTAGAGCCAAGGAGGATGTTTAAGGAACATCACTAATACACAAAAAGCATCATAGCAGACAAAGCAAGTGAGTGTGTAACGTTTTTTCCAGTTCAGCACTTAAAACCAGATGGGTAGGTGGTACTCTGATCATTTGGCTTGTGTTACATCCCTCCTTCAGTCAGGCCATATGCTATCTGGGGTCAGGGCAGAAAGAAATTCCATCAACACAAGTGAGTACACTGTAGTGTGGCAGAGCAGCTACCCCGTGGCACTAGCTCGATGCAAACCTGATTCAGACTTACATGACGGACACAGAATCAAATCCAACATTAGTTCTCCTAGGATGAGGGAGCCTTCCCCACCCAGGGGTTTGCTGCAGATAGCTAGAGCACACTGCACCTATTTACAGAGAGAAACGTGCTTTCTTTTATGCAATCCAAAGGCAGACCTAAAGCAACACAAGCCTGATGGATCTCTGCAACACAAAAATTTCAATACCTCCCCCCCTGCCATGAAGATGAATGTAACAACCAACAACTTGTTACGGATGCACTTCATTATATTAATTCCTCCACTGGCAGGGGTAGGAATATTAAGAAAATCCCTATGAGTAGTTCCATATAAGATCATACAGTTTGCCCATCAACTATTTAAATGAGTAGCAAGCATTCTGGCTCATCTTACATTCTAAGGATAAAAAAAGCCCTCAACCCTAAACCAAACTCACAACTAAGCTTGGAGCAGATCAACTACCACAGAGCCGCATCCATCCTCTGCAATGCAGCGCAGGGGCTTCATGGCTCAGTGGGGACAGAGGGGTCACAGGGAAATTGTTTGAACAGACCTCTCTCTCTGGGTAAATATGTGGCATTTACTTTTGATTGTTTGGAAAAAGTAGTACACTCGGGGCTGTCAGGGCTGATTAGCTGTTGTGCTGCTACAGCACCCAACAGCCAGCTGAACTTCAGCAGTTCATTCATGACTTTGGGGTTGCCTCAAGCTACCAGAAAACACCAAGTCTCCTGTTTTAACACATTAAAAGCAAAATGCTTCTCATGAAACAGGTGCTGGCAGGGGGAGGGGGGCGAGAGGGAGCAGAACTTCAGAGCCCGGCAACACAGGGTTGCTGGTGGGCAGGCCCAGATAGGGCACAGTCCTCACCTGTCCTCAACCCCTCCCAGCCGTGCCAGCGGGCAACCACAGCCTGGGCAGCTCAGTGTGGCAGCCTGGTGCTCCTGCCCAGCCTCCTCCACCCCCAGCCCCTCCACACCAGCCCTGTCCTGCTACCTCCATTCCCAATGCACACCCTGACTCCTTACATGGTGATGTGCCCAGTGCCCTGTACCACTACGGGATCCGGCATGTTGTGAGGCCGGGGCAGCTCCTGGCTTCACAGCACAGCCTCAGACTCTTCCTCCTCCTCTTCCTTCTCCTCACTAGTTTTCACTAGTTTTTGCCAGTTTTGAACAGTTCTGACCGGTTTGACCAGTTCTGAACAGTTCCAAATGATTCCGACTGTTTCCTACTAATTCTGACTGGTTCCAACCAGTTTTGACCTGGTTTGATCGGTTCTGATTGGTTTTAACTGGTTCCAACCAGTTTTGACAGTTTCTGACCAGTCCCATCCACTTTTAACTGGTTTGAACTGGTTCAGACCATTTTTGACCAGTTCTAACTGGTTTCAAATGGTTCTGACCAGTTTCAACTGGTTTGAACTGGTTCTAACTAGTTCCAAACAGTTTCAACCAGTTTTAACTGGTTATGACTGGTTTTAACCAGTTTTGACCAGATCTGACCAGTTTTAACTGTTTCTGACTGATTTTACCTGGTTCTGACCAGTTTTGACCCGTTTTATCTTGTTCTGAACAGTTCCAACTGTTTTGAACTGGTTCTGAAAAGTTCTGACTGGTTTTGACTAGTTCTGACTGGTTTTAACCGTTTCTGACTGGTTCTGACCAGTTTTGACCAGTTCCAACTGATTGAAACTGGTTCTGAACAGTTCTGACTGGTTCTTATGGATTTTGATCAGTTCCAACTGATTTTCTCTGGTTCTGACCAGTTTTGCCTGGTGTTGACCAGTTTTCACTTTTCATATCTTATTTGCTCTACTTCTGGGGCAAGAGGAAGAATATCAGGCTCTGGGGAGTTTCAAGTAAAGGATCAAAGTGTTAAGTTGATAAGAGTTGATCAGCATTTCAAACACTTTTTTGCCTCAATTGCACATGAGGCTGCAACTGATAATGGGTTTCGGATCCATGACGACAGCTCGGCCATCTCCCATTCAGCCCTCTAAGCTCTTCCCCTGTGATCATGTTTTTCATTCTCAAATTATGAATTTACCCAAACAGCATAATAGCATGTGCTGCAGTCAGTTCAGTAGGATCATTTGTGTTTAGCGCATTGGTGGAATAACAAAAATCGTTCCTTCAATGCAAAAATAATATTTTCTTCTAAAAATAATATTAACCACACATTTGAAGGCTGTTTAAGTACCTGAGACTTTTCTGAAATAACTCCCCAAATGGTGGCATTACCTACTAGTTTCCTCTTTGGTGAATAAAGTTTTGACTGGGAACAGTAACCAATGTATCGGTGACCCTGTTTAATGTGGAATTCGTGCTAAAAATATTTTGTAATGTTTAGAAGGTTCTTGGCTTTGTGCGGGGGCATGTAACTATGCTGCTTATACTGAAAATGCCTAATGTGGAGGTAGATCAATATTCAGGCTAAACTTAGAGGTTTTCAGGTTTCCAAGTCAGGTTGTTATTTGACCTGTATTACTACTACAGGGAGCCAGTTAGAGGTTTAAGTTATGCTCTCTTCTCTGTAAATTATGGTTTTTCACATATCTTATAGTAAGGACCTTTCCTATTTCTAGTCTAAACGATCTTCTGTTACTGTAACTACAGGTCAGTCTTTGATTTTGTTTATTTTCTCCCACAGTTCAATATTTAGAAGCTAGTTAATGAAGCCAAATCACTGTGCTGCTTCATTGCATCTCAGTGTGAACAGTTTGCAGTGAAGTGTTCCTTCTTGATTAACTATTTTTAGACGGTGGGGCTGAGAAAGGCAATTGTTCCCAAGGCTTGGGCACCTCTGCAGTATTCTCATAAGAATAAATATGATTTAAATAAATATCAGAAGGGATTTGCCGGCTGCCAGGATTAGACAGTTGTGCGATTCAGAATTCTTTTCTGATATCAGCATGGTGTTAAAGTGACTTCATAAATTTACTTCATAAAGTTACTTCATAAATTCAGAATATTGATCAAACAGTGGAATTGAAACAGTGTGATGGGTTTCTATTTGCATGAAGTGAAAAAGACAGGAAACTGAGGGAGCTTGGGGAAGGTACCCACTGGGTGAGAGGGATTGTGTTTGATTTATTATTATTTTTATTGCCTAACAGTGCTAAGGGAGGGTCTAATTAAAGTCCCTGGAGAAGTCATCAGAAGAGGAAAGATAAAGATTGGAAAATGTTATTTATAGCCTTTAGTGTTTCTTCTCACCCACATAAATACAAAATTTAAATATGAAGGCTGGATCACATCTTCTGAAGCTTTTCCTTTACAGTAGAGTCAAACATAGCTGCCCAGAAAAAAGCAGCAATGTAGGGACTCCATAATGGCTGTGATGTCTCCACCCAACTGCGTATCCTGCTCCTTGTGCTCCCATGCTGATTGCAGCAGAACACAGATATAGGATGGACTTGCGTCAAGCTGTCGTGTAATCTTTAGTGGGCTATTAAAATGTGCCAGCATGTCATTCTGATTGTATTTTGATTTGGGGTGACATTTTCTGGCAAAAAAAAAATAGTGTAGGCTACAGTCAAATACAATGTCTAAAGAGACAGAGTTTTTCTTTCAACTGCTTCCTATTTTCACTTCTCTATGGCTTACAACCCTCTTGATCTGGTGAATGCATATTTAATCGTTTTGTAATCAAGTTAACTAAAAATGATCCCAGTTTGTCCAAAAAAAGTCATGTGGGTTTTTTTATTATTTTGAGAAAGAGCTGTGCTACTAAGATTTAAAGGGACATTATGATCTAGGTGGAGGGCAGTTATGCGCAGTATGAGAGGGAGAATAACTTATTTGACTTAGCTCTAGCCAAAGATAATCTAACACAGTTTTTAGGCGTAGAGATCATTATCTAGCGCTTGAAAGAGACTGTCTCCCCCGGACATTTATTAATAGATGCTTTGAATGCATTTGAAAGATACCTAATGGAAAAAAAATCAGGGTGCAGATCATGAAAAAGGAAAACACTTTTTATTGACAAGACTGATTTTTAACTGGTGCCTGGTCTGTCAGAGCAGCAGACAAACTTTAAGCCATGCATTTCTAGTATACAAATACAATGAGAGACATACTTCAGGATTTACCTTCACAATCACCCTGCATGGTAGAAGTGGATATTTGTAGTATAAGAAGGCTGAGGCCATAGTGTAATAAATATAAGTGCCATTTGTGTCCCCAGTGGAGATGGAGAAAGTGTGAAAAATCGAGCTCCTTAACATTTTATGAGAATTGAAAGGAGCAAAACTGATAACTACCTCTCTCCCCTGCCCCTCCTTGACCTGGTAAAGAAAATGAATACCTCATATTACACATAGAAGGGCTGAGCAGCTGCTTAGACAGAACAGCTTCCTGTACATTGCAGACTGGGGAAGGACAGAGCTGGGATGAACACAAAGACGTTATGGCCATGAATGCGCTTGTGTTCATACCGCCAAACACACCCCTGAAGAGACAGAGTCGGGAGAGTTCCCTGTTTTCCACTGCACTGGAACTGGTTAACACTGCAAGAGTGAAGCCCTCTGTGCATTGCACTGGACAGCCACAGACTGAGGAATGTGAGTAACTGCTATATGCTAAAATCTTGGTGCTAGAGACTGGCCAATATCATTAGGAAGAATCTGAAGTAGAAGACAAGTTTTTACCAGTCTAACTACACCATCAACTTCCTTCTTCTTCTTGTAGGGCACTGCTTTGTTCATGACTCTTCTTTCGAATTATGTTGCTAAATGAGCAAGACTTCGTATGGCAAACATCTTCCTTCCTTACAGAGTGCTGAGACATGTCCCCACCCCTCAGCTCAGTCTAACCTCTAGTGAATAAGGTAATTGCCTGTGGAAAATGTGGTAATTAGAGGCTAGCCCATGATGCAGACATGCAAGGAAGGCTGCATTATATCTACACAGGTAACCTGGTTGGTTATCCTTCCCAGCCTCCAAGTGCATGACTTGATGACTCAAATACTATCATTTCTGTGCTCAGTGAAACATACACTGAAAACAGGCCAAAACACACCAATGTTTTTGCCATCAAAGTAACCCTGTGGAACAAAAATGGATTATGCCCATCTCTGTTTTTCCTGAGGACTGGGGAAAGTTCAACTGTCCTAGAATTCAATGAAATTAAGTACATTACTTCTTTCCTCTTCTCTCTGCACGTTCCTTAAAAATAAGCTGTGATTTGGGTACATGGGCAGCAAGACTTGGACTCCTAGCAACTGTGGATACAGCTTTACTGAACCATGGTAAAGGTGATTAAGAGCTATTAAGCTCACTACCTGTGTTTTTGTTTACCTAGTTGGCATTTTGATAGCTTGCTAATTGTGTCTCCTCCTTTAGGCTTGTCATGCAGCCTGTCTTTGCCAACAGCAGACACTCCCTTTCCTAGAGCTGGCACTGGCACCTACTTTGCAGCCTGGGCAAGTGCACTAATGGCTCCAATGCTCTAGATATCAACCTGACTTTTTTTGGCCAGCTGTAGACTACCCATGCATGAATCTGACAGGCCCATCTCCTTGCGCCTAATGTCAGTTCTTTAGCATCTTCAAGAGAAGGATGAGGTGCATCAGCTGTTGTTTTGTATCATAGAGAATAAATCCAGAGTGTGCATGTGTGAATGGAAGTCAGCAGGTTAAGAATGAATGTCTTCCTAAGTCAAGTTTGTTCTACTGTTCAGGGAGTTGTAATTTTGGAGAATATATAAGGCAAATCGATAGACGTGGGTTGAAATTTCCTCCTGGTGAAAATGCTGATTAGGAGTGATTTGCTTTACAACAGGACTTGACTGAGGAAATTTTGGTTTCTTCTCTAGCCCTAGAGGATTTTTCTCTGAAGTCAGAAGTCATGGAAAGAAATGCATACTGTGAGTACTGAAAAAGCACTAGTTTTTGCTTCCAGAGTTAAGGCACAAATGTAAGCATGTTGCGTCATCAAGTTTTCTAGGTCTGATACAGACAGCACGTGTGACTGTGGTACAGTTCTATCTGATCATTTTTCTGCAGGCAGTTCTCTGTGACATGAAGTATTTGCTAGAAATTTGTAATATATTGTTGAACAATTAGCTGAAACTAACCCTCTTACAGGCACATACTTGTGTATTTGTGTTGTTCTCCTGTCTATCTGGTAAATAATGAATGCCCATTAAATACTGTCAGCTCTAGATGTGGAAGTAGTTTTCACTGACACATAGACAAGACTCGGTTCTAGCTCAGGGGCAATAGTGGTGCCTACTTGGTGGGTATCCTGATGTGATACTGATTCTCTAGTGGTCACATGGAATGTAGGGGTAGCAGATCTAGAATGTGCTTGAAAAGTTGAGCAAGTAGAGCAATTCCACAGCAAATACTTTCAGCATAACTCCATAGTTACTGTAAGTGGCACAGTACAAACATCAACAGAGTGTTGTAATTATCTTAGAACCAACTTTTGCAAGGGGTAAGTAGCTCAGGGTGAAAATTACCCGTAAAAGAAATCCAATCCCATTAGAATAAGGAATGTAGAAATAAGACAGTCTTAACTCTGCCCTTCAGGGAAACCAAGAAAATAAATGTGGAACAGCACAGCCTTTATGTGACTTTAAAAATCAGTTTAATCTAATCAAGGACCATAAACCCTAAAATGCCTTAATCACACCTATTTGGTTATTGCACAGGCTATCTTGCTTCCTTGTACGGCAATAGAAGTCTTATAAATGTTACAGTAAGCATTAAATACTGTCTGATTTCTGTAGCTTTCTATTGGCTAATAAACAGTAGTGAAGCAATATTTTCAGAGCTGCTTTTGCACTGCGGGGCCTTTGCATCCTCATAAAAAAGAATTTGCTCAAACTATTTTTGAGTAATCCATGCAAACTGATCTGTAATTTCCACAGGAAAGTTTCCCCCATGATTGTCACCATGTGCTACTGTTCCCAAGTCCTTCTCATACAGGGATCTCAAACCTTGTTATGAGAGGGTATTGGTAAGAAGATCATCTCATTCATGATTGCCTATGGTTGTCACAAGGGAATTTATCTGAGAGCCATATGAGCTAAAATAATTTGCAGAAATATGCTTCTTTCTGCATGAAAATGCAATCTGTTTTGTTTGTCTCACATCTTTTGGGAGAGACATCCCAAGGAAATTGAAAAAGAAGCCCGGAAAGGGTCTGGACCTGATCCCAACTCTCTTGTCTCCTCCTACTTGATATTAAGCACCTCTGAGCCAGGTAGCTGGAGTGATTCATTTGCTTATGGTCACATCACTTAAAGATCAGACTAGTTGTTGTATTACTGGCATCACTCTTCAGATGTGTGCATTGCAATTACTGTCATTTAAGTCAGCCAGGCTGATGGGGAGGTGTGAAAGAGAACAGGGCTGGTGGAGGTGTGTCAACCTTCCCTGTCCTTTTTGCCTTACAGACAGGTTGTCATCAGAGCTCTTCCCAAGTGTTGGAAGGCTCCTGAAAATTTGCCATATGACATTTTTAAAAGGGACCCCCCATTGGCTGGGAAGGTGAACTCCTGATTTGCTCCAAAGCCTTTGTCTGCCTGGCAAGGTGTCTTCTGCCTGTAACCTGGCATTTGTTGACTTTGTGTAAGGACTCAGTTGCCACCTTGCTCAGTGTAGTTGCCTGCGGTGTTCATGGTGGTAGCAGCCTGTGGTGTTCATGGTGGGTGTCTGTTTGAAGCTCTGGGCAGCTCTTGGCTATTCAGAGCCTGATTATGAGCTGGATATATAATCTATCTTTGGGCTGTATATTTACAGGCTCTTCCCCATGGCTGTGCTAGGACTGTGATAAGTGGGAGGAGGCCCGCTAGAAATCTACTCAAGCAGGTCTAATTGTACCAAACAGAACAGCTCAGTGGAGTGGAAAATAGTCCTTATATATCTACCCAAAGAAGATAATGACCTTTTAAATAACAGAAGCAATTTTATTTCAATACCCCAATTACTCTGAACTCTCAAATGTCAAAGTGCCGAGCACTTTCAAAATAACTTAATATAGACATTAATAGCACTTACACACTGCTAGTTTCTTATCTAACCTAATTATGGGTTGTACAGGAAATTACAAAGCATCCCAATTAATGTTATTTTTTATAGTGATACATAGGTGTGGCCTTTGCCATTTGCTGTCATCATGTGCACAGTGTGCATTACTAATTTTGGCTTTTGAGTTAGTTCCCTGGCAGGACAGAACTCTTCTATCCTTTGGATGCTCTTTGAAAGCAAGAAAGAAGGAAGTAGAGGTAGAAGTGAGCATAGCGATGTTTGCCTGAGAGATTTGAAAGGCACGTGTTCCTGTGAGAGCAGGCTGCCATTGCAAGGCAGGACCATTTAAGGTGTAGAAGTGCCGTATAGAATAATAATGACTGGTTGTCAATCTTGTTGATCCTCTCTCATCTGAGTACTTAGGCCAGGATTCTCCACTTACGTGTCTCCCACAGGACTAGTGCAAAGGAATGAGATTTGTAAAGCTGCTTAACTGGCTTCCTGAAAAATACCTTCACAGACAGTGCTGAGCAGTTTCCTTTCTAGTTCCTATGCACAACAGGCAGAACCAGAGGTGGAGGAAGTACTGTAACACCACTAAGCAGTATCCAATGATTTCATGTTTGCTTTTATGATAAGAGGAGGATATATATCCAGTTACAACGTTTGAAAGTGGTAACTGTTGCCCATTCCCATGCACGTATATTTTACATGATGTCTTGGTTCTGTGCTGTGCTGCCCCTCAGTGCCAGGAGAGAACTTTCAGAATCAGAGAAGTTCCTGCAGGCCTCCTCTTTCCTGAAGATAATCCAAAAGGATCAACGACTAATTTCTCAAAGAAAGATGTGGGGCAGTGGGTAGCTATGTACTGTAGCTGCTGTCAACTGTGCCCAAGACCACACCAGCCCAGAACAGGAAGACAAAAGCCCCCAAGGGTGATATCTTGTGCAGCTATGTGTACAGAGCCCTAATGCACCATTGTGTTCTCATTCACTTTCTTATGGTAAAACAGTGCTGCAGACAAGATAGATAGGATTTTAATATGGCTTAACAACTCAAATTAAATTCAAGAGGGAAAGTTTGAATTTGACTCAACAGCTTGAACTCAAGAGAGGCAAGGGGAACAGGCACACAGGGAGCTAAGAAGTCCCTTTCTGCAGAGTTTTTCCCTATCCCTGACCAGAACCCAGGAGACCCTGCCTGGGGACTCTGTGCACATAACCTCCTACTTCCCTGGTGGAAGATGCAGGAGAGTTCCAGGTCCTGCACAGCAGGGAGAAATGACAGTTATTTGAAAACAAATAATTTCCTTGTAGTTACAGAGATGATATTCTGACCACACCTACCAATTAGAAAGTTGTAATAGAGAGTAATAAAACACCTTCTCCTTGGACTGCCGAATCAACCCCCCCACAGCCTGCAGCACTAATATGATTTACTCCTATTTGCTGATGGAGGATTCTAGTAATAAAATTTAATGTGGAAGAACAAGGTGCATTTAACCAAAGCTGTAAACATCTCTAATTCTATTTAAAGCTGTAGGTTGCAGCACATGAACATTTAACAATCTGATACTAAATTGGTGTGAAGCTAATAGAGCTGTATTTGTTAAAATTTCAGCACTAGGCCATGTTTTACCAATGACAACAGGAGGAGTAACCAAAATAGTATGACTCAGCAGACTGCAACTGCTGCTTAATAAGTTATTAAGACTCTTCATGGGAGCTGCTGTCATAAAAGAACAGCGGACTACATTCAGCTCTGTTGCTATTGTGCTGAAGCCAGAGGGAGTTAGGCCAGAGATTAATTCGGCCTTGCAGTTCCTGTTAGAAGGAGCTAAATCCAATTTATTCTGCATTTCTCCCACTAAAGTACATTATACTCAGTGAAATTTTTCTCTCCTTAGTCCTTCAAGTGAGTTACTTTGATACCTATAGATGTAGAATTAATTGATAGGTAAAGGATGATGTTTTTCTTCCTCCAATAATATGATCTGACGTTATTAACTCTGGGTGGACACTGCGTAAGAAAAGGCATAGAAAACGTCTGCTTAGGAAGATAGGCGTTCTAAGAAATATTTCTGTCCTGCTTTCACTCAGCTGGTCTGTCATCTTTCAGGATTCTGCTGTCATCTTAAGTTGGTCACAAATAGAAAACATTTGAAAATTACGGAATTTGATGCAAAATGAAAAATTTAATTCCTATCTATTGGGATTGCCTAAATGCTAAGTTCTTAAATACATATCCCTGAATAAAAATATATAAACACGTATCCCTGAATCTTGCTCTAGCCAACAATAAATCCTACACAGAGAGAGGGAGAGAACATATGTCACCAGAAAAAGTAGTTTATTTAGCTCAATTAACTATTATTTTGGGGAGTTAGATATAAAACATAAACAAGAGTATATAGAATATTAATACACAATGGTATTCATTAAAATACTGGGCATAAACATACAGTAGATGATTTTTCCAACGAGCACAAATGGCCAGCTGTATGTAAAAGAAAAGTTTATATATCAAACTTCAGAAAGTTTTCACCTAAATGGTGTCACGGTCGGGTGCAGGCATCCGTACTGCCTCCTAAAGGGGGAGGGGATCGAGGGCAAAGTGAGTTACCTTCCCACCAAGGTATGTGTGCCTGGGGTCTCTCTGGCGGCTCGCAGTGGTGGCTATTGTGCAGCGCGCCTGGTAGCGCGTGCGCACCAGGAACAGGGCGCAGCGTAGTGGCGGGGTGTGGTGCGGCGGCCCTCCGGTGGCAATAGCGGTGGCAGCGATGTGCTCCTCGGCGCGGCGTGGCAAAGAGAGAACAAGGTTATGTTTTTCTTTGATTTTTATATTGCCGCGTTATCATGAATTCCAGCTTCCGGAGGACTTCCCAATAATCCACAGGAGTTGTAGTTTATTCTTATTTGTGGGCTTAAAATAAGACATCCCATCAACATGTGTGTGTGGGGTGGGGGGTCTGTCTCCCACAAATGGTCAACTTATTAATGTGTTAGGGTTTTATGTTTAACTCCAGAGGAATCACTAATAAGTTCTACACTTTTCTAAGGCCTTCCTTACAGCTGTCTGCATGAGAGATGTCCTCTCTTGTTATCAGTCATACTCTGGCTGTTCCAAAACTGATTCCTGAATGTCTGATCACTCTTTAGCACCAATTTCTTTTTGGTCAGTAAGCTGATTGCTGTTGTCATTGAAAGTCCACCCCCCGATCAGAGAACAAGGAAAGACACCATGCCATTTTGCTGGGTGATTAAACTTCTGGGATAATGAAAAAGTGAAACAAACATTTTATTGACAGCAAACATTAAAAATACAACTAACAAACCTATTGAAGAAAGCTGGCCTTAGTTTGGAAAGAGCTATTTTGATGAGGGACTAGAGCTGGAATTAGTACTGTACATAATGGCCAGCCTCACAAGCTTTTCCTAAATTGTTTTCTCATACAAGAGATTTTTATCTAACATGGAAACAGGTGACTGCATTTTACACTTAGACATCCTGGCTATACAGTAATAGGTTATGTACGCTGCCTAATCTCTACCTCTGTTCAAAAAATTAAAAAGCAGTTTGTACAGACTCACTTATTCTGGTGAAACCCTCCAAAAGGCAATGATGTGCTCTCTCCCTTTGTTGCATGTCCCCACCCCTGCATTGTCACCCCTGCCCTCCTCTCTTGCGTTCCTATGCAGTAACAGGAATAAGGGCATGAATATTCCTGCAATGGTTCCCAGCTGTGCTCTGAGCCCTGGTGAGAAGTTGCTATATCACTAAAAATGCCTGACCTTGATCAGAATTTCAAAACTCAAAGCCTGCAAGTGTTACTCCGAAATTCACCCTAAATACTGATGAATGAGTGGGCCTGTCAAGAGGCTTCCTGCCAGACCAGGAGAGGACCTCACGCAGGCTATCAGATCTCCACTACTTGATGGTAAGCTAAAGAGCCCATGCTTTTATGTCTCCATTAACTCTGCAGTTACTCAAGGGATAAAGCTTCCCCAGAGATGAAAGATTTTGGGTGCTCAGCTCCCCCTGAGCTTTGGTAGAATTTGTGCATTGGAGATTTAGGACTTTGAAAACATCAGTCCAGCTATCATCAGCTGGAATGCCCAGAATGCCACAGAACAGCCCATTTTCCATTAATGTGTCTCAAAGGAAAAGGAAGAATCCCTTCTAAGTTATCAAGAGGTGAAGAGACTCATTTCCTTACCTCCTGAGCCCTGGTCTTTCCAAACAACTCCAAAGGGAGTAGAGTGTTAACAGGGTCTGCTCCATACTAAAGGAGAAGCTGTGTGATTTTTTTAACTCCAGATCAGTAACTCAGTAATATAGGCCACAGGAGGAAACTCTTGCAGGTTTGGAAGCACCAATCCAAATCAAGGTCTAACGCCGTGTTGTGATTCTGTTAAAGTCAAAAGACTTTAACTCACCATCAAGTGTTCTCTACTCCCAATCAGAATTAAAAAGCAAATCCTGGAAAATGTTCCTAAGCTATAAATATTCTTCCTTAAATCACTGGGGTTTAAATACGAATGTTTCTTTTTGATATTTTTAAAATGTTTTATTTCAAGCACTTAAGAAGAACTTTACTAGAAGTAGTGTAAGTTTTTTAAGACAATGTCATTTAGAAATGGAACTTGAAAATATAGGAACTAAACCATTTAATAACTATTTCTGGAGGGGAAAAGGGCAGAAAAAGTAATTGTAGCTTTTCCTTTGCTGCACAGAAAAGTCTCATCTTTACTGAGCTAATATTTTTCTGATGGGAAAAACAGCATTAAATCGACAACTTTCCTGGTCAGTGGTCTTTGTCTTCAGAAGCAGGCTGATGTGCGTGAATCCTGCCACTCATCCTTCTGAGGCTTGCCACAATGTTTGCAGCTGGAATCATCACATTAGCATCAAAGAAGGAATAATGTTTAATACTGAAAATGCTCCAGGTGGAACTTCAGTCCATTTAAAACAGGAAGGCTGAACACTATGACGGGATATTACTTGTAGAACAGTTGCTTTTTCTGTGATTACTTTCAACTACATTTTGTCTAAAAGTCTCATAGAAAAACAGAAGTGCATGAATGGAAATAAAAAAATAAGGACATTTGTATGATTTTTATAAATAAAGAGCACAGCAAGAATTAAATAGAACGCAGACAAAGGACATTTATACAGGGATGAACTATTACAGCTTGTTCTCCTCAAAGAGTATCTGTGCATAGACTGTTGTACTGGGAATGCCTTTAGCTTCCTGTATCGGCTTCATAAGTTCAAGTTCAGCGTATGTTAAATTCTCCTCTGTGATTTTTGGCTAGGAAACAGAACCAACAAATTACAGTTATAATGTCATTACCACTGAATGTAAATATTCTATAGAATATTTCTTCTCTTGCACATGCTAATTTGACTATGCTGTTAATCAGTTTGGTCTGTGCTAGAGTTAGTTAACAGAAGATGAAATTAAAATATTAAAAATAAGAAATAGGAAATAGTAGGATTTGCAGGTTCATTTCCAATTTATCCTTGTTTCTCAAACACTGAATATCTTAATTTGACAATTTAAATATTGCAGATTTGAAAGATGCGTGTCAGTTATTGCAGATTTCATGATTTGAAATATATATGCCAGATTTGCTTCCCAGCTGTAAACCTTGGACCAGTTACATCTCTAATCACAGCCATTCACATTATGTTTCATTATGTTTCTTAACAGAACCAAAAAAAACCCCACATTAAAAATATGCAGAAGACAGCAAAAGTGAGTAGAATAGACTTACTGTCATTCTAATGGGATTTCACCATTTCTGCCATGCTATACATGAGTTCAGAGCTTAGAATGAAGGTCATACCACCAAAGCTATCTGATGTATTACAGTACTTGAGTTTTAGACTTACAACTATAAAACAGCTAGGAGAGACATTATCAAGAAAATTTACTGAACAAATTTCACATGGGTGACAGAAGAGCTGCCTACTGCTATTGGGGGCTTCATCCAGACCCAGAGTGGTGGCTTAGAGGAGGAAAGTCTTGTGTTCCTTTGTGTGTGTTGGCTCATCATTGAGAGTGGGTTGTTCATATTAAATTCACCTAAGAAAACGTAGGAACAATCAAAAGACTTGTGGAATTATACACAGGGCCCTAGTACTTGAAATGGATTTCAGTTCATCTGTAGAAGGATTAAGTGCTAAGGCCTTGTGCAAGTGAAGAACTGGCAAACTTGTTCATCTTCTTGTGTACTGTGTTCTACCTGAATATAACTGGTACCCTCAAGTTTAACCCTAAAAAGGACAATTTAAACAAAAAAATATTTCACCCATGCACATTTTTGAAGTCACAAATCTATAGCTTATAGAAAAGGTTGCATCTCTGAGACCAAGAAAGGCTTTGCCAGTTGTAAACTGAAAACTGACTCAAAGTTTCTATACCAAGATTTCCCATACCATACTTAAATGTTACAGTGAAGAAATTGACAGTATTTTCCAGTGCCGGGAATTTCCTTTATGGTTTTTTTACTGCTATTTATTTCTTTCTGATTTAACATAAATTATTCTGGTTTCCTTGAAATGTGTTTGGATAATTATTATATTGTCTTCTGGCTAAAAAGAAAAACATCTAATATCCTCTGAAATCAGTCCCTGTGCTCCCCTGCTTTCTGTCTTTGGCACTGCTCTAGAATCCTCTTGTTTTACCTTAACAGTTGCTCACACTGTGTTTCAGATTGTTTCCCTCTGGGTGGATCAGTTTACACTTTCCCAGCACTAATTTAATCTTATTTCTTCTCTGCAGACCTGATCCTGAAATACTTTGTGCAGCTGCTACTGCAAGTGGTGTCACTGAAGTCAGTTGATCTGTGCATGTGAGAAAAGGCCATTTGCAGGGCTAACTGCCTGCAGGACAGTAATCTTTGCATTTGTTTATTCACACGTCCTTCCCTCCCTCCCCCTCTTGCATGGGTAGTCCTATTTGATCTCAGCTTTTGGTCCTTATTCACTATCAGATGTTCCACTGTTGACTACACAGACAATTTCCTGCTTTCATTGAATTATCTGGTGTAATTATGTAAAAGGATTTCCTATGGATCTCAGCCTGTATGTAACAGAAATTAAAACCACACATTTCTTTGCTCATGTATCGGACCACGATGCTTAGAAAGACATCTGTTCTATCCTGGCTTTGGCTTAAAGAGTTAGAAAAAAATCTTGGTCAGCCACTCTGATAGTTAAATTTTGTATTCTCCTCTTCTTCCTAGCCTGAGAGTATTAGCTTCAGTTTCTTGGCATTTAAGTTGGTTTTGCCTTTTATGACATGTAAAGATTCCTTTTGAGATTTCAAAACTATATGTGCCCATCTATGCAGTAGGGAGTACAGAGGCTGAATACAAGAGCTGAGACTGGACATCACAATAACACCAGCAAATGCTGAAGTTTTTATTCTCAGTGTATGATGACACATCTAGTCTCTATTTGAAGGTATTGGGAGTTTTGCTACCAACTCCAGTGGATGTCACCTCTGAATCCTTAATGCAGAATGATACGCTGCATGTGAAAAGTCTCCTAAAAATGAATCTGATAAAGCTTTACAAACAAGCTGTTGGTCACTGCTGGAGTAAAACTCTGCATTTCCTAAGACTGACCCAGTGCACTTTCTGAAGTAGAAATATTTTCATTGTTCTGTAGAAATAAGTTGCTCAGGGCAAGCTAAATCTGTATATGCTTTCCCCTTTGATGTTTAATTGTATTTCATGTTATGTTTCCATTTAGAAAATGCCTCATGTCCTAAAATAGCCACCCCAATGCCCAGCTCATGTAAATTTTAGAACTAAGATTTATGAAATCATATTGTCCAGGTGTTTTATTATATTATCTCAAAATTGCATTGTTTTCCAGTGTAGATTATCTCTTTATTCTTACTTTATTCTATTATGTTTGGATATGAAAAATAACACTGGATTCCCCAAAACAAGTCATTGGGCAGTAGTGGCTGATGTGTTGCTTTCATACATTTTTATGATGTACCTATAGTAAACATAATTTAATAAAGCCAAAACACACTAAATAAATAATTGCATCTAGAAAAGCAATAAAACCAAATAAAATTAGTACTTTCATAAGTGGAAAAGGTACTTCAATTACTGCTACAAGCAACAGCACACCATAAAATGTGTAGAATAATTTCCCTTATGCATATTTCTAGTATGTAATAATTTGATTGAAAATATGAGGAAACACACAGGAGGTTCAAAATTGTGAAGGGTATACAGTTTTCAGCAAAGTATGTGTAATAACAGTGCATGGAAGGCAACACTACTTTAAAGTACCTATGGTAGTCAGGGTTTTATTCCATACACTCTTCTGTACTTCATTTATCAACCACATGTTTAATTTAATTTTTCTGTTTTGTTTGTCCAAAACCAATTCTACAATTTCATCTCTCAATTGGATTGGATAGTGTTTTGGCAGTGTAAACCTAGAATCCTGCCACCACCTCCATTTTGGAACAATAGCGTGACTTCAGTAACGGATATTATAGGTGAGACAGATACTTGGGCAGAGGAGGAAGAGACAGTGAATGACTGGCCATTCACGTCTTTCTTTCCATCCTGCCTCTTCACTTAGGAGGTCATTGGGATTTCTATGGCTACAACACTCTTCATGAAAAACTATATCATTGTTCTAAAGTAACATTGAAATTGTTTCTTCAAATAGAATTCTAGTCCAACGTGACATTTCTAGATACAGTCTTTACCTTATATGTCTGTTTTCTTGTCTTAAGATCACACACTTTACAGAAATATAAATTAGGAAGAGTCATCATTTTCCAGTCTACCTTCTGATAAATGCAAAATTATTCCTCTTCCAGATTTCTTTCAGCTTAATTTTAGTTTATTCCAGTCACGGGGCTTCCCATGGGCAACTATTCGAAAGGGTTCACTTATAGGAATATTTTTCTTAATAAACAACCAGCAAAGTCTATCCGGTGAACATTTAGAAGAAACTAAAGTGTGTGTATACATAGTTGTGTTTTAATTGGGTTTGTCAAGTATACAAATGTGTTATAAATTACCTAAAAGGGTTGTGTTTTTAATGAAAATTACTCTGATTTTTATGTCATAATTACCAGGAATGTCAATTTTGCTCTTCCTAGACTTAGCTGGTTTGTTCCTCAGCAGCCTCAAGGACGTTTACGTGAGCATTGTCACACTGAGAGTTCTTGAAGCTTTAACTAAGACCACTTTTATCCAAATTTGTAATTAGGTATGAAGAAAACAGGGAAATAATAACCTCATAAATTTAACTTGTCTGAAAAAACAGCTGATGCCAACTTGCACTTACAGATTGCTGCAATTTCACTGTTCCATGATTTTATCTTTTATAAAGACATCAAAATAATGTGAATTTCTAATTTTAAAAATATTATCCTGATTCTAGTTTGCTATCAAAAATAAGCAGAAAAGGTCTCACTTCCCAGTTCACTTCAATCTTAAATATTTTAGTGACTATTACTTCAGACATTTGCATTGGAATTCAGTGCCTATGTGATCACATGTGATGCAGTTTTTGTTTGGCATATGATGCAGAATGAGTTTAACACAGGATCAGGGCAAGAAAATTATATTTATAGACCAAAATTAATTTTCACCTCTGAGTTTCCTGGATTTAACAAGCATATGTCCCAAGATCCAGTTAGAACTTCATAATATTTGTAGCAACACCGCTGTCCTGCAGCAACACTTGAAAATGAAAGCCCACCCTCACTGGCATGGCCTGTGCTCCTGGATGAACGCATTAGGTCACCAAGGATAAAGCCTTGGCAATTGTGCATATTGTTTGATTATTTGATTGCTAGTACATGGCAAATCCCCTCCTGCGGACTGGCCATGCTGTGCTGTTGGGTGCACACTGCAGTGCCAGGGGAATGCTGTAGGAAATGTGAATGGGGAAGGTACAGACTCAAGATGTGGTGGTGAGGTTTGTTTGATCCAGTCTCTAGGGATTGTACTTCTCTCCAGATTACCCCACAGCACAATGAAAGCAGCCCTGCCTCAGAGCCATGAGGTAGCTCTTTCTTAGCCAGCACATGCTGGAACTACCATTTTTTTCTCTCTCATACTTTTGCAAAGGCCAAACTTGAATCTTTGGCTTTTTCTCTTTCTTATTTGAGAAACATTCTGTTTTGTAGACACACTCGGTAAAGAGCTCCACAGGAGAATGTGGATAGTGTCCAGATGGCACAACTCAGGAGCATCCTGTGTCACTGCCTGAGTACAATCGGTCAGAAAGTGTCTAGACAGGACTCTCCAGGCCAACTGGATGGGCTTTAGCCACAGGGACAGATTGCTGCTTTTCTCTGCATAGATGCCCAGATGTGAGGAAACTGCAAACTGCGTGCAGCCTAAGGAAAAGGGGCTAGCACATCTTCTTCTTTGCAGATCTCCTTTTCACCGGCATCCTTTTTTTAAGCTCTGGTAGGAGATGGCATATGGCTGCCAGCTTGGCCATCACTGGAGGGTCAGTTACAGAGGTAAAGGCAAGAGCACGCTGAAGAAAAGATTCAGCATGTTTGGTGGACAGACTGTAACTTCTTTGTCTGGGCTACCAGGACAAAGGGAGACAGCACATGCTAGCAGTGGGGTTAGGCAGGATTTTGCAAAGTTAATAGTGATGAAGCTCACTGTAGCTTTAGAGAGAAAATAATTAGCCTTTAACAGTCCTATTTTTTAATATACACTGGAAAACCATTCTCTCTAGAATGTGTGCTCTTTCTTGTGCCGAAACAAGTAGTTCTCCTCAGGGCCACAGGTGCATTTTATGCTTGAACCTTATGAACTTCAGTGGGATGGCTCCCTCATTAAGGTAATAAGTTAACTCAGAAGGCAGAAATACATATTTTTTTTTTCTCTTTAGAGCTTTGGGTGTTTACCAATGTCAGAATCTTGATTGCAGGCAGAAAGACAGAGATTTTCCTGGAAGAGAGTAGCTTCAGAAATTACTTCTGCAAACCTTCACAGAAACCTGAAGCTAGTTCTGCAAGACGCGTTACCTCCTAGAAATGCAACTGCTGGCCAGTAAGAGTACTGAAATATCACAGAAGCCATTGTCTTCTCAGTGCCAATGCTGAGAAATACATCAGTGAAAATATACGGAGTAGGAAGTATGACTTTTAGTGGCATTATCAGTTAAAAATGACAAAGCCTTGCCGTTTAGATACCTATTTTTTAGTCCCTAGAGTAAAAAAAAAAAACAAAACTTCCCAGACTCCTAGGGAACATTATCTACAACAATTTGTGAAGCCTGTTTCAGCATTGCATCTAAGTTTTGTTACCGAATCCCACTGAAGTTATGATAAAAATGTCAGGGAGATCTGACATGGGAAATACATATGTCTCAGCACAATTCCAACTAGAGATTTTATGTATTTACACAAACCATTCCTTCTTGGAGGTAAAGAGAGCAACCTGTGATCTGTATGGGAAAGCAGGCATAACTCAGTAGTTTTGAATATGTTATGTTCTCAGTGTTAACCTGAATGCATAAATGAGTCATGTTCCTATGGACATTTTGCATCCTAAGGAGAGACTGGGTTTAAAACCTGTCTGCACGTGTTTCTGTGTGATCTACTCTAGGATCCTGCTCTAGCAGGGGGTTGGACTATATGATCTTCAGAGGTCACTTCCAACCCCTACCACTCTGTGATTTTGCAACTGAAAAAAAAAAAAAAGGATTATTCATCTCGCAGAGAGATAAATTACATGAACCGGGTAGAAATATTCAAGAATCACAGGGAATCAAGGGAAAAAATGTTCAGCACTCCTTGTATATCATCTGTACAATGTTACTTGAAGTCTGTGGAGATCAATAATGCCTTAAGAAACTGGGAAATTAAATCATCACCCATTGTTACATACTGTGGAGGAAACAACTCTCCTGATAGAGGGTGGCATAGCTTTTAGCTTAAAATCATGCAGAAGAAAGGAAAATCTGATTGTTCCCAAATCCAGAATCCACAAATTAGTGAACACATGTATTTCACTTCCTTTTTGTTTCTCAAGGAAAGGTCCAATGGTACCTATAGGTTAAGACTAACGAGGAATCCTACTAGTCGTGCAAAAAACTGACTAGCTTACCTTTCCTAGCTAGCTTGATGCGTATGGTATATGACTGGTTTGAATGATGTAGTGCTTAATTGTAAGTTGAAAAAGAAAACAGGAAAAAAGTCAACTAATCCATCAAATACAACCTTTCAATGTGTAAATTTGCTTCTAGGTTGCTGTGAGGCTGAAGCTTCAGGACAGCAGGTTGGAGCACAGCTTAGAAGAAATAAATTTCCCAGCAGTTAAAAACCCAAAGCAGCTCTTTACATTTCACAGCTCCAATGTGGTAATCAGACTGCAGATAATTCACTCACACATCTATACCACTTTTCCAAAGGGACTCCATGTTCACTGGTTCTGATATACAGTGGATCTAGCTGGTTTGTTTTACAATGGGAAACACACTCCTGAAACCTAAAAGTCTAAAGAATTTTTCAGGTGAAGGATACTTAAGCTTCTGGGCAGCTTTAGGAGCAGCTGTCTTCTCTGCTTTATTCACGAGTATACACTGATGTAAAACACAGGGTTAAATGTGTAATGCTGAAAGTTTGATTTTGCTGAGTACATGCAGATGATAAGACCAAGTCACAGCCTTCTCAGTTCCACAGTTGTCAAACCTATGTCAAGTTCCTGCTCAAAACAGCACCCTTCTGCTTTGTGGACATGGCAGGAGGAGGGAAGCTGTCCTTTGAATACTTGAAAATTCCAGACTTACAGACATGTTACTCATTACAGAGTAAGCACTTTCAGTGCTGGGAGTGTCACATTGTCAGCACTTAGCCTATAACGATAAACAAGGGTGGGATTTTCAAGGCTGCAGAAAGAAACCTGAGCTTCCCATTTCTGTTACACCTCTAAAAACCTGGGAATCCAGATCTCTGAGCTGGCTTTGCAAATCTCAGCATAAAATATGTAAGTGGTGCCTGAAAAAAGGTAGACAAGTAGAATGGGTGACAAAGACGATGCTTTCTCTCAAAGTTAACAAAATTACTTCCAAAAATTTCCCTCAGTCTTAGATATCCATAAGCCCTTCTTGTTTCTCAGGTAGCTTTTACATCACCATAATCAAAAGGAAATATAGCCTCCAGGTGATCCAATCCATGCTGAGATAAACAATGCTGTCTACACTGTACGAGCTGAAGGTAGAAAGATGCTTCTCTTAAATAGCTCAGCTATGGTCCCTGAAAGCACTTTGCTTCAGGAGTCACACAGGATCACTATGTGTTCTGTTATAGGGAACAAGAGAAGCCAGATGCACTCCAGTAAAAAAGTTATTTGAGAGGTTAGTCAGTGTAGGAACAGCAGAAGCCAACTCTTAAAGCAACTGTGTGCTTTACATGTACCATGTGTTTGAAGAACTAAGACTAAGAGGATCATTTGTAATACAGAATATATTTACCTGATTTCAAAGTAGGACTATTATATGACTTAGCAGAGTCCACATGAGTCAATGGCAGAATCAGGAAGATTCCCTATAGCTTGTCTTATCTGATCATGTATTCCTCAGCTCAAAATTTAGTGTGAGAATGATGAAGTCAACAAAAAATTTTACATAAATAAAGATTGAAGGATTTGGTCTAACCTGAAGTCATGTCCTTTCTATTGGCTCTAGCGAATTACACAGGAAATCCTAAGCTCGGTGGTGCAAACCTTCATGAAAAGACACTGAAACCTTTTCATTTATATGATGTTCTCTAACTGACACTCTGGGCTATGACAACTAGTCTCTAGGAGGCAGTAAAAGGCTTACCAGAAAATTTGGTTGAGGAAGTATAAGATTTATCTCTACCAACTCAAAGGGCTAAGTACTTAAGGCTATAGCAGAACAGCCATTAGAGAGCAGAAGTTGTGGGGCCCTAGAATTTTCTCCTTCCTAATAACTCTCTGTGCTTCTTGCATGCTATAAAAAACATCCCTTTTGCATTTCAGCATCTCTATTTCCTTTGATCTGTACACATTTCTCATTGATGCTAATAGAGAATGACACTGATGGGGAATATTTTTGCAACAAGGGGAGCATAGAATTGTTATTCTGGCTAAAGCAAAAGCAATAAGACTTAAGCAGAGTTTTTAAGAGGCTTTACTCAAGGCAGTGCAATTGAACATGATATTAGGCTTTCTCTCTTTTTTTTTTTTTTTAATTTTCATTGAGATTATGTCCATATTTTATCCAGGTTATTGTATTCTTGTAAAATTATACTACAACCCACTCTAGGACGTTAACAACAAAAGAAATTCTCTAGCTTATTATAAACATCTTTCAAGAAACCAGAAGCACATGTCCTCTGGAAATAATTTTGCTGGTATTTAGGTTATTACAAAAAATTTCCCCAAACACTCAAATTATTTTGTAATGTTCCCTTATACTCCAGCTTGTTTACTTAGTTTTTCTAGAATATTCTCCAAGTGCCCTGGTGTGGTACCTTCCTTGTGTTGCACAGGTAAGCTGCAGAAAAAGTCCAGAAACTCAGTGATTTGATTCTAACTTTGCAGTGAAGATTACCTAATAACTGTTTGCCAACAGTGAAAAAAGACCTAGTGCAGAGACCAGCTGTGTAATAGTTACAGTTGGAAAGAAAAGAATTTTTTATCCTGCAGAGGTTTGGCAGTATGACAATAAGATTTCTTTTCCCCAGAGCAGACTGAAAATTTAAAATCTGAGAAATTTTTGAGAGCTAAAAAAATGGGAAAGCAAGTTTGCTGAAAATCAGCAAAACATTTCACTTAGATGAATTTAACATGTCTTTTTCTCTGTAATTATTACCATTTTGTATCTTTGTTGATGCTTCTGTTACTTCAACTAATTTCCTTACTGAAAGATCATTTAAAGCAGAAAAAATGGTGGTTCTTTTCTTTTTTTTTCTGAGAATCCTAAAACAGAGGTTTAAGTAACTGTTGTAAAGAGAGGCAAGAGGAACAGAAATGGAAAATAGCTCTGGAGAGTGTCCTGCCCAGCTTCTGAATGTGCCTTACAGACTGACTTGAGTTTAGTTAACTTTGCCTGTTATTGCACTTCATTGCTAAATGAGTTTGTGTCTTGAGAATCCTATGGATAATATTTGTTGCATTACTTTTTGACTTAAAACTAATGTCCATAGATTGTGTGTTTTCTGCAGGCTGCCATGTCTTTCCAGGTGCACTCTGAGGTGAAATATGAAAGGGAAGAGAGCAACATATAGAAACAGCTGCCAGACTCAAGTCCAACAGCAATGCATTAAAATCGAGTCTTCTGGCTGCACACAGCACGTGCATCCTCAGTCATGTGAGGGAAGACAAAGCTGATTTCATTGTTTGAAAAGGCTTTATTCCTGCTCACCTCCAAAGTGTTTGAACCTTGACTGGGGTTGCGCAGCAGGAAGGGAAGAACCAACAGCTATTTGTGACCCATCTACTTGGATTTATTCCAGGAAGAAAAAGCATCTGGAAAACTATTTGCCTCAAGTTCAGTATGTGTTGATGTGCTTTATTGACCTCCAGGAAGAGTCTGAGTGCTTTAACTGATGAGAGCTTTTCCTGGGAGGACTGAAGACTAACTGATTTCTGATGTAGCCACGTGCCTGGCTGCAGTGATTAATGCAGTGTGCACACAGCAAAAGCTGGCTATCATCCCTTGATGCCAAGTGCTCTCATCTGTGTCTTTGCCCTCCTAGCACAGCATTGGCCTGACACAGTTACCTACATGGATGTAAGGATTTTTTCACAGACTTAAAAATAGGCCTCTTTCTCTACAGAAACCTGACCTGCATGAGCAGAGCCTAGCCAAGGGGCAATCCCTGCAGTACCAGGAGAGGAATGGTGAGCTTCACACCCATGCACCAATATTGCCTAAGATTTTAGCTGAGCTATTCTGAAGTCACCTGGCTTTATGCCCAGGTGTCCTGGGTTGTACCAGAAGGTTCCCAATTCTAACCCTAATCTTAAAGTGAACCCATCACAGAGGCATTCCAGTTATTCACACAGTCTTAACTTTAGGCACTCACTTTCAGCTAAGTTAGAGAGTTGGTTACTCTGGGCTCTCCTTATTGTCAGAGAAGGGAAAAAGGATTCCCAAAAAAGCAATTCAGATCATTTAGGCTGAATTAGTAGGAACATCAAGCTCCTGCCCTAATTACTTTCTACTGACTATATAGGAGCCTAGCAGACCACCCTCTTTATATAGACAGCTGAAGTCAGTTGGTATAAAACTCTCTCTGCTACCTCTGGAGGTCTTGTTCAGGTGCTGCTTTGTTACTAAAGCAGAGAAACATCTCACCATCTGTTTGGTTTGTCTGGCATATATCTGCAGGGTTTTTTTGTCAAACAGAAACTCCTATCCAACAGAACATCAACAGAGGTGGGTTTTTTCCTTAATATATTAGAGCTACATGCATACATCATGTTCCCACAATTCAGTTATTCCTGACTTACACCACTGTAGGGCAGAATTAGGCACCCCATTTCTGACTAGAAAAGTCTCAAAAGTAGTGTGACCAGTTGTGATTCTGTCAGCAACTGGTATTTTTTCCAAAGCACCAGTGGCCAGAAGCATGTGAGAATCAAAACAGGTTAAATTTGTAGACATAATGACTGCTAGAAAGCTGGAAAGCATAATCCAGTCTAAGACAATGCTCAAAATGAAAAGTGCCAAGATAATTCATCACTTTTAAAAGTATTACTCAAAAAAAGAGAAAGTTTATATGATTTTAAAGCCAATTTATAGTTTCTGAACCTAGAGTTCTGGCAACATTACAGCAATTGTATTGAAAGAGAAGAATATAGTGAAAATAATGTCATAGAAAATTACTTACCAGGGGCAATTTTCTTTGAGGTTTCAAGAGCTTGGGCTTAGGAAAATTATTGGCTATTGGAGCTATGGAAATAAATATTAAGGTATCATTTTATATTATCATCATTCACTGTCATTTTTAGTATATGTATTAGCAATTTATAAATTACAGATTAGTAACATATTAGGAGTACATACAGGTACTTATATAAGAGTTTAACTGTATTTCAGGTAATATTTTACAACAAAGCATATGGGTAATGAATTAGAAAAAATTGTAAGATTAAAGAATCTGATATGCAAAATGCTGTTTGTGTATAGAAGCCAGAGCAAATACACTGCTTGAGAACTGATGACTTGTGATCGAACCCACAGTAAACCTTCAGATCCTTTCCCTCCTCTCTCTCAGTGGCTCAGCACTGGCAGTAGTGCTCAGAAAATATGCCCAAGAGTTTGTGAGACTGTCCCCAGAGGCAATCTGCAAATCCTCTTTGAAAGTTAGGTCCCCAAGAGGTTGATCTTTATCTGCTCGGCTTGCTTCACTTCTCAAGTGCATCTGCAATTTTAAAAGTGCAATGTGCTGGCTTCCCTTAGTCTATCCCCAAAATTAAATTTCATCTTGCCTAACTTTAATCTCCTCTTTGAGCAGGGTGAATGTTACTACAGAGGTTCCTTTCTCTCTTCTGATTAGTGGAAGCTGAGACCTCTTGCTTTAACTCAGTGACCAGCATTTCAACAGCTAAAGCTACTGGGAGGTGAGAGCCTGGTCCTAGCAGCAGGCACGGGCTATTTCTTCCCACACCACTGGGCGCAAGCACAGGTCACCTCACAGGCAGTCAAAGGCTAAGTGCAGGATTCCTGACATCCCATGCTCTGCTGTTCCTCCATGATTGTGCTTAGGATTTGAAATAACTATCTGTTTTCATACCTTTTGCTGGGATTGCTGGTGGCTGCTCTAGTTTCTCTTTCTCTTTCTTTTTCTTTACCTTCTTGGGCTGTAGAGGGGACATGCTTGTCACACTGGTAACTGTCTCCCCAGAGCTGCAAAGCAGAGGCACGTATGTGAGGGAAAAGTGAAGGCAATGGAAGGAAAGACAGTCCCAGTGAGTTCATGCAAATACATCATCTTCCACTGTGAGAGTCCCTGGCCAACAATGTGGATTTTGATCCGGGGATATACTGAAAAACCCTTGTGAGGATTGGAAATGCTCTGGGTCTTGCATTTTTTCAGCCACTCAGCCCTGGCTGAGAAACTCAGGAGTCTTATCTGTCCTGGCACAGAAAATGCAGTGTCAGGTTTAAACAAGACTCATTTCATAGTACCTATTCCTTAAAAACATGTATGATCCCACTGCTGCACCTGGGATGAGCTTGTACACATCTGTCCTTGAGGGCCACAGGCACAGATAGGTTAGGTGATTTGCATAAGCTCACACAGAAAGTGTATGGCAGAGCAAAATCTTCAGTGCAGTTTCTGGGCTAAGACTTGCTAAGGAGCCAGCAGGCCAGGAGGGCACGCAGCATGTCTTAAGACAGCTCACAAATTCACATTTGAAAAATCTACCTTCTTAAATGAGGCCGGTGTTCTTAGTGCCTATAAAATGGAGAAACTCTGCCACAGTCTCTAAACTCAGGCATTCTCCAGTACGTCTGTGTAAAAGCACTACTAGGTATGAGGAAAGGGTACAAGCTATATTGTAAACAGGCTCCTGTCCAAGAAAGCTTCTGGTTTTGGACTATGACAGTTTAACATCATCTTAAGTCTGGGTTTTTTACCCATAACATCTCCCAAAGCCTGAGGTTGTAAGTTCTGCATTGGATATTTAAGGCTTGGATACACAGTCAGGTTGGAGTGATTGTCACCATGTGTCAGCAGAGCTGTAGAAACTGACTGTGCAGATCCTAGTTTGCAACTAATATGAAATAAAATTGTATTGGCTTAACTGGTAATGAAAGAAATCTTAACTTACAGCAGGGTGGGAGGAGAGTGTATAGCAGTTACTTATGATGACTGTGGGGGTGGAGGTGACATGGTAAGCAATTATTGCTCAGATATATTTGACCATGGGCTCACCTTGGGAAAGATTAATGTGGTATGGTTGTGGGGACCCTTCTGTTCTGTGCTGATGAGTTACACCACACAATGTGATCCAACCAGGGTCTCTATAGTCCTAACACTGACAACACTGATTTCACTTAATTTTAAATCATTTGTCCCAAGCTGCTGTTCCTCTCCAGGTTCTTTTGCATAATGAAACAGTCTCTTTATATTAACAGAATAAAATATTCAAACTGGGCCAAAGTCTTAATACAAGTTAAGATGTCTCAGCTACTGCCCACGCAAGAATAACAAAATAACAGACATTTTACACATTTGTAAATCCAAATGAATGTCACCACCACTGGTAAAATCAATCTGAATTTACACTTGCAGAGATTACAAAAAGTCTCTGGTTTGCTGATTTTCCTGATTTCTGTTCCATATACTCAGTCCAAAATACAAGTTTTCAGCCAAACTTTTTAAAGAGTGCTTAAAAGGTACAATATTTTCATGATTTATAAATAAGCCACATCCATTATGTAAACTGAGGGTTGCATTAAAATAATTTCAAAGTCTGCCTGCACTATTGTGACCCTATCCCACAACAACCATTTGTTTCTATATTAAAATCAAAATATGAAATGGTTTAAAACCAGCAGGAAATGAAACTGTCCTGCCTGGCTCCATTGCCCAAACACAGCAAACTGCAAACAACAAAGAATACCAAAAAGGGGATGAGAATGATTTTTTTTAATGTTTTTGGTTTTAATAATCCAAGGTTGTTAAGGCAGATGTGTATCTTAAAGCACTATTATTCAGATATAGCTACTTTAAGCACAGTATATGAAAACACTTAGTGTCAATTCATTGCATTAATCATTATTCCTGCTTCACCACTGAAAAAGCAAATCTACAGAAAAATGCATTTGTGGCTTATGCTTTTCTTTTAAATGCCAGGACCATACAGGGTTAACTAATTCTGAGAGATACAATAACTGTACTTGCTGTCTTAGAACTGAACGCCTCAAACCAAACAAGGATGCTCAGAAAAGACTCCTTGGCTCCATAACACTGCCTCTTTGTGAACTTGCCTTGTTCTATGCCTGAAAGGAAAGTTTTTTATCTCCAGGTCCTTCTCCAATCTCCTGGCTTCTATTTCAACAGTGTCACATTGTGCATTTCTTGAAGGACCTAATGAGTTTTTAGGGAGCAAGAAAAATACAGGAGTGTGGGGAAAAAACCTGAGGAAGTTGTCTAACAATCATGGCACCAGAACAGCAGTTTCCTTGGAGGCCATGGCTGTCCCAAAAGCTGACAAACTCTTACAATTTTGGCTTCACTATCCGTATCAGAGTCAAAGGTGTGTGATTTTTTCCTGTTGTCAGCTATTTTGTCTTGTCAAAGGTCTGCAGGGGGATGAGAAAAAAATCACTTGCGTCAAAACTGGGAGCTACTTTAATATTTTCCAAATAGGGGAGCTATGTGAAAAGGTGCCAGGGATGGACTGGGTACTCGGTTCTGGTTCAGTCTGGCAGAATTTTCTCTTATAATGTTAGATTGGCACTGTGGGACCAAGGTGTCAAGATGGACAGCTTTCAGAGGTGAACACTTCTTTCACCTCCAATTATTTGTCTTCAGAAAAGTAATTACTGAAGGACTGGAGAGCTCAGGCCAAACAAATGTAAAAGACGGAAAGCTACACCTCCTGGAGGTTTCTGGATCTGAAAACTAATAAAATGATTTAGTAACAAGGAAGATAATAAGAAGGAGGGTATTTAAAGAAAAGAAAACTCCAGAAAATGGAATTAGATGGTTTGGAAAACCCAGAATAACTGTATTTTTTATTTAGATATTTGTTTTTAATATGTGGGAAAGAAATGGGGTTTTGTTAACTCAATTTTTTTTTCTTAATTTGTTATTGGTCAAGTAGCAAACCAAAATCTAAACATTTCCTTTGTTCTACTCAGGAAGTCTGAATTTAATTTTCTTTTCTACCAAGGCCATTTTGTGAGACCTGGGGCAAATGACTTAGCCCTTTGTGCTTCACATTCCAATTAAGTAAAAACACCATTATGATGTCAAGACATGAAATATTTTAAGATGCTTAGGTATTACTGCAGTGGGAGTACAGACATTTCTTAGACACCACACTATTAATGTAATTTTGAAACTAGATTCTGCTCTGAATTTGAAATATCACTAAGGGAGTTGGAGCTAGGCCTCACTAATCAAGGCTGAATTTTGCACAGCGCAGTCATTTTGACTGGCAGGAAAATCATGCAAATTAGTTCATCAGTTTGGCCTAATGGACACTTAGACATTGGGGTTTGGGTCTAAATGTGCTGAATTAAGTTCTTAGACAATGCGCAGGTGAAGAGAAATTAGTTCAAAGGAGTTCATGGTTTGTGTTTTGAGCAGAGGGTGGAAAATAAATGTGCCACGTGTGAAACATAACAAAAATGATGATACTGGTAACATTTTTATAGTTATTTAATTTTAAAGCCCTGAAGACAATGCAATTTAGACATGCATTTGTGGGATCGGGGCTTTTATTACCATATCTTATCACACTGAAATACATGAATAGATGAAACCATTTTTTTATCTGTACAGAGTGAATGCATTTCTTTTGCTTCCAGAGATTCCATTTTACGGTGAAGAAATCACATTGACTTGTTTTTCCCCTACTATTCAGCCTCCTAAATTTAGTGTTTGCAGTAGTATCACTACCACATCATCTGTTCCCAGAGAGGCAGACTCTGTAGTACGAATGTTTTTAACTCACTGACATGCTCCATTTTTTCAGTCATCTTTTCAGGCAGGTCTCATTTTTCTCCTCTACCAATCTACTTCGATTTCCTCACCTCCCTTCTTTTTCTGTTTTTGTGATTCCAACTTTGTCCCAGCAGCTAATAAAGAAGAGGAAACAGTAAACATCCAGGGAAAAAAGAAAACTGCTGAGCTGTCTCTGTAAATTTTTGGTGTGGTGCAATGGCTGGTCAGGGTCATAAAACAAAGATCCTTCCATGAATAACATGAAAGTTGCAGATTGTACTGGCCTCTCCTGAACTCTCTGTTGCTTTGTTGTGACTTCATTTACATCCAAGTGTCAGATTGAATACAGCAATAATCCCATGAGAATGAACTAAAAAATTACACTATTTGAGGATCTAGGGTATGCTATACTTGGCGCTGAATCTCATAGTATCTAAAAAGTTACTATGAGAAATGGTGTCTGTGATACCAAGTGATACTGCATTTAAACTACAATGCTAAAACCACATGTTTTATGTCACTGAAAACTAGGAAACAGCCCTTCTTCTGTGTTGTTATGAGACAACCCTCTTTAATCTTTTTCGTTTGTAAAGTACTGTCATCATTTTTTACTTCAGTTCCAGCACAATTTGTATCTCAGGAAAATCATAGGTCAGAAATCAGTTTCACGTCAAAACCATTTGGCAGTCAGCGGTATTTAAAGGGACAGTGATTAATGATTGCAGCAGAAATAGAATTTTTCCCATCACTTGAAGTCTTCAGCTGAAAATAGACTGTGGGCCTTGAAAATCTGCTTTTGAGCCCCACTCCCTGTTCCTGAGTGCAGGAATCACTGCATAACATTGTGGTTTGTTTTATGTACATGGATGGTTTAAGTCATTACTATTTGGTGAGTGTAGGAAAACCCTAGAAAGCCACACAGGATGAAAGAAGGCTTCTCCAGAAAGCAATTTAGAGCTTCAAGAAGATTGCCACTGGAGCACCTGTAGGATCTACAGCTAGATAGCCAAGGTAGATCCCCCTTATCATGCACAGCAGATATTGGCCTGCAGGCACATTCATGAGTCATGGACCCATGACTCTTTATCCTCCTACAGGCATTTTGGAAAACATTACTCATCTTCTTCAGCATACATTGCAAAACAAAAACAGAACTTGGTGCCTTGGATTCTAGTAAAGAGAAGTATAATCTCCTACCTGTTCTGTGGGCATTTCACCATGTAATGCTTCACTGTTGAAGAAAAAAAAAAGAAAGAAAATGTGGCTTCACATCAACACAGTTCATGAGTTACAAATGGGCGCTGCAAATAGACCCGTGTTACTGAGACTGTGGATTTGCCAGGTTGCCAGTTTGTTGCACTGGGAGAACTGCTAATTGTCATCACACACTATATTGTGCATTAAAATGTAGTCTTAGTCAAAGACCTAGCTAGGCTTGGGAGAGGAGAATGTATCACACAACACCAAAAATCTGCTGTAGAAGTGCTGGGCAACACACATTCCAGTGGTCAGCCCATCCAAAAGACAGCTTGCTAAGGAAAAGCACAGCAGGCCAGTAATTTTACTTTGAAGACTTGTGGTGCCTCTGTTTATTTCCAGAAGCCTGAAATAAACCATTCACCCACAGGAGCTACTACTGTTCCTAATGCAAACTAGATTGTGGCCTCAGGCATAAAGGGATTGCCTCCCGGGATTGGATCAGAGGTCCAGTCCAGCCACTATCCTGTCTCTTACAGTTGTGTGTGGGGGCTGTATAAATTCTGCTTTGTATTCCTTTGAATCAGTAGTCCTGAGCAAGGGCAGCTCACACTCTTGTAGTCTTTTAGGAGCCAGGGTTATTAAGATGCTCTTTTGTGGCTTATTGGTGTCTGTGCTCTGCCCAAGCTGTGCCATGTGCTGAGTGTGGAGGCAAGCAGGCAGGAGGAGAGGCCCTGGGTCTTCTGGCTGACCTACTGCTAACTTATTTCTCAGAAGGAAAAGAGGATGTATCCCTGAGCCATGATGTGAAGTTGAATACAACATAGACATCTCTGTCCCTTCATGTTCTCTATTCTTTAAAAGGACACAAAAGCCAGAAAGCAGTGCATTTGCATGATTATGTCCCTCTCTACAGTAAACTTTTCATATTTGGTCTTAACTAAATTCTCCCACTCTAACAAAGCTGCACAGCTCCTAGGAAAGGGGAGCTGAGAGCACTAGGAACTGGGGTTAACAGAGGGGCCATGTCTAAGCCAGCCAAGGCAGTGCTTCCATCTATATGTCTGACCTTTTTTTAGGTGTACAGGAGAACAGTAGGCCTGACCCTTTGGGCATAAGGGGATGCTCTTGTATGCTGTTGACATGCTTTTGAGCATCTCTAGGTATGTATTATTTTGTTTTGCCCTACAGTAAATACTCCAGGCCTTTGAACCAGGGATTGAAAAGAGCAACCACTCCTGTAGCAAATGGATGTAGGCTTCTTCCAAAACCACAGAGGGGTTGTAATTTGCAACCATTGCTGCTTTCCACAGCATCTCATAGCTGCCCTGTGCTATGGGCCAGCCCCAGCTGCAGTGCCAATCCAATCAAACCAAGGGAGCTCCTTGAGTGAGGAGCTGGGTTTAGTATTAACCCTTCTCATACCAGAGCCCTGAGGTGCACCAGGATCTGCTCAGGTTTTACAGACAGGCACTCCAGTGGGATCATCTCCAGCTTTATCTACTTGAAATCCCAACTTCTAGTTCAGGTATGAGTTGTCCTTTGTACCAGGCTGAGCTGTTTTTCTAGAGGGCTGGGCAGAGTTGTCCCTGCCGCTACTCCCTGTGCTTAGCTGGGTGTCTGCCTCCACTCCCTGTTTGTGATGGTGGGGTGGGACAGGTCGGGACAGGGCAGGTTATCCTCCTTGTGGTTAGGGCTGAGAAACTGAGGGAGGAAGCTGGAGCAGTGGGAGAGTGGAGGGAGCTGTTGGTGTCTTTGTGACAGGGATGGTGTGATTAGAGATGTTCAGGGAGAAGCTCTGATGGAAATTTGTACACCAAGGCGAGGTTAGGATATAGTTTTGATTGTTCTGGGCCCTTGATCTGGTCTCAAGGGGAAAAGCAGAGCTAGGCTTCTCTTGGAGGGCCTTTGAGGAAGATGATGCAGCAATCACCTGGAGCCTGCCTGGAGGCTTGCAGTGATGCAGTGGGAGGACTGCTTTGCTGTCTCTGTGTTTTCTTCTTTCTTCAAGGAAGGATGGACTTCATGATTGCACTGCAGTCTCTTTTCACGTGAATACTAGCATCTGCCTAGTCCAGCCTGGGATGGAGATACAAAGTGCCAAGGATGGAGAGGAAGTAAGATGATGCTTTTTGAGAAGTGAAGTGATGCCTTATTCTAACAGTCTGAATGAGAGAGAACTGCTGGTGGCTGACAGGGTGCTCTTGTGGTCAGACTCTAACCCCTGGAAGGTGCCTCTGGAGGGGGTAGAGGAGTATTGAGGGAAGAGGCGGCTCTTTGCACCCCATATCCATATGACTTGGGTAGAGATTCAGGGCTGAGTTTGCTGCCATGGCCCAGAGGCTGAGAGGAGAAAAAGTAATACTGGGCTGCTGGAGACTGTGTCTGTCACTCACGCTTTTTCCACTGCTGCTTCAGAAATCTTAATCCCGTGATTCTTGTCTGGATGCTGAACAGTTGATGTGGCTCTAGAAAACACTCTGATCAGGTGATCCTAATTAAAAAACTTGCCTGAAAATCTTACTGTATACTGAGGGCCTGTCTGCTAAACTTTATTCTGCTATATTTCCATTTAATCCATATGCTTACTGGATAATGTTTAAAATCTAAATAGAAATTTGGTGAAGTCTGCAATTATTCAGATATTAGGGTAGCAAAGAAAGGATTTAGCAGCTCAGAAGAAATTACTTTTTGTCTGTTGTATATGCTTATTCTATATTGTATTTTATATTATTTCTATATTTAACTGGTGTTGGCTCAATGTAAAGAGACCTTTTCTCTAAGCAGCTTGCTTACACCAGCATAAATAAAAAAAAAACAGAAGCAAAACCTAGCCCAACATCTACTCAAGAAAAACCAGGATACCTCAGTGCATCTAGTGCTTGTGGCTTCAGGGTGACTCACCATGCCCAACATACTTAAGTGTGGATACTTCCTTGGCACAAAACCTCTGTCATCACTTAATAGGGTAGGAAGAATAACGTTTGATATTGCTCCTTCCTCCTGGCAAGCAGAGTTGTTGGGTCTGGTTAGAATCAGAGTTACTCTACTGAAAGCACTACCAGGAAACTGAACCCACAGCCTGAAATGTGTTTGTGGTCAGGCACGGACTTCTGTATACATCTATTTTGGGTTTACAGAGTCACTCATTCCTTCATGGTATGTGTGTAATGCTCAAGAGGCAGCAAAGTCACAATTCTCTCCTGCCATTAACAGGACAAAGCACTAACCAAACTCCTTTTGAAAGCTTCTGTTCAGCAATCGTCCTTTTGCACTCCTTTAACATGGTGGCTGCTAAGCATGCTGGTATCTCATCCTCACAGCTTGTGTGAGGTCTCCAAGTAAACCACTTTAAACCAAAATGAAAGTAGAGCCTGCACTGCGTACTCCACAGATCTGAAATGGTGCTTTTGATTACAACAGGGCTGCTTTCATGCAGACATAGCCTCTTTGAGAAACCCTCTCTGAGGAAGAGAAGAATGAAACAGTAATCCTTGATCTTGAAAGCTTATTATGAAAAGGCAGATCTGTGTGATGAAATTATGCTCTAGTTTCAAAGGATGCTACAAATGAAAGAATGCTAGTAGCAATCTCCATATTCCCAAGAATATTGATAGCTAGTCAGGAAGGGAGAGGAAAACAGAACAGAGTAAGACTACTTTGAAACTTCTCTAAAAGTTTGCAGAAATGTCACTTATGCAAAATGTTAGCTGGATCTGATCAGAATGCAATTTCATGATACAGCACTTGATCTTCTTTAAAAGACCTTCAATTAATGTTTATGCAAAGCTGAAAGATTTTGAGAAGCTGAAAGCAAACAAAGGGAAATAGCTATTTGGAGGGAGCAAAATGTCTTTGTTCTAGTTTTGCTGGTTTTCTTTCTACCAATAGGGCTTCTTTGTTTTGTTTGTATTAAAATCAAGGCAAGAAGATATTTGTCTTTCTTGCTTTTCTTGCTTTTTTTGCATTCTCCTTCTCCCCCCTCTCCCTTTCTGGTAAGGGCCTTGCAGTCAGCAAGAATGACATTTCACTCACCTGTAGATCTCCTCTTGTTCAGAAGTGACTGACAGAGAATGACAAGTGTAAAAAGTAGGACACTGATGATTCCTATTGAACACACAAACACTGCATACACGTACAGATCTGAAAGCCAAGCATAGATGATGGTCAATGTTGCAGCTGTATGCTTCATGCTTACAGGATAGAAAAAAGTTACATCCAGAAGCTCTAAATAGACCCCAGCCACAAAGATTTAGGGTAATGGTTCAGAAGTAGTTTAACCTTCTTGAAACTTTCATACACTATCCTACTCAGTTTAAAATTTGGTTGAAGTCTTTATAAACGCAAATGGGTATAACTGCACCTAAGAGGGCTTACTGGGCTTACTTTTTGGAGAGAGGAAAAGGCTGGTTAAGTTTTTTTTCTTACCTTTCTTTTATGCAGCAACCAAAAAACAAAAGGACTTAAGTAGGATTATTTCCCGGTTCACACAGATGTACTTTAAAAAACAAACAAACAAAACAACACATACAAAACAAACGAACAAAAATCAAACCAAACAAACCATCAAAAACCCATAAGAAAAGTGGTTGGTGTGATTGCTGAGTGGGTGAGGAAGAAGGAAAAAAAGTCTGTGACTGCTTCTTCTGGGGGAGGCACTGGCTTGAAATTTTTGGGTTTTAGTTCTGGTTTTGGTTTGGGTTTTTTTTGATCTACAACTTCAGTCTCCCTTTATGGCTTTCACTCAGGTGCCATAACATATTCTTGGTGGAGCCGACAGGAGTTGTACCATGGCAGATCAAGATGGAGTATTTTGTTCAGAAAAAGAAGAAATCTTTAATGACTTGTTTCTGATTTTACTAGAACTCTAAATAGAGTAATTCAAGGACACTCTACCCATTAATGTATTGATATGTCCCTGGGGGGTGTATTGGCTTTTTTCCTGTTTCACAGAGAGGAAACTAAGCCTCATAGGTCGAGTTTTCTTGTAGAAAATAGTGTTGCTGGAACTAGACCCCTGACCTGCAGTTCTGTGCTTCGTTCCCCTTACACAGTACAACAATATACTTTGTAAATTGTGGTTTAAACAGAAAGACTACCCATAGAATCAAGGCCATCCTGAAAGTGAGAACTCCTGCCTAGTAGGCAGCACAGTGGCTGCAAATGTTGTGCTGGAACTTCACTGGTGCTCCAGGTTGGGGTGGGAGGAGGAGGAGGCAGTCCCCTGTGTGCAAATTCTGGATGTCAAGTCTCCTGGAACAGTTGTCCACTAATCTACACATAAAATGCCACTTGCCTTGAAACTCAAAGGAGCTTTAAGCTGCTCTTGCAGTGCAGAGCATGTTTAGTGAGCAGCTTCTAATGCTAGTGGAAGCACAGAGTGCTTAGTACCTCTTCAGGCATGCTCAGCATCTTCCTGGATAAGGGTCTGCACTTGCATTGCATGATTAACCAGGCATAGGATATTCTCCCACTGACCATAACAAATATATGAGAAACCAAAGCTGGAGTCCTACATTCTCTTTTCTCCAGCATCCCTTGTACTGTGTGGGATGTCTTCTCAGGCAAGGCCTGAGTTTGCACAGGAACTAGCAAAATTGGTCCTGTTTAGGGCACTTTAGTTGTCCTGAGGCACTGGCTAAACTAACATCTTGTACAGAACCAGAATAGAACCATGCATCTTTACCTTCAAAAAACTTCCAAGCTTCATGGTTTTTCTTGAAAGTGGGATCATCAGGAGATTTTGATGAAATCACTGAAAAAAGAAACAAAGATATGAGAAGAACTGAAAATGTGTGGCATAAAAACTCGGGACTTCTTGAAGTAAATGTAGTTCTGTCTTAGACTTGAGTGCAGCAAGATATTGCTTTAGCTCACGGGAAAACTACCTTTCAGTGAAACACTTTTATTATAAAACAGCATTATGAAAAAGTCTTCCAGCAAATCTTATCTGGCTTGGCACCCCCCATGAATGATGTAAGGCTTGAGACTGCCTCCCTGTTGTCATCTTATTCTGGGAATATGCAATATGTGGCTCCTCAACTGGAAGTTAAATACAGTGAAGAAGAGCAAGGGAATAGAAACACATTTTAGAAGAGCCTAGGTCTTAGAATAGGGTGGCCATGTACTTTTTAATGTCTATAATGGCTTTGCAGGGATGGTCTGAGTACCCCAGGTATAAAAAACCTACCATTAATGGATTAATGTAGCTGGGTTTATTTCAACTCTGTGTTCTCAGTTACCCGGAACTTGTACCTCTAGGGTTGCAGTTTCTGTTTCTGTCCCCAAACAGGCTACTTCTGAGAGAGGATATTAACAACTTTTGCTCAAGAGAATGTGAGTTTATTTTCCCTTGTAGTTAAATATTAAGTAGGATTTTTAATACTGTAGTCTATTTCTAAGTCTTAGAGATTAAGGAAAACAGTAATTGGAAGAGCAGTAGCTCTACTGAAGGACACAGCTCTGAAGGCTTTCTGAGAATTGACTTGGAACCAGCCTCATTAGGCACAGCTTTTTTTAAAAAAAGTGAAGACATTCTAGCAATGTTTGGTACTAAAATAATCTCTTCCAATATGATAGGATTTCCCCAGCTTTTGGACTGGCCCTGTAGGCCCCTGATTTTGCCCAACTTGCCTTCTTTCCAAAGCTCTTATGCATGTCCCTTGGCAGGTTGAACTGCCCTGCAATTCTTATAACAGCACTCAAATAACACATTGAGACCACAAGTGAGAGCACTGCTCATAAGTTCTTTTTCTTCTTACTTCCTTGAAAAGTTGACTTCTATGCTGTGCCTTTTAAAGATACAGGGATATGATACCTGCCTATCTACCAAAAAAAACCAACATTCATGCATGCATAGGCCTTCCGATCCATGTTCAAATGCTTCAGAAATTGCATATCTAAGCTGGAAAGCAGAATGCATCTACTTACCCTCAGTGTCCTTGGCTTACATGTAGGAACAGACTAGGCTGAACATTTTAACTAATGTGAACTGCTCTGTTGCTGCTGTATCAATGGCCACTGACTATTGAGTGTGGAAAAGTGTAAATTCTCAGCTGGCATAATTCCTCAGCCTATGGATGGGAGTTTTTTCCTGAGAAGAAAAACTACATGACCACAAGTTGCACCAATTCACCTTTCTAGCCTAGAAAAAGGCCTCACTGAATGACTATGTTCTAACTCAATTAAGAGGGAAAATAGCTGCAGAGTTTGTACAGAATTGTCCTCTGTTTCAGAAGGAGGAGCAGACTACAGAGCTCTGGGCAAAGGGATGAACGTCAATATCATAACAGCTGTACAACCTAGCACTAGAATCCAAATGCTCTGATCACTGTTCAAAGCCCTCTTTGCTCTCCTCAGGCAGATTGTTTATGCATGCTGACATTTTTTTCTGACATCAGATTAGAAGATGTCATTTACGTTAATCCATGATTTTTCTTCTGCTAGTAATCATTGAAAGGGAATTGGAGGCCGGTGATGTCCTTGAGATTGCCAATGAGGTCTGAACCTTCAAGAGAGGTTCATATGGCAAATCATTAAAGAAACAAGTATCTTACTGGAAAGGGAATTAATTAAGGGGTGCGGTGTGGGGCCAGCTCAATGGATATGGAATTGCTTTCAGGAGTAATGAAATCTTCTGTTCACTTGTGTTGGGAAGCTCATCATGAATATTTTAGCAAATATACTCATTTGTTACACAAAAGTATCACACGTAGATTTTTGGCGAGTATTTTAGAATACCTTCCCTGAAAAACAAAGGGCTTTTTTTCATTTTGAGGGGAAAAAAATAATCTTGCATTCCTGTATCTTGCAACATTTGTAGTTAGGAAACACCACATGCAACTAATATTTAATAGAACTCAGATTCTGTTCTGTGGGAAGCTCTGACATATAAACTTCCCAACAAGACAGATTGTGGTGATCATCTCTACTTGTTTGTTTTGTTCATGCCAGTAAGATTATAGCTGGACTGCCCAATTTTCTGTTTGTCCTCCTACATGTAGTCTCTTCTCTTGGATTGTAAACCACCTGGAACGGGTATTGCTCTGCCTAAAAGATGTTCAGTAGCTTCTGTAGTGGGCCTGAGGGATTACCCAACCGTAAATGATGGTTTGAGGGTGTTGCATATAGTTCTGATAAGACTACTCAGTATTTTAGATTTTCTGATTTCAGGTATTTAAATTTTTCTGATAAAGGGGCAAACTGGAATAGTTCAAATTTTGGCTGGGCCTTCTGAAAACACTACAAAAGTTGTAGTTGACATGTCAGTCCATGAACGGAAGACTGTAAGAACTTCATTCCCATCAGATAAAGCTCCTTTTCTGAAGAAATGTATTCTGTCCCTAAAGAAGCCATGTAGCTAAACTTTTAATTGCCATCATCACACATTAAGGAACTATAGCCCGTAACTCAATTGTTTTCCCACAACTCCAACATGTGTATCTCTATAAATTTATGTTGCAAGAAAATGCATTTGCAACTTCTTAACGGCCTACAAAAATTCACATCTGCAAATTTGCTACCAAATAACAAAATCTGGATATAATTTAATAGCAGTAGATACTACAGACCCAACCATAATCTGGTAAGGTCTTTTGCTTTGAGTATTGCTATGCTTGGTGGCTAACAAAGGCTATGCACTGAACTGCTTCATTTTTTTTTTGCTTCAAGAGTAGGTCAGATTTTGAAAAAGCAGAATGAACTTTTTCCATTCTCTCTGGAAATTTGCATCTTACACTGTGACCTCCTCTTCCTACATGAATAAAAAAAGGGACCTAAATGCTTTTTCTACATCCAGTTGATGTGCAAGGTTGTAAAAAAATTGCCTAATCCTTTAACATAGAGATATTATTTTGAATTTGGGCATAACTGCAGACCCATTAACTGGAACAAAATGTTAGACATGACAGCAGCTGTGATGTGTTTGACTGTTACCTTATTTGATAAAGCACAAGTAGTATAATTTAAGTATCCAAATGCTTCAGGCAATTTGTATTGCTCCTTTTGTTGCATCCTGGATCTAACTGTAATGTAAGTAAATCCCTTTGCAATAAAAAGTGTAGCTGAACATAATATAACATACAAATGTGTCTGGAATAAAATTTCCTTGAAAAAGCCCAAGTATTACCATTGGGGAAATCGGGGACTTTATCACCACTCTGAAAAGAGTTGCCTTACCTCCCATGTGTAGCAAGTGCTGTACACTCACAGTGCATTAACCAAATGCCAGCTAAGGCAGTCCGTTGTTTCCAGTAAAGAGGCTTTTAGCAGTAAAACTGTTGCTATGGCATTTAAAGACATGCCATTTTTCAGATGTCTTTTAGTATCTTTAATCTGGATTTAGAATTAGAATAAATACTCTTTCGGGGAGACCAAGATAATGGTGGTGTCTGTCTCATATTCCCACAGGGCATACTGGCAGTGTGTTTACAGGTGGGTTTGCCTTCCTCCCTTCTCTCAGGGTTCCTGCTCTGTTTTGAGTCACTTTTGAAGCAGAGATAAGCAATACAGCTGACCAGACAGTGTGAGAAAGATGAAGTAACGAGTCTCAGGTCCCAATCCTGATTATATATTCACAAATCATAGTAAAAATCAGGGGGAAAATAGTATTTAAGGGCTGGACTGAAAAGTCACAGTTTTCATTTTTTGTAATAATTAAATTGATCTGAAGCTTACACTTTAGTTAGGAAGAGCAATGAGATGTTTCTGTGTTAGCAATAGCCTGAAAAACTATGAAAGATGCAGAGTGGCTTTCTGTGAGGAGGGGTATGACAGGTCACCTGACAATATTTTACATTGCTTTTTCTTCTGCTGCCATTTACCTGGAACATGTCATTCCCTTTCTACGCACTCCTGACAAATCCTGATGTTTCACTACAGGCATTTAAGAAATTCCATCATTCAGTGCATGTGAAAACACTCTTAAAACTGCTGACCTGCCCTATGAAATTATGTTATCACAGAAAAATCCTAAAAGTTATTCTCTGTCTGATTTTATGTCTTTTTTTTTTTTTCCCCACAAGCCTGCTACTTGTTCTGGACTCCTTGGTTACATCTATTGGTTTATTTTGAAAGCCTTCAAGCATGAAACACGTTCTTATTCATTCTATCTTTCAGTGTACTACTCTTGGAGACAGCTACCTGGTCTGGTGCAGAAGATCTGAGGGGAAGAGTCCATGTAAGCCCATAGCTGAAACAGCACTCTCCTTCTTCACTGCCTCTCTCTGTCTCTTGATACCAGATGTGGCCTTTCCTAGCTCCCTCAAGTTATCCTCAGACATTCTTCTCCAAAGCACCAGTCTATCCTCTAGGTGACTCCAGGACTGTATGGTGGCCTGCTAGTCCTGCTTGTAGGCCTGAAAGCTTCAGTCCTGACCATCCTTTTGAGACACTGTTGGAAGTAATAACACCTGGTAGTTACTCTCAGCCTCTCCTCCTCTTCTCCCCTAGCACAACATTTGAACCACTTATTCTTTGTGAGTTGAGATGAGAGCTCTGGCTTCCCTTCCCACACCAGTCACCAGCTTTGCCCCTTCCTAAATGTGGGAAGCTGAGGCAGCTAGAATGACCTGTTCTCCTGATTGCCAGTCCCTTCTTGACAATGGCTGAACACTCTCAGCCAAATCCCTAGGGGCAAAGGAGGAAGAGACAAGGAGAGGAGGAGGAGAGCCAGTTCCTAGCCAAGCATAGGAACAGCAGGGAAGAATGACTGCTGAACATGAAGCAAACTAATGCCTAAAGTCTGTAGAGCTAAGTCATGCATGCAATAAAGTTTCATTTCATATCCCTGTGTGGTCAGAAGACAAACTACTATGTCTTGGCTCCAGCCACTCAACATGGGGTCAGTGCTTTTAAAAGTTAATGCCCTCCAGAGATTAAGATGGCTGAGTTCAGGAGAGGTTGGTTTCTAGTGCTTTTAGTCCTTCCTGTTTAAAAACAAAATAATGAAAGTAGCAAAAAACAAACAAACAAGAAACTGTTCTTCGAGCTGTGAAGCTAATGAATTCTGCATTCAATACCCAAATGGCTCCCCTTTCCACAATAACCTTAGGACTGGACTCCTTCTCCTGTGATATGTCCAGGAGCCCCACCTACTGACTGTGATGTGGAAAGCTGCTGGGCACATGGCAGCTCAAGAGCAATAATTACCTTTTTTGTTCTTACAGCTTTCCTTGAGTGAGGAAGTTTATACAGATCTTCTCTCCCAGCCAACTGCATATTACTTGTACAACCTTAAAATCTTTAAGACTGTTATCTCATCAAAATCAGTCCGTGGATTCAAAAGGGTGCTGACTAGTTGAGAGTGTGATCATGTAGGCTTTGCTTTCTTTAGGATACCAAGTTATGGATTACGGATGACATTTGGCTGAAGGATTACATTTCTGAACCATGGTACTGATTGCTCTGGCAATTTGTATTTAGGAGTCTCATGAACTTTGATGAAGTTTTCCCTTAAGTCTCAGTTCTGTGGTCTTCTGTGCAAAAGAAGCATGGCTGATGCACAAAGCTGGGGTCTGAGTGCTGGGAGGGGTGGACAGTTCCCTGGTGGAGACAGGTAAGGGATTGGAGTTCCTGTCTGAACCTGGGTCCTGCTCTGTCGTCATTTATACTTCTGACTATCTGCAACCAGGAAGTAGAGGAAAGCCTACATGAATGTCTTGGAGGCTTTCCAGGTAAGTTTTGCATGCCCAATAAGACCAAATAGTTTGGACTAGGATTTTCTTGCTGTTGTTTAAAATTGATCCAAGGTTTTTGTTACTAATCCAAACAGAACTTCAGTTTTGGATTGTTAGTGTCTTTCATCATTGCTAGTAATAATCAGCTAGTTACATTATGTTAATGTCATGATTCCTTAAGGCATATTTAAATGTTGTTGGTCAAGGTGAAGCTGCTCTCTATCTCTTGTTATATTGTGGCTTTCACATCTTTGCTCTCGTACTTCTGATAGATCAAAATGAAAACTTGTGATACCTGAGAGCTATCCACGGGAGATCACACACTCAAAAAGATTATTTTTTACTGTCACATTTCTCTTCCTTGTGTGTTTATAGCCCAGAAGTAATATAGAAACCTGAATGACACTAGTGAAGCTGGCATGGGGGAAATACACTTTGGATTAATAATGTGTTACATAAACATGTTCAAATCCGTTCTGAAAAGGCCTGTAGTCAGTGGAGTTTCCTCAGACCAAAATTGGTTTCAGAGAGAGCTAGGGCCATTTTTGCCAAAACATAAGGTAGATAAGTGGGATTAGGTTTTCCCAGCTACAGGAATAACCTTTGGGGTCTAAATACAATGATAGATGTAGCATGAACAGGAATGGCAGAAAATTCATTAAGTACAGTTTCCTCCCATAAGTTTTTCTGTGATTGCTGGATGAGCCTCTTGAATGTCCAGACCCATGGGCCAAGCAGTCACCCTTGATTTTTGGCATTATCTTTAGAGTTGGCCCTGTGGGAAATCAACTTTTCTGTTTATAAAGCCACAAGCAGGGGGCCAGTTTGCCAGCTAATGCCAGTGCTAATGGCATAACTGCCTCTTCAAAGGAGTCTGTTTCCTAAACCCAGTTTTACTCATCTCTGAAAGCGTGGGTGTGGTGGCATTAGATTTAAGCTGACCCATCCCAAAGAGAAGGCTTGTTTTCCTCTTAGTTCAAAATCCTCACTCCTTGCTGGTCATTCCTTTACCTGAAGTTCAATACCAGCAGGCTGGTCACTGCTTTTGTAGCTCTGCTTTCTGGCTACAAGTGGCATAAACAAAAGTACAGAAGTGATACTAGAAATGCTACTTACCAACGGTTGCTAGACTAGAACTAAAAGCAATGAAAACACCAAGAGAGAGGCAAAGCATAGATATAAAATATAATGCTTCCATATCTGTCCATATCTGTTCCATATCTGACCAGTGGGTCACCACTGCATATTCTTCAGAAAATAAGTTAATTTCTCTCTATTTCTTCCTTTTTGTATTTAAATAATAATGGCATTTGTTTATTCCCACTAGCAAAGTTGTAGAGAGCTGTAGCTGAATGTAAAGGAGTTTTAATTACTGCTCTTCTGGTAAAAGGCAGAAGAAATAGACTATCTTCTACAAATCTACCCATCTTCTCATTTCCTTACATTTTATTATGGGCTGAATAATGCTTAACTTGTAATGTGTAAGTAAAGAAGCTGAATATTAGATTTTCTTTTCTTATCCACACATAACACTTAAAAATAACCTAACTTCAAATGTCTTATGGATGATATTGCAAGAACAGAAAAAAAGGGATCATGGGACAAGAAAAATTATAGAACTTAAATCAGTAGTCTCCCACCTCTTATTTCAGTAGCTGCTGTGCCATTTGACCATGCTGTCCATTTATTCCTGTGTTTGCCAATTTCCTGGACTTTGCATATATAATGTCCTTGATCTGTTTGCTGGAGGCTTAGAATAAGAAATTTGTACATATTTCCATGTTTCTCTTTAAGAAGATGAAGTCTTTGCTTGTGGAAATGATGAGTATAATTTCCATAATACTGGACAGACCCAAACTTTGTCATTTTAATCATCAAATACTCCTGCGTAGGTGATGCAGCAAAGACCCACCGCACAGCCAGCAAATTGTCTGTCTTTCTCTTTTGAGAAATGTGGCAGTAAAGGGTAGCATTATCTCCCTCGGAGTATCGCACCGTTGGTCCTGGTGAGACTGTCACATTTAAAGCCTCACAAACATCTGCAAAGGAAAGAAAAGACAGTGAGAATCCTCCATACTGGCACAACAGCACAATAACCTGTCACAGCATGCAAGTCCACAGCAAGTAAGATGATGGCATCCATTCAGTGTGCAGCAATTTAACGAGCTTTCAGAACCTGACATCTGTCTCTCGGTGAATGTTAAAGATGGTATAAGGCCCTCCTTCAGTGAGTCTGCTCCAGTATTCTTGCTGTCACTAATTAATAAGATAGGACTGAAGACATAATCTTTTGTCAGCCTGAACAAATGCTAATCTAAAACTAGATTGGAGCAAGAGCCAAGAATGTCCTTTGGAAAGCTGTTCCACAACCAGCTCTCCTGACAACTTGCATCCTTCTTAGGATATCCAAGCTAAAATGTTTTAATAGCCAGTTTATGCCCATTTGTTCCTGTGCCAACTTTAAGTTTAAATACTGTTTTCTTCTCTAGCACTTGCTTCCTGACTCCATATAGAAAGCAATTATCTGGTGTCTCAGTCTTCTCTCTTTTGAGCTAAAGAAGCCAAACTCTGAGTCTCTTCTAGTAGAGTTTCCACTTCCCTATTCACCTTAGTGAACAGTGAACCCTTCTCTGCAATGGTTTCAGTTTAAATTTTGGGGTTTGTTGTAATTGTTTTAATTTATAATGTGGGTGACTGGAATTGTAAAGTGTCTAGAAAGAAGCTCTCCAACGTCCTGCACAATAGTCACAGTACTTCCCAGATTTGACTGGGACATACCTTGCCTGGTATACCTCAAAATTATGTTGTATTTTTTGTGATATTTTCACATGTGATTATATGTCAGTTTATAATTAAATAATACACTTGGGCATTTTCCCTTCTTTGTCATTTGCAGTTCAGTCCCTAGTGTATCAAAGAAACTCTTACTAATCCCCAAGTACGTGACTTGACTTTACTAAGTTCTGCTCTACTTTTGTTACTTGGTCCCCAGTTTTTCATACATTCTATCCTAATCTTATGCTAAGTTGATAAAGTCACATAATTTCAACATGCATGCCTTTGTTTACTTCTTTTAGACATCATTTGTGCAAACCTTACATGACACTGTTTCCTAAACAATCACCGAAAGACTACTAACCTCCCTATATGCCCATAACCAGCTCCTCACTTTATAGTTCCCCATGGCCTCTGTTTTAAGTAATACTCTCCTCGTCATAATCAAATCAAGCATTGTTTCATTCCTTTCTGAATCTTGTTTTTCTGTTCTTCAACATGAACGTAGCTTAGGCCAGTTGTTTGTCTCTCTGCTTTTTTTCTAACTATGGCCAGTATAGGTGAAGGTTGAAAGAGTGTTCATTAGAGGAAGATTTTTCTTTCCTGGTGTAACTGATTTATGCTGGACTGATTTTCTGAGGCATGGGAATTAACACTCATTTTATTTCCTTCCTAATGTATATTAAAAATGTTCTTATTAGTCATATTAGAAACTGATCTATTTTTGACCAATGGTACATCATGGCAATGTATTCCCCAAACGACTTGTAATATGTAATCTCCAGGTCTGATGGCATCCACTAGAGAAAGAATCATATTTCAACAGTGAGCAAGCACTCCCTGCAATGCATGACAAGTCCTCTAAAATGTAAATATTAAGCTTCCTGTCATGTGAACATACTGTACTCAACTATTTATGAGAATTACAACTCTGGGAGAATGATTTTTTTGTTTCTGGACACTCTTCTAGCACATCAGCTAGGAACATTCTAACAAAGGGGATTTTGGCAGAGACTCTTGTCTGACATCAGCTCCTGAAACACAAACATGTATTTATCTTCAAATTAAGCAAGTAAAGTATTTCCATTCTATTTCTGAAGGAGTATTGTAGGCAGAGACACTGGTTTTATTGCCTCAATGAAGCCATGAAATAGAGTGGTGAATTGTATCACCTTGCTTAAAGTAAATCCACTAATTAAAGAAGTTACATTGCAGCTGTTTGAGAAGAACCCTCTGAAAATTAATAGTAATAATTATTTGGGGTAATTTCAATAGAAAGCTCTACTGAATGGTGTATTTTTTACAAGCAGACGTTTTTTCTTTGTGAAGGGGAAAGTTGTATAAACTTTTGGGTTTGGTTTTTTTAAATTTCTTTAAGAAATTTAAAACTAAGCATGGCCTAGATTATTGATATAATTATCTGTGCATAATGTTTCTGTGTGCAATTTGTGTAAGTGCCAAAGCAAGAGACTGTTTTGGATTTTGGAAAGCACACAAGTAGAACAGGATGTTGAAACTTTAAATTAAGGCTGAATACCACCAAAAGCTTTCCAGGCATGAAACTTCAGTTATTACTTGCTGCAGTTACCTGACCGTGGTGCTTTACAGGCAGATGTGAAGATAGCTGCCTCTGCCATTGAAATAAGATTAAATTTTGAAAGTTATGCTACTCAGAAAATAAGGAGTAAGTTTAGGAATTTCAGCACTTTTGGGGGTTCTCATAATTACTTAGACTATAAATGTTTAATAAATCTTTTATTAAAATGTGGTTTGTGTAAATGAAAACCACAAACTTCTACTGAAATTATGAACATGTCGTGAAAACTGTAAAGAAAAACAATTATGTCATTTTCCTAACATGTGAACTTCTTGTTTGAAAAAGTTGGCTAGGATTAATTGTGGAATGGAATCCTAAAATAAAAGGCAAAAGAGTCATTGCTTAATTCGAAACTAGGCAGAACATCGTGCCAAAAAGTACCCAAGAGAAAATACAGAGGAACTCAGATATGGCAATGATGGAAGCCCCTGCAAGAAGATAAAGAAGCATTGTACAAGGAGTCTCTGATCCCTTTATAGCTGTTTACACTCATACAAACATTGCTATTTTATACCTAAGGCTTCTAATTTTCCTCTGGAGACATGCCTTTTTATAGGGAAATATCAAATTTTGCATCCTTCTTGTTGTCTGATCACTGGGAACCCATTTCTTTGTCCTCCTTCTGTGGCTCTGTGCAGCTGTACAAGTGCAGCAATGGGGAGAGTTTTGGAAATTTCCTGATACTTTTACTGTGATTTCATCTCATTTTACATTGAACAGAGTCAACTGATGCTTTATATAAAGCAGAAAAATAGTGTCAATTTGTTTCTATCCTCCCACTGCCATTGGAGCAGAAACAGTGGTGGATTTTGGAGCAAAGAGGTCATTTACCTTTTATGTGGAAAGGAAAAGCCTCATTCAAGGCTCCCAGGCTCTAGTGGTAATGTTCCTCCTGTCTTTAGCAGGCACTGGATCATGAACATGAGGTTTACCCTTGTAATGGGCTCCTTGCCAAGATAGGAGACTCCTCTACAACTTAAGAGCACACCTGTGTGCCAGCAGAGCACTGAACTTCTAGACTTCAGATTACTGCTTCAAGTGAGGAATCACCATTTTTCTTCTGCCTTTCCAGTATAACATGATGTAGCCACTCAGGTGGAGCTTACCACAAGAGTTTTAAGTTTTGCTTCCTCTTGGAAAGGGAAACTATTTCTAGAAAAGGGGAGGAGAGGGAATCAAAGACTTAAGGATAACTTTGCAGTGTGCTTAATCAAACACATCTCTCCTGTTCGCAACCACCTCGCTTAGTTGCCACCATCCCAACATTTTAGCTGTTTGTTTCTTTGGTACCCTTCACCTAAATATGTCTTACTTGCATGTTAGAAGTCTGGGAAGGTTACTGCTGAGTAAACTGTTCTGAAAAATCCTGTGCTGAAAATAGTCCACTTCTGCTTACACCAGTTCAATTCCAAGTATTAGGAAGGGTTTGGACTTTGTTGTCTGCCATATTACATAGCAAAATACTTTCACAGCACTGTCAGGAGTAACAAATTATAATTTCAGCAGCCAGAAACCTGTCTATGCCAGGGCTGTCCCCTCTGTGCTGGAACAGTAGCAAAGGACCAACAGTCACTGCTGGGTCCTTACGTTTGGTGAGCAGTTTCAGCATGGCTGTGTTTTTGTGGAAAAACCCCAGCTACTTGGGTGAAGGTACAAGTAGAGTTGCTCCCATGCAACTACTGCTCATAGTCCAGGTTTAGTGTTCTACACGGGCCCCTCTTCCTTCCTCCATGGAGACTGACAGGCAGAATCTACAACCCACCCTTCAAGGCCGAGAGGACTCTTTTCCTCAGCCCTGCTGACAGCTAAGGGCGTAGAGAGGCATGCCACCAGAGTAGTTACCTTCTGATCTCGGATTTGCATGACCAGAAACACATGGTGGCTTTTATCTCGGTTGTAGTTTGTTCTGTGGAACAATGTTAGTGTCAAAGCCTGCTTTATTTTGATTTCTCTGCAATTAAAAAGAAGAGCAGATGAGCCAGGAAGAAGCAAAGCACTTTGTTTAATAATTAGGAGCTGGCTAGCAAAATCACCAAAAGCAACCAGCTGTTTTCAGTTGAACTGATCTGTCTGCAAGTTTCACAAGTCAGAGGTTCCTCTTCAGAGCACACTTCCACATTGACTAAAGATGGACTTGAACCAAACCTCTGCGTCCGATATCTCCTGCCCTTTTGAGGTGAAGATACAAATTAAGCTCTTGTATAAAATTTGATCGGGCAGGGTGTTTTCAACCCTGTAGCCCCCACTACACCTTCAAGTTCAGATCTGGATTCTGTGTCCGCTTTGCAGCTTTAGGACACAACACCGGCCAATACACCTTTGACTTTGGAGGTATAAAGGTCTTGAATGGAGGAGGTTGCTACAAGTGACCTAAGGGTTCCGTTTCCACTGGCTGCCCGGTAAGATCTAGGCGCCCGTGGTAAAAACAACGCCCCTTGCCTGCAGTTCCATCCTGCAGCTCAGCGTTGTCCCGCCAGGCACAGGAGCGTGGCGGAACATGTTTCCATAAACATCTGCACGGGAAGGGTTTTGGTTTCTACAGACACAGTTGTAGATCAGGTCGCTGTGCAGAAACGGTGCTGCCGAGAGCCCGGAAAGGCGGCGGCAGAGCAGGGTGCGGGAGCAGCCCGGGGCGGGGGAGGACCTGGCCAGCTGCAGGGCAGCGGGGCGGTGGGGCCGCTGCCGGGATTCCCCGGACGGCAGCCCCCCAGCCTCGCTAAACCCTCTCTCCTAGTGCCCGAGCCCCGGGCGCTGCCGCTCCCCCAGCCCGATGCCGACTGCGGCGGGG
>VZZY01003608.1:78111-114298 GCA_013400335.1 Eurystomus gularis
TCCCTTCCCTTCCCTCTCTGCCGAGCTGCCTGCCTCTCTCCTCCCCGCCTCCTTCTCCTCTTGCCTTTCATCTCCTCCCCTTTCTCCTCCTTTTTTTCCGCTTGCTTTCTTCCCTCCCGGCTTTTCTGCTCATCCCACCGTCCTGCCCCCTATTCAACTCTCCTCCTCTTTTTCTCGCCTTCTTTTCCTTTCTTTCCTCCCCACTGAGCTCAGACCTGTGGGGCTGCACTAGGACTAGATAGGACCGTTCCACCTGTAGTGTCTGTGATCCGCCCGGTACACGCACTCCCTGCCCAAAGGACACGGATCTGTGCGGATGGTAAGTGGGAAGCTCCCCCCTCTGAGCACAGAAAGCCTCTTTGGGAGCGGGCGAGACAGCCTGGCAGCTAGGGCTTGTCGGGCAGGGTGGTGGGATGGGGAAGGCTGTGTTATGCATCCTCTCTGCTTTCCTGGAGGTGTTTGAAATTTTGCAGGTGCTCATGCCCATTCCCCTCATCACACTCCTTAACTGGAATAGGACCACCATTTCCAGGCAGTTCTGGTTAATGGCTTTCTCCCTTTCTATGGGCTCTGTTGGTGGCAGCCTGGGGACAGGGAGGTCTGGCAGGCAGGAGTGGCCCTGCAGCAGGCATGGGAATGGATGCTGTAGGCAGTTTGAACAGCTCTGCTAGGACATTACACATGGTGGTCTGGTGTTGGAAAGATTTTTGCCCTCACTGTGGTAGCATAACTACTGACCACTGAATTTCACCTGCTCTCTAAAAAAGTCCTAAATTAATTGATATAGCAGCCCAAGATGCTGTGCGTGTTTTGCCAAATGGTACTATGACTCTAGGCCAGAAGTGACAAGAGAAGTTGGCACCTGACAGCCTACTACTGCCCTTCCCCTTTGCTCCTTTTGAAAGTGTTTATCATTTGAAAGGCCACAAATCTCCAGAGACACGGGCTTAATTCTTCTACCAGCAGGTGTGATGTGTTATGCCTGATTTTAGTATTCACATTGCGTGAAACGTGAATGATACAAACACATTGGTATTCCTGCTTCCCTGGATAGGTCAATTAGTACTGATTTAGGTACTCCACGCCTCTCCTAGTCATCACTTAGGCAGGATAATACATGTCTTCTTTTAAGCATCACAGAAAATGTAGCCTGTGCTTTGTCTGATCCTTATGAGTTTGAACACTGCCTTTATTATCATGCAATTCATTTACTTCAGGGACAGACTTTTGTGCCTGTACAGCAAACACTTCTCACAAGAGAATGACAGGTCTGGATTATGCACAGAGCCATCAGCAGACCTGAGGAAACAGAAGGGGTTGTTAAAAGTTGTACTGCTTGGGGAGCTAATTAAGATTTGTAGATTCAATTCTACTCCTTTAACATAGCAAAGGGAAATCCTATCAAAGAGATAAACTAATTCAAAAAGAAACAAACTTACAAAAAACTATACAAACAATTATTTGATAGTCCTGGTAGAAGCTCCATCTCAGGAAGTCCTTGGACTGCTGATTGAGAGGGAAACCAGGGATGACTGATTTTGCACACTCTTCTCCAAAGCTTTTGCTGCTTGCCACTGTTGGAGAAAAGATACTAGGCTAGATGGACATTTTAGATCTTCTCATATAATTCTGCTAGACTCACTCATGCCTCACTCCATTAATTCCTCCAGTCTACTAATGTTTACATGTTGAGTACAAAGTACTTGTAAAAATATCAATAAGGACTGCCTAAGCTCCCATGTAAGTGCCTGGAGCCTGCAGAGCAGATGCACGGTGAGAATCAGTATCAATGTTTGTAATTGTTTGTCAACTATCCCAGTTCCTGATGGTGCTAACAGTTCCTTTAATTGCATCAAGAACCCTAATGAGCTTTGGGACAGAGCTAGATTGGTCAATTGGTGAGAAGGCTTCATGTGATGCGTTTGGCTGTGATACAAGAGTCAGAGGCACATCTGCATCTGGGCTTCTCCAGTCCTGTGTTCTGAAAACACATTCACACCATTATGTGGATGATTTTATGCAAGTAGGTTCCAACTTCAGGGCTGCAGTTGGGTGATCTTCCTTTGTGCCTGTCTTGGAAGGGTTTGCTAAAGAAATGGGCAACCTATATGAAAAGTTGCAATTTGTGTTATTTCACTTTTTAAAAGTTTCATCCCTTCAACCCATTGGTAGCAGCAGAGATGCCTCTGCTTTTGTAAAATGTTTATTCAAGCTTGTTGATGCCTCTTACCTGATACCATCACAGTTTACCCATGCACCAAAAATCTCAGAGGCCAAATGAACAGGCAGTACAATTCCTTTTTTCACCCCCAGGCCAGGCGCACAGCCCGGTAAGGCAGTGCACTTCCCTTAGCTTATCTAGAAGTGTGCTGATGCTTACAAGCAGAACCTTTGACACGCAGGATATGGCCTTCTCAGCTTTGGCAGCACCTACATGGCCTTCTTTCCTGCCAGAACGGGTGTGCTCTGGTGAGGAAAGTGCCTACTCAGCACTGTAGTGCAGCTGACGCAGCTTAGACTGCCTGTTCAGGAAGAGCTCAGAGGCCCTCGCTCCCTGGGGGCAGTGTGATTGAACTCATCAGCCCCAGTCACTCCGGGTGACATCTGCTGTGCAAATCCCCTTTGCATCTCTGCAAAGTCGCATCTATAAGGAAAGGCAACTGCAGTCCCTTGGCTTTCACTATCCTGTCCTCCTTTCCCTGTCTGCTATACTTAACCTGCCTTTTCCTATTGAAAGGTCTGACTAGCATCCCCAAAGCTGTCTCCAAAAACTCCTGCAGGATTCCTGTGAGCAGAATTGTGGCTTGCCCTTACAGCAATATTGCAGTGCAGCAGAGGGATGTAGCAAATCCCTACAGTAGCAGCTACTGCAACTCATACAAAACTGATTTGGTTGTGTTTAGAACTGGGGAAAATGTCTCTGTGAAGCTGCAGCTCTCACCATGTGTAGGTAGACTGGGGTGGGCTGATTGTCTGCTTTCATACTTGATACATTGATAAGGAGAGTCATGCTTGTTCTGGGTAATGTATGGGGGTTTGCTACCCACCTGCAGCAATAAACTGCCCCTCTGAACTTCTCTTCTTTACCTAGACTGATCAGGGCAGCAACATCTTATTACCCTTCCACACCTCATCAAGGCAGTATGCAAAGATGCTACTTGCCTGCCTGCCTGGAACTTATCCTGGATACAAGACATATCACCAGGTCTTTTTCAGAATCCAGCAGCCGGTAGCTCCCATTGGCCAAGGAATCCTAATTACAGATGAATGTTCAGTGATTAGAGATGGATAAAATCCAGACTGATTCAGTGTTGCCAAGCATGGAATGAGGTGGGATCTGCATCCAAACTTTCCAGTCCCTTTAATGGGTCAAATTAACTTTGAACTCTAACAATCCAGAGCTTATACACAACATAGTTTAGGATTAAAAACTCTACCCTGGTATTTTTCCATGGCTATGTTATAGACTGATGTGTGGGAAATACTGTTTTGTGGAATCAGCTCCAAGTCAACAGGAAAGACACTACAAAAGAGCTTCCAAAATGTAAGCATCATGCTTTTTAGGTCTCTGAATGTTTACACTGTGTTTGGGGCTGTGATGCTCATTTACTTGTTGCCATTTATTTCTGACTGATTGGCAAGTTGCTAGATAGGGTGATGTTGTTGCTGAAGTTTTCCTTTCCCTCAGTGTAAGGTGTCTTCCTTCATTCTCTTTTCCTTTTTCTTTCAGTGTTATTAATGATACTGATGTATCTGGTTAGGATCTGATGTTTTGTGTGGTGCAGCCACACCTTCATGGATTGGTGAAATTGTTACTACTGATGCTGTAATGTATTTTTCCATTTTCACTTTTTTCAAATGAGAGCACTTTTTTTTATTTCAAGGAATTTGCTTTTGTTACTACTTTTATGATTATGTTTGGGACTGCATAAAAGCACAGAGGTTTTATTATGTTTTTCTTAGTTCTTGCTTCAAGTTTGATCATTCTAATTTGCAGATCATTCCATGATCTTTTGTTGATTCCAATTTTTCAGTCCTGAAAAAAAGAGATTTGTGGGTGCTTTGCAAGAATGTTTAGAGCCTCGGTCATGTTGTTCTGGGTTCAGCTAAGACAGGATAAACAACCAAACCAGCCAGTGGGATATTCGATACCATACTGCTATATAAAGGGAGGGCTGGCCAGGGAAGTGGCACCTGTTCTCAGTGAGTGGCTTCAGCCTGTGCCCTGAGCGGGAACAACGAGGCTCAGGTACCAGTAGAGCCTTGCAGTTTGTATCACTCACTTTCTGTATCATCTTATTAGTATTATCATTGCTACTGTTGTATCTTCTCTCTGAGTTGTTCTATTAAACTGTCCTTATCTCAACCCATGGGGTTTTCACATTTTTTCCCCTCCCGATTCTCTTCCCACAACATAGGGGAGGGGAAGAGTGGGGAGCAGTGGGCAAGTAGCTTCGTGGGGTTTGGTTGCCAGCTGAGGTTAACCCACAACACACGTGTACTTTCTGTATCCTTAGGTGTATGCAAAGGTTTTTGAAACCTGATTAAGTCTTACTGTGCATCATAATGCAAAACACATAGTCTCATTTACACATAGGGGTGCATAGCACTGTCATTTGAGGACTGTTCCAAGTCCATTGCAGCTCCAGTTCTGTTCTCCAAAATATTAAAATGTCATTTTTAGCTGTCCTTATTTCTGGCAGTAAGTGACCAAATGTCATGCTAAGATGGATTTTCTGGCATTCTCATTAGGCACCCATCCCAGTTAAAACTTTACTGACAGTACTTTGTGCTGAGCTACCTTCTATGAGCTTGCTGATCCCACTCTGCCCAGCTCAGAGAGCACATTGACTCCAGAACCATGTGGCTGGTGATAGCTGCCCTCACAGTGTACTATGCTATCCCCTGTTTTGGCTTGCCTGCTTCCCCAAATAAGTGTTGTGGGCAGGTTTAGGGAAATGCAAGCCTCTCCTGAAGACTCCAGAGACGTGGTTTATCTGCGAAGTCTCTTGTCTCATGAAATTCGTCTGTGCTTTCCTTGCAGCCTGTGCTGGCACCATATATTTAAAGCTTTGTGTCCATAATTTTTCTCTGGACTTTCGGTCTAAGAGACATCACACTACCTCTTTGTCAACAGGAGATACACGAATTACTCTACTGGGAAGGCGCAATGATCTCTCTAGTTCAGTGCCTTTTTTCTGACTGTGGCTGATAGCAAATACTTGAAAAAGTGTAGTATGGGAAGGGCAAGCACACAATACTGTGTTCCCAGAAGACTTTTCCAGCTTCATATGGTTTGCAGCACTCACTGTCTCAGCAAGATGTTGTGTCTCAGACCCTCACTGGTAGGACCCAACTACACTATGTGCTCCTTTGTCACTTTGTTCTGGGCTGAAGAGACAGAATCCCTTCTCCCTGGTGAGGGTGGCTCCATGCCTCCTGTGGTACTGGATGTGGCCCTGACAGGAATAAAGCTTGGTGGTTACAGATGGAGAACTTTCTGAGGTGGAGCTGATAATGAAAGAATCACTGAACCCAAACAGGGACACTCAAAGAGCCACTGCTGTCAACTGGTGCTACATGGCTCATGAAAAGTCACACTACAAAAGCAACTAATTAATATCAGAAGGTATAGTTTACTTGTCTAGCATTTTTCCGGTTGTGGTTGGATTTATGATCTTAAGTTTTTGAACATTTCTTCAACAAATCTTCCAAATCAGCATATTTAGCCCGGAGGTATCTTAAGAATAGAGGCTTCCATATAAAATCCCTGGGCCTACCTGCTTCTGCTTAGGCCAGAAATATTACAAGAAATGCACCTGAAATATTACAAGAAATGCCTGCACCTGGTATTTCTGATCTGTCCTTATCCACCTCTAGGGATTGAGGAGAAAGACAGGTAGCGTCCAAGAAGATAAACGGTTGTGGAATGCAGGGTTTCGGTGAAGGTGAGCTAAGGTAAAGATGTGCATGAGATATAAATCAAAACTGCTCAGATATTGCTCCTAACTGATATGACATGCTTTATTCCTATGCATTAGTTATCTCTACCTGCAGAGGTGCAATATGCGTAGAACCTACCTTCTCTAGAAAGTCTGTTTGGAAAATTGACTATGAAGTTTGTACTAACTCTGTTATCTAACAAGTGAAATCAGATTACTATCTGCACTTTATAAATTGCTAACTCACCTTTGAAAAGAGCTGAAGTTCATATCTGGAAAGCAACTAGAGACTTGAAAGAAAAATACACACCAGCTGGAGAGACCCCAGAAGAAAGCTCAGCAAGGAAGATCACAGCTCTAGAAAACATGGCCTGTGAGGAAACACTGAAGAGCTGGGATTGCTCAGGGAGACCTGGGAAGGGTAATAAATCTCCAGGTATTGTAAGACAAGAAAGGGAATAAACAACCATCCATGCCCACTGACAGTAGAATAAGAAACTGCGGATCTAAATTGCACGAAGCAAGAATAGGTATTAGAAAATTAAGTTAGTTAATGGTTGGAATATGGAGATGAGGGGGCCCTCATTATGAGAAGTTTTAAAATACAAATTAGACAAATATTTCTCTGAAATTGTCTAAGTATACTTGGTCAGCTTTTCAGAAGGATATTGCTCTAAATGAGATCTGAAGAGCTCTTCTAGCCTTGTTTTCTTTGATACTGTTTCATCCTGTCTGTTGTCTCCCTTAGTAGAAATACTAAACCCTTGAACACGCCATGGAAAAGACATTTAAGCTCTTCACTTCCCAAGGAATAACAACATTTTGTTTCTGACCTACTTTGTCCTACTTACACATAGATAGCATCTTGCCCTCTTATATCCATTTTCTACCACTTCCCCCAAGACTTTCTTCTGTTTCTGCTTTTCTTAAGTTAGGATAATAAATCCCGAGTCTCTGTGTTTTGCATATTTTTAAACTTTCCAGCCTGGAAACAAAGTATGCACACATGTACCTACAGTACAGAGTTTGCTGTCAGAATAGCAGGGAGACCTTCCCTAACCTCAGGAATGTCTCTGGAAGATGTGCTTGCCTTTTGCTCTGTTGTTAGGAATTTTGTCCTGACACTACAGTTTGGCAGCCGCTAACTTTAAAAGAGTTTCTTTAAAGTTAAAAACAGAAGTAAAAACCTACTGTTTCTTAAGGAATTCTTTAAGTAAAGATCTCTACCAGAGACAGTTTAATCAGAAAGCTCCAGACAAATTTTCTGTGCTATATAAGGTTGAATAATGGTCGAAATTTGACCTCTGAGCTTCTGGAAAAGTTATGGATGAGACAAGTGGTTACATTTCCTGCTGAGCAGTGAAATAGTGAGCAAATATCCAGCAGGTCCATGAACTGCTTAAAAATTTACCTCACTTGTGTTTCTAAGACGGTCTCTCTGAAGAATTTTTGTCACAGCTTTGAACAAACAAAATACTTGACTTTCATATCCGTCAAATTTTAGGATAGATTCTCTTTCATGTTGTAGATGAAAATATATAGTATCTGTCTGTAAATGAAAAATCTGCTGATACTGTACCAAGTTAAAGGCATCTCCTTTGCATAGCTGTCAGATGCTGAATATTGTGTATTCCTGATCTTCTTTCCTTTAAAGGTAAAAATAAGGAGCAGAAGAAATGCTTTATCTGTTGTTTTTTAAAGTACAGAAGTTCAGGTGTCATTTGTTAAATGATTCTGTTAAAAGAAGGCACATCTTGCATACCATACATACCGTATGCTTGGATGCATCATTTAACCAAACAGACATTTTTCTTAGCAGTGTTGTGGCCACATAGATAAGATATAGGGTTGCCATATCACAAAATTAGCTTGTATTTCTTCCATCTGAAAAGTTACCTTGTATAAACTCTGAGATTTGCACTACTTATTAAAAAAAATCTCATCTTTTTTTCCTGCATTCCACTTCCTATATGAGATGGCAATGGACAAAGTTCCTCATTATCTCCTAAAGCAGGGAGAAGACAACTGCTTCAACAGTGGGCCTTAGAAAGACACCAAATTATTTGCACTGTTTGATGGAAGAGGGGAGGTCCAGCCCCGTTAAAATCAGTCATTTTAATGTTGTGAAGTAGCAGCCAGATCCTTTGGCTCTGTCCAATCTGATTTGCTGGCTCCATGGCTACGTGGAACAATAGTCTGTGCAGGGCAGCAGGGACATGTGCGGAATTACAAGTGAGTATCCATCAAATTCCTCTGTGCAAATACAAAAAGGGTTTTCCCTCTGCACTTTTGAAATGATAGAAAACCTGTATGAACAATTCTCTATGACTTGGGCAACACAGCTTTGAACTCAGGATTGTCCTCTGGAAACATGACTCAGGTTTTTTTCTCACCTATGAAGGTATTCAAAGTTTAATGTGTAGATTTAAAATCAGATGTTGGCAAAGCTCCCTATTGCTGCATTTCAAACGGATGACTAATATTTGCTCAGTTTGAAAAAAGAACAGCTCCTGGTGGAGACCCTATGCATGGAACATTTCTACTCCAATGCTTAGTCTGTCAGAAGTTATCAGTAATGGGGTGGAGGATTATGATGAGGATTGCTGATGGAGTGTGCCAATAAGCGGTGGCTGAGTGCAATGAAAGAGGCAGTACAGCAATGTGAACATTAAAATGTGAAATTTCTTAAAAGTCAAATATTAAAAACTTTGGGAAAATTGCCAGCAAAGGTTACAATAGCAATGCTGAGAGCAGCAGCAGAGCTAACACTTATAGCTTATACCAACAAGCCAGGTATCCATGGCTTCATGTCTCTGCTGAATTTCAATAGTTGCAGCAGGTTGAGGGCTTTTCCTGTGAGTTTTGGATTTGTTGGAGAGCAGTAAGGAAAGAAGGGTGTCATTTACTGATTTGCCACCATGGTCATTTACTATATCCTTGAGAAGATGGTCCATGACAGTGCTTCATTCACTTTTTATTTCGGGGATCTGACTGGAGAAAAAGAAAAGGAGCAGGAGGATGGGGATGTCAGAGGGTGAAACCTGTAATACTAAGATCAGTGCATCACTTTTAGGTCAAGCACTTCAAGTTCTCCAAAACAATCCTCCCTTGGTCAGGGGAAGAATCGCTCCATAGGCATAGTCAATACCTCCTTGTTGCGTTTTATGGGTCTATGGGTTTATATATAGAAAACTAATGCTGTTACTTGGAGCAGCAGTTTTATCAAAATGTGTGTTGTCCACAGCAGATGTTGAGCAAAGGCTCTTCATTTGGGAGGGTTATTGCTGAAGTTTGTAAACTGGGGTCAATTTCACCAGGCTAATGGAGCTCAGAGGTTTGTGTGTGACTGAGTGGCTGTGGAAAGACACAAATGGAAAGGAGGAAGACTCAGCTTCTTCTCTGGGACTCACAATAGACATCATGCTGATCTTTTAGGGAATTCTGTATCTGAACCTAGGTAACCTCTAAAATTAACTAGAATAGGTGAGTGAAAACATCTAAATTCTGCCTGAATGGCACAAAAGGTATGTTAGTACTTTGTTGAATGTCAGCTGATGATTCTGCTCTTGAAGTCTGATTTATTGTTCTTTTCTCTACAGACTCCTCTCTGACTGTCAGTGCAAAGGCAGTTAGCAATTTCAGAAGAAAAGTGAGCCATATAGTGAATTACCACATTGCTAGATGACCATAATGCAAGCTGTGCCACATGCAAGTGATTTTCAAAAAGGAGTGTATTTGGACATTGCTTTGAAGCAAAAAAGATTGTAGTGGAGAACAGGGAAGCAGGATACTATCTTTTAAAAGTAATAGCACAAAATTCAGGCTCCAAAATGTTCCATAATTGTTTGTGGTATAGCCTCAGGGTAAGGAAATATTATAATTAAAAAGAAGTAATTTGAGTGAAGCTGGAGGTCATAACATTCCACTTACAATTTGCAAATGAATACCGTCAAAACACAGGTTTCCGATAATACACAGAGACTTTCTCTGGTTCTTTTGATCTGTTAGCATGTAACAAATACACTTTCATTCTCTGACATTGAACTTAGGGAAGTAAATAAAATCCAAACCATACTTAAAGCACTGACTCACAGAAAACATTATGCTTATATATATGTAAAGGCATATGTTATATTAGTCATTATAATTAAAATAATACACACATCTGTTTTACAATGAAATATGAGTAATGTGCCCCTAATTGCCAACAACTGTAGTTCTAGCTATGATAGTTCCATTTTTAAATGCTGCACATTCTGTGGATTAATAAAATGTGCAAAAGCACATTTAAAATTTAAATTTAAAAACGATAGTACCCCAAGTCATACTTTGATTTAGCTTATATCAGCATTTGTTGCCAGGGACTTTCTGGCTTTCCATGAATTGTCTGTTTTGCCCCTTACAGCAACCAGAACAGATGTTTAACAACTAGACAGATATTCCTTCCATGCCTTCCCAGATAAATGGGCCTAAGCTTGCCTCCTCTTTAGGGCATGGGTAACTTTCCTGGGGACCTGTGTTCTTTCAGAGCTGTTCAGCACTCCTTGAGAGCTTCCTTATTTCCTGAAAGGTTTCCCTAAAGACTTCTTTAATTGTTTTGGTCACTCCTTCTCTGGTGAGTGCTCTGTCTTGATCAGACTTACCACGTTAAGATCAGCAATAAGATTTACTTCTTCATCAAGTCTTAGAAAATCGTCTTGCTTCCAGTTTGTTAATCTAATTCTTACAGTTCTTTAATGGGCTTTGCCTTTGACCTAATTTATCCTCAATGTAGTGCTAATACGATTGTTTCTGGTATTCCATTAAGCTCCATGGGCGGATCCAATCTTGATATTTTTACTTACAGTGTTTCTTATATGCTGTCGTGGCCGCAGTATCAGAGCAGCTTGCACTCTGTAAGCTTCATTTAAGTCTGGGTGACTTCCTTGGCAGCTTCCGGATGTTTTGCCAGAGTTTATTTCTGGGTCTTTCATGAGCCTATCTCTGACTTCCCTGTGCATATGTGTCTTAATGCCAATGAAGAACTCATCTCTTATCAGGCATCTGATTAGTTAACGCCCATCCTCCCCAGCTCCCTTTCTCCCTGATCCAGAAAAAGTGTTCATCTTTCAAGTCTTACACCTGTTACAAACTCCTTTTATACCTTCCATTTTCCCCTGCATTAACAAATCTTGTTCCATTTTTGCATGGAATGCAGTCCTCCTTAAGATTCTGCAATCCATTTTCATTGTGAGCCTTTTGGCTGTCTTATTTGAAAACTATTAAAAACCTCAAGCATTTGAGACCCAACTTTTATCAGAAATAAATTGACTTTCTGCCCAATATCCTTCTGATAACATTCATTGTAGCTGTAGAAACTGTGCAGGTCTTTCCTAAGGGTTTTTTTTCACTAGGAGAGAATTTACCCACTCTATTATTCATTCCTGGAGAATAGTTTGATTCTCTGCTGATATCGTACTTTGTCCTGAGATAAAGCCAAGTCTGTGAGTCTGACAAACTGTAAATGTGATATCTGAACATGTCAGTATTGCTCTGCGTGAACCTCCATCAAACTGAATGTTTCCTTCTATGTGTCTCATACTAGCACTTTTTAAAGGCACAATTCTGGTCATGCTATGAACACTCCTTTTTCCACAGGATACTTACCTTTCTACCCCTCTTTTCTATGCCCTGCAAATGGCATTGAGGAGAAGGAAAATTAAAAGAGCTTAATGCACCCTGCAGCCCAAGGCTGTGAATTCCTCCCAGCTGCCTGCAGAGTGTTAATGGACACTGTACAGACCAAAAAGGAACAGAAGGAATCTATCCCAATAGTTTTTAAAGCTTCACTTCTGTTGCTAATGGCACCTTTGAGAGCTAATGAAATAGTTTTCAGATACGGGTCTGGTCTCTGCTGATTCTCATGAGTGTGAACATACAAGTAATATTGCATACTCCAACGGGAAGTTTACTTGGGCAAAATTCCCGCTGAGGTCAGCTGGGCTTTCTCCAGAGCAATCCTTGCCTAATAAATTCCTGAAGGATAATAATTATTAAGTTTGGGGATGTAGTTAAATATAGGAATATTTTGAAATATACATGGGTTGTTCTGTCCTCTTGTCTACACTGTTCTTTCCTGCAGTAGTTACATCAAGTTATTCTCAGTCTTTGTTGGTGTATAGGTGAGTGCAGAATCATACCTCCTATTACCACTTGAAATAACTCATGATAAAGCCTTGGTTTTATACAATTTATTTCAAATATGATTTTATGGCTTTAAACCAGTGAACAGCTCTGATGAGTCCTGGAGTATTTTAGCCATAAAATAAAATTAAAGAAAGTTCTTGTTTTCCCTAAATAAAGATGTGATGGCAGAGTGGTTACATCTGGCTTTTTGCGAGAGCTATAAGCTCCACTGTCATGCTAGTGATAAGCGTTTTCAAGACAAGTAGAGAATGAGATCTTGCTGCTTTGAGGCTTTTCTTGGTCAACTCAGATATAAATGGGTACCAGTCATTCCAGCTGAAATCAGAAGTGCAGCTGCCTGTGATAAAAACATTTCTGTTTTCTTGAATATAATTTACTGGAGTTGGCCTGTATTGACTGTGCCAGTCTGATGGGCTGAACTGGCTTGTCTTGAATTGCAGCCATTTTCCTGCTACTTCTGCTGGGAGATGTGTATTTCAAGTGTAAGCAGGTATGTGTTGTGAGCTGCAGAACTAATGAAGTCTGCTTCCCAACAGATTTGTGTTATGAGCACAGTTGACATTAGCTAAATAAGGCTATGGCTATTATTAGGTGCCAGGTAATCTGTAAAGAGGAATCTAGAGAACACCCAGACTTGGGAAAAGCTTCAAATAGGGGTTTTGTGTCATCTTAGGCACTAGGATCCATATTGTTGAGAGGACTATTAAGGTCTTTTCTAGCTATTGTCTTCATAAAACATACTGGAATGTAATTGTTTTGGAGGTCTCTGCCCTTTTGTCAAGTTCTGATAGAAAGTGCCCAATCTATTCAAATGGTGGGAGGAGGCTGTCTTGGGCTAAGCTCCAAAATTCTCTGAAGGAAAAGATTCCCCAAATCCTAGTACTTCATGGTGGATCTATGATGTCAAACATGAACTCTGAAAGAATCTGCTATGGGCAGGTTAATATCAGCTATACTAGGAAATACCCTGGGTTCAGTTGTTCCAGCAACCACTTGTGATGTTCTGAGTCCATGCTAGAGTCAGGCTGCAGCCAGCAGTGTGTAGGGATTAGCCTGCTTAAACTCACTCTTCACTTTCAGCTTAGGCAAAGTCTATATGAACCTGCTACAGTAATTAACATTGCTTTAAAACTGGATCTGCTTCTCCTCTTATGCTTTTAACATCCACATAACTCAATTTCTTTGATTTTTCTCTTGATTTCCCCCAGCATGAAAGAGCCTGATTTTTACTTCCAGTATGAAGCTGCACTGACTTATTTTAATGCCATTACATTAGTATCAATTTGCAGTGTCTAAGAGGACTAAAAGGCATAATCCAGAATGCATCAGAAGAAATTCTCATCTGACAGGCCACAGTCAGGTACTACTGTTAGCTACCAAGATTTTCCCAGGAAATTGCAGTATGGAAAATAGGAACATTGAGAACTGTGGGGAGTGTTAAATCCATGTATACTATACATTTCTGTAGTATGTAGAAATTCTGCAAAAAATATGTAAATATTTCTCTTTCTCACTGAATTCTTAGAGTTCTTACCCAAGTCAGAGAAAGCCTCCTATTCCCCAGAGTTCTTAAGCATGTTCTTAACTCCTAGAAGAAGGGATTTTAAGGAGAATTTATGTGGAGCCCTGTGTACTTTCTATCAGCCGCTTCCATGTGGGAATCAAGCCATTTATGTATACAGTTCCTGACTCTGGGGCAATTAAAATCTCAGCCATAATGTTATATTATCACAGAATTTGGTGTGTCTAATGACATATTAAATCTTTGTAAATTATAGCTAAATTACAAAAATGACTAATTTACTAAAACCAGTTAATAAATGTTTAGAAAAGGAAGCTAATTGAATTATCTCTTGTTTGTCAGAGACAGATAATCTCCTTGTGAGAAATCTCATTTTTTCTGAAGCATGATTAATTGGCCTGACGAGTCAGAGATTATGACAAATTATGCAGGATGAGATAATAAATAAGTCAGTGGGAAGTCCTGAGAGCAGAGAGCTAGCAGCTGTTAATTGGTTTGAGCCTAGGTACTGCTTCTGGATTCACCCTGGCCCTTGTGTGGTTTCTTTGCTCCCACTGCAGACAAGCCATGGAGCAATCACAGTCACCCTTTGCTCCTTTCCCCACATGCTCTAAGCCGCAGCCTGATTCAGATCAATAGCATCATCTCCCCAAGAGGCATGCCTGAAAAACCACATGCTTCTAGGCCAATGACTGTTTTCTACTTACTGAATATTCAATATTTCATTTTTCCTCAGTCACAGTGGGAAGGCATTTATGGCTCATACAGAAGGTCCAGTCTCAGCTTCATCTTGTTCCCCTTAAACTCAATGGAGAAATTAAAATCAGCTGTAGTGGTGCTCAACTCTGAATGCAATGTGTCTAAGCCCTTTAATGCGGTGTACCTAAGGGACTATACTGCACAAGTCTACACTCCTTTAGGAGAAGGCTTCAGCATATGCACTGAGGCTGCTCAATTTTAGTGCGTGTTGCCGGGCCAAAATGCTGTGTGGCTCAAGCTTCAAGCTTCAACAATGAGCAGAGAAGATCCGAGGGGGAGATGTGTTCTGGTGCACCAAGTTGCAGGCTGCTCCATCTGGGCATAGAACAGGGATGAGGTGCCAAATAAGGACTTTTGCTTTTCCTCTCGTGAGCACCTAATCTGAATGTCTTTCGTCTAATTCATGAAAAGGACAGGGCAAGGGTGTCAAAATTTGATCTTAACGTTTGAACTCTGTGTACTGTTATCTGCTTTCATAATTTTATTTGAAAAGCCTGGCAGGTGGTAGAACTGAATCAAAAGTTTATTGGTTTTATCGATGTTATGTCATGTGGGCTTAAGAATAATTTTCCGTATGCACCTTCTTTTGTGTGTAGATCATGTTATTTAACAGGAACTAGATTTGAGTTATTGTCTCATTAGCATTATTGGGAAAACGTTGTGAATTAGATCTAAATTATTTATTAATGTGCTGCATTGGTATCTAGATGATAGTACTCAGGGAAACAGACTATAGGAATTACTTCTATGCAGGGGATGCAGGACTAAGGCAGTGATCTTGTTGGATAAATTTGAAAGATCTCAATGTTGTGGGGGGAAAGAGACCAGAGATTACTCTGTTAATGAGGCAAACTCATTACTACTCGCACTATTGTCAAGGTTTAGGTTCAATCCACCAGACCTACAACACACACTCCCCGTTAACCCCTCTTTCCCGGCCCCAAATAGAGGAAAAGAAAGAGGATAAAGGGGAGAGACTTATGGCCCTCTCCCCTCCCAAATGGGAGAGGAAGGGAATGAAAGAGCAGCTTCCAGATTAGAAAAGAAAACTAAAACAGCTTTAATAAAGATAATAATAATAAAATTGAATATATACAAATATATACAAAACCAATATCAAACCTAACCCACCCCTGATGGCAATTACGTCACCGTAACCACTGAGGCTGTAGCAGGCACTGGCAAAGTCCCAGACTGGGCTCAGCAGCAGACGGGAACCAGGTTCAGGAGCTGGGTTCAGGAACACACAAATTGGGATCAAAGGTACAAGATCGTCTGAGAAGGGAAGGCTGGTGGAAGGGCCAACGAGAAGGAAAAAGGGCAAAAAGGACAAACAGGGCAAAAAGGCAAAAAGCCTAAAAAGGCAAAAAGCCTAAAAAGTGCTTGAGACCCCTGTGATCCCTCAACTTTATACTGAATATGACGTATATGGGATGGAATACCTCGTTGGTCAGTTTAGGGTCACCTGTCCTGTCTGCTCATCCCCACAGATGCGGCCTTTCACTTTCTGCATTCCCCGATGAGGTACACAAGAGTTAGGAGTGACCTTGGTCTGCACACCAATCCTTGGTAGTAACTCTAAACATCAAGTGTTATCACTGCTAGAAGCAGACTCTGTCTGCAAAAACATGCTGTTAGCTTCAGAAAGTGCAGTCAGTTAGAAAAGACTTAGCTGAAAAGTAAAATTGCTGAACAGAATTGGTTTGGTTCTAACTAAAACCAGGACAACTGTGTAGTTGTATAGTTGGATATACATGACATTTACATTTAAATGCCAGTGCATACTTTTCATTTACTCTACACCACTGACTTGCCTCGGCCAGTCTCTAGTGGAAATTATTTGCACATGAGTTCCCAGCAACATACAGTTGGCTTTTCCTGCACTGCATCTTGGAGTAATTTTGAGACGAGATGCAGGACTAGGCTTTTGCCCTTTGTAAGCCAGGAACTTCTTGGAGATGGTGCATGTCACAGAGAAGTAACTGCCTCTCCAGTAGCAAGCAGGTAGGGGCCTGTTCTTTACTGAGCTTGTGTTCTAATCCTGAGAATTCAAAAATAAGTACACTCAAAATAATCCTGACAGTTTAGAAGTTTGTTTTTGGTTTTGTTTTTTAATTAGGACTATTGATCTCCTGGTTTCTGAGCCTTTATGATGTAGCAGAGATCAGAGCTTCTAACTGTTCTCTCCGGCATCAAGGCTAAGGTACATTTTAAAGTAGGGATTGCCACAGCCACCTGATTTAGAGACCTGGTGTCTCAAATAGAGTATCAGATAGTGCAAAACTTCAAGGTAAATAATGACTGTTGGCAGCACGCTGCTTTTTCTGTTGTTCCTGACTCTGCTAAAGCAGTGATTTGAGGTGATTGTAAATTCACATATCCTGCCTTTTCCCATGCAATCACTGTTTCCCCCTTCCCAGCATCAGTTAGTTCTCTTAGTTTAGTTCTAATTTGGTTCTCCTTTATATCATCAGTTTGTCTATCTAAAAGCAATTTCCCTGGCATCCCCAGCCAAGTCCTTGCAAAACTGACACTGTCTCCAGTCCCATACCAAGTGCATCCAGATAGCTCCTCATACCAGGACCCCCTGCGATACCTCAGAGCCTTTCCAACACTGCATCCCTTTGGCAGAAGCCTCCAGCAAGAACAGTCCCAAAGGAAACAGCAAAGTACCTGTAGCCTTTGAGACTTGAGGTCAGAGGCCACCCCTCAGGACAAAAAGATGCCAATAGCGTTCACAAGAAGTGACCTGGGTTGGAATAGCAAGGTCCCAGAGCTGTTGGAGATACTCAGCGCATGAGGTGCAGATTCACCAAAGAGCCTGCCCAGCCTTCATGGCTGCTTTGCCAGTTGCTGTTAGAACTGCTCATCCTGTGAATACAGAGCAGCCTTATTTTAACTAGCTGTTTTGTGGTTTATATGCATTTCAAGGTGGCAGCTCTTTTGAAGGGGTCCCTGCAGGAGCCCTCTTGCGCTCACCACAGGTTTCCATTGCTTCTCTGGTGTCACTCTAATGAGTTTATATATCAAGCAGCTTAAAACATACAGGAGTTGTTCCCAAAAGGGTTGCATAGTCAGTGTTTTATATTCATTGGAGCATTTCAGCCAATTTTAATCACAACAGAATATGTTTGCATCTGGTCCCAGTCCTGTGAGTCCTCTCGCAGTACTGTGGAGTAATTGAAGAATATGATTACAGGTTATTATTTTAATTGCCCGTTGACTCCAAAAAAAATCTGATAGTGCTGAGTAGAATCTGATCTGTAAAGGCAAGGCCTTGTGGATTGTCTGCATCAGGACAGACCATCATCAGCAATGGTGTGAGGGATACAAATGAAACATTACTAGCTTCCTGTGAGCACTGCATGGATCACGGTGGGGGGACACATTTTTTTAACTGAGTGGAGGAGACAGAATCAGTGCACTGTGCCAGTTTGCCTGTGAAGCATTTGGGCTTGTTATTAGTCTACACAGTGTTCAACCTCGGTGTAATGTCACAGACTTTTCTGAGGCTCCTGTTTGATGCAACTGTGAATGAAAGAACAGGGTTCTTTCAGAATTTAAATATGAGAATTGAGACCGTATGTATTTAATAAGGTGAAATACTTAATACTTAACCATTTCAAAACCAGCATTTTTGTCAGAGGTAGCAGTAAAGCAGAATGACAGTCTGATCATTTAGGTCATCCATGTTGAACTTGGAAAGCATTGTCTGTATTCTCTGCTCTGCTGATCCTGCATTGGCCTTTGGCGCAGCACTTGAGCAGCTCCATGTCTCATTTCTCCTCTCTTTAAAGAGTGGACATATTTTCTTATGAGTACATGAATTACTTTTATGCTGTATTAGTGTGACCATGCAAATTCACTGATGACAGGGAGGGCAAAGGCCTTTGTGATATTTTTATGTATTAATATATAGTATCTATGGAATCAACTACGTCTGACTATGGAAGGAAAGGACATCAAAAGATACTAAATTCAACAGAACCACTTTTGGCTTAGTGACACTAAGCAGAAGTTTGCTGTACAGCAGTAGAATCTTCTAGGAAAGCATTGGCACATATTTGCAATGCTCCTAGACTTCAGCTGGATGTGTGCTATTAACCACTGTGGCAAAGGGGCTATTGGAGTAGCTGGACTTTAGTCAGACCTTGGCTGGCTATTCTAATATTCCCTATGTGTAACTAGTGTGATTTTCAGAAGTCTGAAGCCTCCATAGGTCCTACTTATTTCTTCTGCAATTACAGGCACTCCATTTACACTCCATTTATATTTCTTTTTGTAAATGAGTACAAACATCTTTCTTTATCAGGTTGCTAGGTAGGTGCTTTGCTTGTGTTTTCCCATTTTTGGTTGCTGAGTGAAAGCACTTTTAACAATCTTTGTGTTTTATATTTGAGTAAGTGTAGATATAAGAAACAGAAAAAATACCCTGATTTTTCACTTACAAGCATGAGAGAAGCCAAGAAAGATTCAGATTGCAACTGTTTTGACTGTTACAAGGTTTGCCATCCTTTCTGCTTGGGAAGAACTGACTCAGACTCCTCTGCACACTGCTTAGAGCAGACTGATATCAGTGAGGTTTGAGGCACAGGACTCCTCCCAGAGGCACTGCTTTTCTAGCCATGCCATTTTACTGAGTCCTGTGGATTTTTGCCTGATTTATTACTGTCTGAGCGAGCACTGCATCAAGCCATGTGGATCCTCCAGTTAGTCCTAATTTACACTGATGTAGCTGACAGGAGGATTTGACCTGAATAATCCCACTGTTGCTGTGGCACAGGCATTGTAACTAAATCCAGTGCTGCATCATTACCTCTTTAGAAATGCATACTGTGTATGCACCTCTGAGCTCACTTCTTGTGTCTACAACTGCCTCCTCTTCTGAATAACTCTATTCAAAAGCATCGTTATGTTGCTGTGCATCTGCTGTGAGGAGACTGCAGGTCCAGCATGACATAACTGGGGCATGTGTCCAAACCCCAACTCTGAAGGCCTTCCCACTGTTATCCATTCAAGGGAATGCCAGTGATCTCAGGGAGAGCTCGAAGTGCTTACCATGGGCAGGTGTATCCTGTGCTGGACAGGCACAGGTGAGCGCAGGTGCCTACTGTGCTGGATTTGTGCTGCCTGGGCTGCATCCTTGATCAAGAATTAGTGGAGCTAACAGTATCTTTTGTCTTTGACTGAATGCCTCCAAAATGCTGCTCTTTTATCTAGTTTTCTTTCACTGATTATTTCCAAGCAGTGCTGTGCAGCTTGACCCAAATTCAGGATGCTGCAAGCAGCACTGGTAAGGCTGGTTGTAGGAATAGGCAAAATCAGCAGCTTCTTGGGGTGGCAAAACGGTTGTGGCAGCTTTATGTGTCTGTGGAGAGCCATGCTGGCTGCTACAGTCATAGGGCATGAGGGTTTGACTTGATGGGGCACTGACTGCTGCTGCCATTGCAGTGCTGTGCAGCAGTAGCAGTTACTAAGTGTGTCCATACCTCTCAGTGGCAGCAGAAGCATCAGCTCTGGGGGTCTGTTATCCCCAGCTGTCTGTCTCAGCACTGTCTATCTTTTTCCCATACCCAGGGGGCCAAGATACACACCAAAAGGTTTCAGTAACTCGGAAAGTATTCTCCAGCCCAGTGCATTTGCGTGATCAAGATTACAATCTTTAATTCTCCAGGTCTTTCTCCTCTACAGCTTGTAACTTAGCATTTTTTGGTTTAGTTTCGTCTTTATTTCCCACAGTGTACTAGAATGATGTGAAAAAAACATTTGTTCACTCAAATCAGGGAAGGTAATAGCTTCTCTCTCTGACCATATGCTCTCTTTTGTTCCAAGGCTTAATTAAAACAGTACTAAAGGAGCAAATCAATTAACAGATACCTTACAAGATGGTTTATTTTCTTACACATGTACACACATGCAATTACTTACAAGTATCACATTACTGCTTTAGTTTATCTGTTAGCAAATGCTGCTAATGAACTGCAATGTTACTGAACTGGATAATACACACCTAGGAATTCAGGGAGATTATTCCAATATATCATTTTCTCTGAAAATAAACCTTTGTTTTGTGGCTCAAAATGTGCAGAAAAAAGATGATCCAGTTTCCTTTGCACATTTAGAAAATTACCTGCTTTGCTAAGGTAATATTCACATATTCAAATCCTTTCAGTTACAGTTACAACTAGTACAGTAGCTTATTCTTTGTAGAAAAAAAACTCTGATATATCTGCTCCTATGCCCTGACTGTGTTGACTCCAAGTCCCTGACTCAGCTCATCAGCTCTGCCTTTAATATGTGGGGTTAATTGTAGCTTTTCACAGTCTGAAAGTTGGATAGGAGGCCCTGGCTCCCATGACTTTTTTTGAGTGATATTTCTTAATAATACAAAGAATTTCTAGTTTGGACTTCAGTCTAACATTTACCTTTTTTTTCTTTTTTTTTTTTTTTAGTTGAATAACTTCTGCTATATTACAGTGGAGAAGAATGGGGAAGAACTTCATTTATTATGATCTGCCACATAATATACCTGAAAGCAGGCACTGGCTTAAGAGTTAACTTTAGGAACGCATGTTAGAGGAGAGACTAAAAATCCATATGTGCATAAGCATTGGCCTGAGTTAAGAATTTAGGCAGATCCAATCTATTTACAGTTTGTGGTCTTTGGCTCTGGCTAGTGGTTATTTGCAAGCTGCAAGAAATAGCGCAACATCCTGCTTGGAGCCATTCTGTAATGCTACAACATAACATCTATGCCTGTGAAATACCATAATTCTACTTAATGCTGTGTGTGCCATCTACCTGAGGATCTCAAGCCTTTGATCCTGCTGGATTTCCTGAGAGGAGCTGTAGGAATAGCAGAGGATGCCCAGTGTGGAATTGCTGCTAGCCAAGTGCTCCCAGAGATCCCACAGCTGGCATTTGCTGCACTGTCTTCACAAACTGCAAGGAAAGCCTGGCTTGAAACCCCCAAATCTTCCTGCTTTTCTTGTACCTTATGAAGACAGTATCTGTTATAATAAAGCATTCTTGAAAGGAGTGGATTTAAACAAACAGAATAGAATCTATAGCTTTATTTTCTCAGTTGAGACCAAAGTCACTGGCTCACAGCTTTGGTAAAAGCTGGGATGTGTTTATAAAGTAACTTTGGTTTAAACAATTTAAAATTGTTTAAGCTATTCTGAATGTTGTGAGACAAAGTTCTTTTTTTTCTTTTTGTCACTCCCACTGTCAGAAGCTTGTAATTGAAGCCAGGCAAAAGAATTTAGATTAAATCAAATTTAACAGAAAATATAAGGCTAGAGCATAAGGGAGCTAGGAGATGGAAATAATTCACAAATTCTGACTGCACTTAGTGCATTGTTTTATACGAAAAAAAATAGGGATGGGTGAATTTTGGAAATGTTAGAGTAGCTTGTTTGTACAATGTTGACATTAAATGTCTTGTTTCAGATGTCCAGAAATGTTGGGGTTTGGGGTTTTTTTTATCGGTATACAAAACTGTTTTAACTCCGATGTTCTAAAAATACAACATGAAAAACATTATTTCAAAAAGTAATTTTTTGTTTTAAATGACTGTAATTCATTTTAAATGGCTGAAAATAACTTTATCACTGACAGTTAAAAAAAAAAATACAGTCCTAAAGCTAAAAAAGAGATAATCTTAGTATGAATTAAATGTTTTCATATTAGCACAAAACATGTATTTCCTGAAAAACTTGAGAAGCCTTGTTTTACTTCAAACTCAAATTAATGATTTTTAAAGTCACTTTGGTCATTATTTACCTAACTTCAAATATGGGTGTGACCATGAATTCTGCTGATGAAATTTATTTCTACCTTTTTGATTACCCAGTATTTAATTGATTTCAGAAATCAATCATATACTTATCACAGACTAAACAGGATCTATTAATGAGCAGAGCTAATCTATTTTTAAAATCTTCCTCATACATTTCCTTCATATACATGCTGTTGGGGATTGGAAGCTTTTATGTGCAGGTGATTGAAGTTAGCACGCACTATAAGCTCTTCCTATAATCAATCAGTTAGTCTTTCAATTACAGAACAAAGAAGGGAATTGGTATTGGTAAGATTCCTGCCCGTGCACAAGAGACTTCTATTGATCCTCAGACCAGGTAACTGTCGATTGCAAAAGGATTATTGATTATTTGTACTTTATTTTTCTAGTACATTGATGTCATCTCTGAAACAAAAAAAAACATCACAGGTTAACCATAACTTTCTGGCTTTTGTTTTACCTAGGATGATCCATAGCATCATTGTAAAAGCTGAGTTGGGAGATACTCATATAAAAATTACAGGAATTATAGAAAACTATTAATGGAGCTGCTAGAATTACATTAATTCCTCCTACTTAACTTTTCTTTTCCTAGATGTTTCTTCATATCTTTGGAGATATTTGTTTTTCCTACATGAATTAATACAACAAACGTATGATTCTGGCTGTTGTGGTGACTTCCAAATGCCTCCTTCACTGACAGGTAGGAATCTACTAGCAACAAGTAATATGTTTTCGGACAGCATGCTACTCTGAGAGCTGCTCCCCATGTTCCAGACTCTAGATTATTGTTATTTGGGCTACTTCCTGGTGTTGCCTTGCCACAGGAATGGGGAGCAGCTAGGCAGCTCCTGGATCCATATTGTGGCTGCATCTTTCCAAGAGCTTACTACCTGGAGAACCTGCTAATGTGAGATAATGTGAGGGCAGCTGCATTGCAGCTGCATAGGGCAGACAGCTTTGCAGTATGCCTGGGCTTTATGTTAGGGTATTCCAGGTACACAACTGGGAAACTGGAGGGCAAGGCAGTTAAATTACTTGCTTTACACCATGCAGAGTGTCCTGCAGATCTGGGCTGTCAGTAGGAACTCCCGCTAACCTGCGTTTATTACTGTATGACCTTTTCCTTTACCTAGGTGGATGTGCCTTTACAATTTCTATGTGTCTGCCTAGTAGTCATTCCACTTCCCTGCTCCGCCAGATTCCCCCTTCCCCCAGAACATACCTGTTTTGGCTTGATCCCATGTTTGACCTGCAAAGTATAGGGAGCAAGATATTAATTGTGACTTTTAAAGCAGTAATCAAAGATGAGCGTTCAAAGAAGCAACAACACATGAGGAGTTGGGAAAATGCCGGAACTTTTCTTCCTTTCTCTTTTCTTCACTGCTCTTAATCTTTCATTCAGTTTTACTCCATCTAGCGTCAGTGCTTGGAAATAAGATCTTGCCTTGCCTTGCAGCCCTACTTCTTGTACTAGATCTCATGACTCAGCTGGGAAATGGTATTCATCATAGACCCTTTCCTTCAATACTACTTAAGCATTTTCTAGTGACTTTGCGAATCAAAGAACTCACAGAAGCTTTTGCAGGCAGGGACCTGCTTCCTGTAATTTGCCTCTGTCTTTTTTCTTTCCCTGAGAAAAACTTTGTCACACGTCTTTTTGAAAGCTGTGCTGAAATTTTCTGTTCACATGAAATTCACTGCACTAACCGTTAGCGTCTGTAAGAAAGAGTTAAGAACTGATTCTCATCTTTCTAGTTTGAACCGGGCATACAGTCCATGGGAGACCATATGCTGAGGCATATATTGGCTGGAATCAGAGGGATCTTTTTCTGCTCTGCTTCATTTCCCCCCCTTTTTTCTTTCTCTGGTTTGGGGCTGGGGTGAGTCAGCATAGCTCCATAAGGTGACAGTGCCTGCACTATTCTGCACGGCTTTCACAGCTAAGTTCCCATACTGCCTACTTTGCCCAGCCCTCAGGGACCTTCCAGGGCATCCAGAGGTGTCTACTGAAGTGCCAGTACCTAGCCGGTTACCTGCCTGCCAGCCTCTTGCTTACAGCCTGATGACCACACTGGAGGTACCTGGAGGTTGCCTCAGCCCTCCTTTGCCTGCACCAGTCTGGCACTTCACAGACATAAGAAATTTCTTTTAGTGGCACAGTTGTTACCCAGGATGTCACAGTTTTGCAGCAATATTTTTCAGCTTGTTTCAAACAGTTTATGGTAGCTCTTTCCCAGAAAGGAGAGGCATTTCTGAACATAATCAGGGGAGCTGGTATGAGCTGTGCTTATGAATTTGTTAAAATTTCTTCACACAAAATAACGCAGATTTGTGTGTGAACTAAGATACACAAATTTCTGCCTGTCTGGAACCATAGCCAGTAAAAACCCAACAATCTTCCTCTCTTCTTCTGACTATGACAACAGATTAATGCAGAATAAGGCCAGTGCAAAGTGATTGGAGCTAACTGGGGTGAATTGGCAATGGATCTGGTTCAGAGATGCTCACTTGATCCCTTCTCTGACTGTGTTGGAGGAGAAGAATGTGGCAGGGAACTGCTGGGAAGGGTCTTTCAATGATCTTTTAGCACCGTTCCTAAGTGATTGCCTACCTGTGGCCTAATCCTAAGCAGCTCAATTCTCTGCACACAAAAAGAGCAGAGAAAAGACTGGTTGGGAGACCATTGCTCTTCTCCATGTAGCCCAACTTAATAAGTCACCTAAAGAGAGTAACTTTCTTGCTGATGCTCTCAGGAAGCCTTCGTGCTGTTGACAGTGCCAGTTGCTGCAGGAAAGGATGGTCCAGCCTCCCACAGCATCTCAGCTGTAGTATATTACTACTTCCCGTGTGCCAGATCTCCCTGAGCAGCCTGATCTCTCTGAAACTGATTTTTATGTTACACTGCATAGATTTATGGCAGGGCCAGTTTCCTGAGGCAGTGGAGGTGCATGACTGCCTGACAAGAACTTGCAGCTGTGTTGGGAGAAAAAGGGAAGCAGAGCAGGACTGTCTCTGGAGATGGCACAGTCCACTGGTCTCATGCTTTGTTCTCCTCCAGGAAGTTGTGGAAGCTCACTCAAAGGAATCAGTTCAGAAACACTTTAAAAACAGCATTTCCACCTAAAGGTGTACTTATTCTTCAGCACTTGTCTCTGGCTCCCACATCACTCCTCCATCCCTCCTGTGCCAGGACACACACTTCAATGTTTATGGAGTAAATCAGATTTGGGAGTGGGCCAGGTGTTGTTTTTAACACACAAAAAATAACCTAGTTACTTTTCAACCGGTGGTTTTGTATCCTTTTCCATTTACAAGTCCATACAAATTTTCCATTAAAACTGGGCCTCTGTGAAGTGTCTAAGCCCAGTTTAAAACCATATGGAAAGCTTCTAAGCCCATAAACTTCTCTGAACCTGTGAGAAATATTCCATGGATCCCCATGCATTTGCAGCCTGCAAGGCAGAAGTCAGCATCAATTTGTGTGATATTTGCTCATTTCTTTCAGCTTGCCATTTGCTCTCTGACACCAGGCTGTAAAGTGCACATGCAATATGGAGTGAGTGGTTATAAGCAACAACTAGAAGAAAAAGAAACTTAGCTTTGCTGATATTAGTACAGGTCCTTCAAGGCAGAATTCTTTGAGAGTAAGAGATTAGGGAACTGAAATAGAATGGTCTGATAGACTATATACATTATCTTAAAAAGGGATCTACAAATAATCTTATTTTCTGAGAAGTCACTGGAAAAAGACTTCTAGGAGTCCATCTGAAATTAGTGATTCTTTCTTCTTGTTTAGTGTGAACTTATCCAGAAATTCAATGGGATACAGGAAATTCCATGAGTTGAAATGTGCAGGAGCTCTGATTTGATGCTGTTCTTTTCTGGCTAAGACCTGTGAGTTTTCTGGGTTAAGACACTCTGAGTCTCTTGCATCAGGAGGCCTTGTTTTATTTTGGTTTAAAGCTGTCTTGTCACCATGATAGCAGCTTTAATTCCTAGCTAATCCCATGTTGTCACCTCTCTGACAAACCCTAGTCAACATAAAGCTACTTAGTCTGGATGGCAGACACATACTGACTGGGAGCAGGAGGTTCTCTGCTCAGTGGCATCTAATATTTGAGTTACCCTGGTTGTCCGTTGACAAGAGTGAAGAGGGTACTCCTCCAGAAACATTTCTGACTTTTTTTTTTATCCAGACTTGCAGCAGCTTCAGGGGAAGATAGAGTTACTCATTTATTGCTGGAATCAGTGACACCAGCAAGTTTGCCAGCAAAGACCGCAATGGCTGTGGAAGGAATTGCCTCTGACAGGTGCCTGAGTATTACTAGGAAAGCATTCTCCTGACTCAGCAGATTTGAGACTAACTCTTACAATCAAATGATTTAGAGCTATTCAAGACTACCCTCAAACATTTGTGCAGCGGGGTACGAAAGAGTTAGGATTCCTCCCTGTTTGGCAGCTGTGAAAAGGTCAACTGCAAATGCAGCCTCCAGAACTGAAGGGAGCACTGGCATCCTGGGCCAGATGCTCTCCCAGGGAATGTGGAAAGTGGCCAGGGAGGAGTAAAAAATAGCCAGAAGTGTGGCTCTGCCCGTCAGGCTGGTAGCTGGCATCAGTGCAAGTATGCTGTATCCTGGAAACAGGTTTAATGAATTAATCTCACCCTAACAGTTTGTGTTATATGTATGTATGTATATATATATATAAACAAACGTGTCTCAATGTGCATATGTGTCTGTATATGAAGTATTCCCCCCATTCAGGAGTAGTGATAAGAGGAACTGAGAGCCTGAAAGTGCCTGCAGAGTGTCTTAGTGCTACTTTTTAAAGCCTGGTGTCCCCAGCAGAGTGCAAAGCTTATTGTCCTGAGGTTTGAAGTGTGTTATATAAAGATTAATTTCATTTTATGAAAAAGGTAACCTGAGACAAAGTAACTTGTCCAAGATTTTCCAGAAGAACAAGTTCAGCTAGACAGAACAATGTCAGAACCAAGTAGAAAGTCACTGGTGACCATTGCGTCAACACAGAATGTGTATTTACATTTTGTTTCTGCAAATGTATATGTGCAAGGAGTTGAGACAGCCATTTCTGCTGAGATCACTTGCTCATGTTTTAACATTTACACAAACACACATGGAGTTGTTTAGGCCATCTCTGTTCATACTTATGTTCATTTGCAATAGCATGCATTATTATGGCATTTGTGAAGCTTTTACATATTTTTCATTAAATTCAGTTTCCAGGATGCATACTGAAAAAACCTAAGGGAGTGAATACAGCCATCCGTCTGTCAGCGACCCACTAATCCCTGGTGCTGAGCATGGAATCAGGCCTTCTCCAGCATATCAGCAGTGCCAGGCTCATCCTATGCAGGTGGTATCTGCTACTTCCTGAAGTGCAAGTGCACTTCTGTCTGAGAGGACTGCAGGTCTCCAAGTTGTTTTCCACTCCCATTCTCCTGATAGTTGTTCAGTACTGATATTTGGCCATGATGGCAATATGAAGAGAGGCTCTGCAGTCAAAGCAGACCACAAAGGAATCATTTTTTATTGTTTTTGTAAGGCTTATTTAGATCCTGGGGGAGGCTAAGTGTCTTTCCTGGTTCTGTTTTTCCTTGTTTGTAAACCTTTAACCACTTACGAAAACTTTATGTTGAGCTATGGCACACTTTGTATTGTATAAGTGCTTGTTTCTAGTCTTCCATGTGGGAAGAAACAGACACCTGCAGGCAACAGACAAGGGGTGAAGAAAGCCCAGTGAGAACTGGGAAAGATAGCCAGGATGGAGATGAGAGAATAGGTGGATTGGAAGAGCTTTGCCATTACCATCAGCTACAGTGACAGTCATAGGCAGGTGAAAGCTGGACAGAGTTTGAAAGCTTTTTGGTATGTTCTCAACTGCTTTTTCTTCTTTGTTTTCCCATATGCCTCTGCCAAACCTTGCTCTTTCCAGGCTAGACAATGTTTTCTTTCTATGGCAGGAATGTCATGGCTGCGCACAACAAAGGCAAAACTGAGTTGAGTGGGGAAAGGGTGGTAACTGGTAGGCTGGGGCAGGTCTACTGGAGTGTGTTTTCCTGGGACTATATGAAGTGATTGCTGTGCCAGGGAGGCCCATCTGCACTGCAGTGTGAGCTGCCTTCTGCCGGGTGTCTTTCCGGCGGCTCTAGTTTCTGACAGCTGAAGCTCTTGGGTTTTTTTTTGTTTGCTGTTGAAAAACCTTTTGGAGGATTCAGTCTGTTCCAGGCACTGTTCTGCTAATGCAGAAACATGAGACATCTGAGAAAGGACTGCCCATGAGAGACCCAAGTGGCAATGGTTTTGAATGGTTTCTGATAATTCTTCCATTTCAGAAGTCACTAGTTGTTTGGGGTTTTTTCTTTCTCTTTTTCTTTTTTTTTTTCTTTTTTTTTTTTTAAATTTCTTTTTACAAGGCTAGTGAGTTGAGTTTGCAATTTGAATCAGTTGCAGTTTGAGCGAATGGTAGGCAGAGTCATATACTACATTTAAGGAAAAAAGTACTTTCTGAAAATTAGGATTCTTCATTGTTACATGTTCAAAGGCTAGGCTGGGAAGAGATCAAGCAGCTGGAACATTGCGTGAAAGGCTAAGCCAACTCACCTTTTCAAACCATTCCGTATCAAGACTTGCTCTTCTGGTAAGATTGGTAACACTCCAATGCTTTCCCCAAAATACCAGTGACTGTGCTTTAACAAATTTCTTTTCTATGCCTTTATTTCTTACTTGCATCCTATGTGTTGGAAGAGGTGAATCAGAAAGATAAGAGACAGCTGGAAACAACTGGGGTAGCATGTTTGAGCAATAGGAAACTTGGAAGGTAGAGACTGCAATCTTGCAGATAAAGATAGGGTACTAGAGTGCCCATCTCCCAGGGGCATACGATAGATACAGATTTATGCCCAGGAAAATGTGTGCTTATTCATATCCATCTGCAGTTGAGAATGTTTGTTAGTGCTTTGTAGTGATAAACAATTCACTGGTCGAGTATTTTGTGTAATGAGTCATTGATTTCATCTCCCTCTGCAAAGGTGTCCAAAGAAATCCTGTGTTAACTTTTTAATGGGGGTCATAGCAGGAAGGCCACAGCTTGAATGAAATGTAGGGAATGAACCCAGCCTCATTTCAGGTATCTCCAGGCTGCTACTACTGGGAAAAATGTCCTCTTAAAGTCAGGTCAGTGCAAAGAAAACACCTGTCTCCAAGTCTAACATATTTCCACAGGAGTGAATATAACTTCATAGAAAAGTAATTGAAATTCATAAAAATTGCTGTAGTGGGGCATAAAACAATCAATACCACTCCCTGTTTCCTGCTCTTTTTGTATAAAAATCTGATATGTTGACACTTGGCCAGTACAGCTCCCAAGATCCTCAACTCCTCCTCTCCTCCATCAAACATCAGAATGACTTGTACATTGCATCTAAACCCTGATCTCCTGCTGAGTGATTTACATGGGGGTCTATACAACACGGTGAGTGTCATGGGGAGTTTTGGTGTGTGCTTTTGCCCAGGATGTATTGAGGCAAAAAACTCCTTCTTGCTATTGCAGCAGATTCAAAATATGTACCTTCTATGTTTTAGTAAACAGTTTCTTAACTCCATCCTTCTCCTTGTCTCTGTGTGTCTCTTTGTCTCCTGTCAAAATAAATCTGGCTGCCATGCACTGTAGTTAACTCAAAATATTGCTAGCATTAAATGTACCCAGACATTTTTATTAATACATTAAATTTGCAAGAATTTTTTAGGCACTATAATTTACCAAGCTTACACCAAGATGGCATTTGAAACTGACATGAGCTATTAATTAAAAAAGAGGACATTAAATAATTGTCAGTTGACATCTAAATTACTGTTTTGTTAGCTGACAGGAGCTTGCTTCAAGCTTCTTTCTCTTCACCAGTTTTAGTAAATATCCCACTGAGTTCAAGGGCATCCCATTATGAATTGATTGTTTAAATCTTAGTGTTACATACCTGACTGAATAAAGTGGTAAATGCTGTTAATTATTTCACAATGAGTTGTCAGTCTCATTTGGGTGTAGAAACACTTCTGTTTTAAGTATTCAAGAAAGTATCAAGGTAGACGTATTAGAATGCTTTCTGATTTTAGTCAAAACCTGTTCTTGCAATGTGTTGGTTAGGTTCAGTAGCAGCCGATCAGGGTTCTAGCATAAAATAAGATTATCTCCAAGGCCTACAACTAGTAGGAGGCTGAGCAACTCCATTGACTACGATGGTACTGTGCTGGGTGACACCCACTCAGAGTATGTCCCAGCTAGGGAGAGAAATTGAGTGGTTTGAGGCACTTATGGGAATATGAAGTGAAATTTAAAACAAGATTTAGTTGAAGATGAATTTGGTGCGTGTTCTTTCAGTTGGATTAAGTTGGGTTTTTTTTCCTGAAAAACATTAATAATCATCACTGGTCAAGCAGAAAATAGTGTTCTGCAGAAGATATGCCAGTTCTCTCTGATCCTAAAGGGGTGGTGTCTTGATTACCAACGAGGGATTCAGGTTGCCTGTATCTTTGAGGGAGTCTAGATGGCTGTATGATTGGTTGGAGTATAATCTGAAATCAGGTGATTTCAGATAATGGACTTTGCTTATCAAGGTTTTCCAGGACTAGCCTCTGGCCTAAAAATGCCATGAATTAGAATCCCCAGTGAATTTTAAGTAAGTAGCTAAAATAAGTTTAGACCTAATTATGACATGTCTCTCGGGTGACCTGAATAAATAGGAAACTATCCCTATAATCTATGGGGAAAAATAAATCAGATAAAAATGAACATACAACTTGGATTTTCTTAAGGAATCTCCTTAGTATTTATACTACTGTAGCACTTGCAGTGCAAGTACTCAGCATGAGTAATATTTCAATTCTACTTTCAGAAAATAAACAGGGAAAGATTGTGGTGGCTTTGTGGTTGTTGGATTTGGGGAATTTTTTTTTTTAGTTGCCATTAAGAATGGCTATCTATCATGCATCTCCTTTCAGAGGTAGAAAACCTCAACCAGTTAGAATCTAAAAGATGGCATAGAACCCCATCCATTAGGTCAAATTTGGTCCTATAACAAAGAGATGCCAACATGGGTGAGAGTCCTATGGAAGGCTACCACATACTTCAGCTATTACTTGTGCTATAAAGGTCCAGTTCCAACCTTTAAGATATTCCCATTATTACAGGCCAGTTTAACACATCAACACAAACTCTGTTACCTAGAAAGGCCCCACACAAAGATAAAGTACATTGAATCCTGTATGCTGTATTTCCTTTATATTTTCTGTGAGCAGATTGCTTGGGTTGCAGAATGATGGTGCAAAACCAAGTTAGTTCTACATCAACTATCTGTGATGTGGAAAAGTATAGCTTTATTTATAAAACAAAGCACCATATATACCTCCTTGCTAAAAATTGATGTTATCTTGAGGATATCTGCATTTCACTAATCATACTAAGGACTAGTTTATAGAAGCATTCTTAAATGTTTGCTATGGATCTGGTAGTATTTTTACTGCCAGAGATTTCCTCAAGACCAGTAGAAGGCTGTACTGTTTCCTCAGATTAACACCTGCATTATAGAGTCCTTTAATGAGCCATGAAGGACTAATACATAGGTGCTCTGAAGTGAATGAGAACAAAGATTTGTTAGTAAATTACTCACTGCCACAGCAGAATTGAGAAGTACAACTAATTAAGAGATTAAGAACTGTTGGTGGATTTCTAGCGGCTTTCTACTTAACTGAAAAAAGTAATCTTTAACATACATAATTTTGCCCCCAAACGTTATGGAATTACGTCTTCTCTCACCGGTCAATGTTGGTGGCTGTAAAGTGAAGAGTTTATTGTGTCATGTTTCCAGACTTAAGACAAGAATTTTGGCATGAAACTGGAAACTTCACTCTACCCGTTAGCAAAAACCTGTAGACTGTGACAAGGAATCATCAAAGGAGTCGGTGTAAGGTCATCATTAAAGTTGTTAACTTTTGTTGCCATGACAAAGTCAGTCACTTCCCCTAGAAAGGTCAGAGGTATCATAGATGTTCAAACTGCCTCCGAAGGAAAATACCATACATAATAAACAGCAAGGGGAGGTAGAAAAGTCCAGTGTGGAGCCATTAATAGATCATACTATCTGCAGTAAATCTACTGTCTTTGCTCCCTTCCTCCTTTTATCCCCTTTTCTTATGACTCCAGTCTCTGGCTTTTCTGTTCTAGTTTAAGTCTTTCTCATGGACTTGCCATTCATCCCTCTGTCTATACTGTCCTTATACACCAGAAAGTTTACTGGATATACTATATTTGTTCTTCTGGCCATATAATGGTCCTAAGCTGTTTTAGGTTAATACACAGAAATTGCCAATATCTTGTCAGACAATATTGTGTTATTAGAAAGTAAACATTTTGTGACAGTTAGCTGTGTTAGGGTGGGGAAATGTCTCCCTGAGAAAATAACACTTGCTTCACCGCTGGGGCTCTTCACTGTTGGACAGGCAAAACATTGAAGCAGTTGTTGCAAGGGGTGCTCTTGCTTTGATCTTCAATTGATTGTTGACATATGCTGTGCTTTTTTTATGAGGAATAACTGTGATGGGGACATCCTTCTATCCAGCTCTCTGAGAGAGGCCAAAAGCCATTTCTTAGGTCATTGAGGCAACACCTGTTGCCTTCATTTCATGAGAATGCTGATTAATTAATGTTTGGGGTTTCTTAGTCGCTTACAGAATGTCTCAAAAGGCCAGCAAATAGTGTCCACATCTGTAGATTACCATGAGCCAATAGACAACTTGCAGTCTAGAGTCTCTACTCCCACACATCTCTACCTTATTGCCTATTCTTGGAGGAGATGAAGAGTGGCCGTTGCCTGAGCAGTCCAGCAGTACTTCTTCTGCCTGTGAACCCATCAGGTGCTCAAAACCTAAAGTGGTCTTGCTGTTTCTAGGTAAGGGAGGGGAAGGTTAAGGGCAAAAAAACACTGCAAGCTTTAACCTGTAAGAGCCTGGAGTGAAGGGATTTCTCAGAACTGAGATCCAGATACAGTAACTGGGAAATCTTTAATGAAGCCGTTTACTCTAATTTACTTCTTTTTCCTTTTTTGCTTTTATTTTTAAATCTAAAGGGCTTGTGAATATATGGCAACACAGTAAAAACTGTTTCAGAAAAAATGTGGAAAAGTTCTAGCAATGTGAAAAAAAAATCCAACTTCAGCACTTCTGAAGGAAAGCCTTTGGCTTTCTTTCCTTAATGTTTTTTTTAAATGAGTTTGCTACTATAATACATAGTACAAACTAAACAAACAAACAAAAGGTTAATAAAAAGTATTTGAAGGATTTTTTTTTTAAAATAATCTGTCTGCTGGGATTTCTTTCCTATTTCTGAAATGTCAAAACCCTGTCAGAAGGAATTTCCTTTTTCTACACAAATCCACTAGATACACACCGTATATCATGTTCTCTAGAGGCTTGTGTGTGTGTTATGTGTTATCCTTCAAATCACAGTGCGGGGAAGCATTATGCATAAAGAGAAAGAGGATTTAATTACAGTTTGTATATCACACTACCTCAGAAAACACATGGGGCAATGACTCTTACCTTCTATCCATTTTGCCATCTGACTCTAAAGAGAGAACAGGAAAATGTGGTTAGTTAAGAAACGAGCAACAGAGTGGTGATCAACCTGCTCAGAAGTTGTGAGGGTGCAACCAGGATAACAGAGATAGAGCTTGTAAAGATCCAGCCATGCTTTCTGAGGCAAAATTCTTTGATATTAGCAGTGTAATGCAACTTTCCTAAAGCCCTTCTTGATTTGTTCCACCTGGAATACCTCAGGAATTCCCTCAGAGCTGTATCTTTTCTAATATTTTGGCTTTTTTGAGTTTGATTGTAGCACAACCCCAGAGTGTCATGAGAAACAACTTTGAGGGCAGGTGCTTCATGAGAATGAGGCAGGAAGCGGTTTCCCTTTAGGCGGCTATGTAGTGCCACTAAAGAAAGCATCAGCCTTTTGTTTTCAGGAAGTGACAGTACATAGTCATTTGTATCCTCATGAGGTACCTGGGGAGTCTGTTTACAAAATTAGCTTCTAAAAGATCAGTATTTACTGTAAACAGGATGGAATCAGGTTGTGACTGATGGGCTGAGCCCACCACAGCAGTACTGGGCCCAGAGAGCTCAAGTTTCCTTCACTCCAAGTTTAATAGTTAAGGCCACTCTGCTCTCCTCTTTACTAAGCAAGAGTGTGTGATTGCTGTTGAAGCAATGTGTCATGGTGCACTGCTGACTTAGTAGGGCTAGACAGTTCTGGATGCTGAAAAATTGTTGCCTGAAGGTTAGTGCAAAGATCTAGCCACTGAAGCAAATGTTTCTTTTTATAGCAGATAGACAAGCAGTCCGATGTTGTAGAAGCCTAACTGAGCTCTCTTACTATATTTTCCTTGCTTCTGACCCATTTTTCATGGTGAAAACTGGCTACATTTATCAGAATTTCTCCATTTTTAAAAGTGGACTGCAAGAACTGGTACTTTGCATGCAACCAGAGCTGCAAAGGTGCTTTTTTGAAATTAATCATGGAGATGCCATACAGACAGCAATGCTTTCAGTCTCTAACCTTTCTTATTATAAGTCCTTCTTTCATTAAGGAGTATTTCCCTCTATATCTCATGAGGTTGCCTCACTGCTTCTATTTCTGCTATGGTTTCTTTACAATCCAAATGTTCATGTGCTACTAAGAGTACAGACTTCTCTTGACAAGCAAAATGTGGGTTGCAAATATTTGCCTTAGCAAAGTCCCAGGAGTCTTTTTTCCAAAAAAAAGAACAGTTTATACTGATATTCTGGTCAGCCTGTTAGGACTTTCTATCTCCTCACTTGCCACTATTTGTTGCTATTGTATTTACTATGCTTTATTTATTTATTTATTTCTAGCGTTTAACTGCAGGTGGGTGTTACTGTGTGCTGTTACTTCATTGTGGGACAGCATGCTAGTGAGGTCCTTATGTCTGGCATACCAGTGGAGGTAGGGGACAGAGTGTCATGTGATGGCAAAGACAGAAGGGACATTGATGGGCTAGAAATCACAGAAGTGCCTGGGAAAGGTCAGGTAGGTATTAGGTCTTTTTCCCAAAAAAATGTAACAAGATCTATAGCCCAGCTGAATTGCATCTACAACAATGCACACAGCATGAGCAACAAACAGGAGGAGCAGGAAAACTATGATATAGTTGTCATCATGGAAACATGGTAGGATGATTTGCAGAACTGGAGTGCTGCATTGGATGAAAGGAAAGTCTATGGCCTATGAAAGAAGGGGCAGAAAACTCAGGAAGACGACAAAGGTTCTATGAGGCTATGCAGAGAGAAAATTAGAAAGGCTAAAGCCCAACTATAACTTAATTTTGCTACTGCCTTGAAAGACAATAAAAAATGTTTCTATGACTACATTAACAGCAAAAGGAGGACTACGGAGAATTTCCATCCTCTGTTGGATATGGGGGGAAATATACTGGCCAAGGATGAGGAAAAGACTGAGGTACTGAATGCCTTCTTTGCCTCAGTCTTTAATAGTAAGACCAGTTGTCCTCTGAGTGCCCAGCTCCCTGAGCTAGAAGACAGGAATGAGGAGCAGAATGAAGCCCCCATAATCCAAAAAGAAATAGACACACACAGGTTTATGAGGCCTGATGGGATCCACCTAAGGGTACTGAGACAGCTGGCAGAAGTGCTCACTAAGCCACTTTCCATCATTTATCAGCAGTCTTGGCTAACTGGGGAGGTTCCAGTTGAGTGGAGGTTAGCAAATGTGGCACCCATCTAAAAGAAGGGCTGGAAGGAGGATCCAGGGAACTGTAGGCCTGTCAGTCCAGCCTTAGTGTCAACAAAGGTTATGGAGAAGATAATCTTGAGTGCCATCACAAGGCACATAAAGGACAATGAATTGATCAGACCCAGTCAGCATGGA
>VZZY01003610.1:5803-33708 GCA_013400335.1 Eurystomus gularis
GAAAGAAAAATAAGATGGCTGATCAATAATTTATACAAAGAGTACCAACTGCAGACATAATAACTGTAATGTTTGCAAAGCAATCTCTCGCTCTCCAGGCTTAACAGTAAACTAGCGGGGCTGTTAATTTCCAACTCCTACAGATAAGAATACAAACAAATTACTTAAACTTGTATTTCGCTCGGTGTTTTGCATGCCTCGGTGGGATAAAATGAAATTTAATTACGATGCAACTTGGACCGGTCGAGGAGCCTCCCTCCTCCTTCCCACCCGCCCGCCCGCCGCTCTTCTGCGGCCGGGAGAGGAGCAGGTTGGTTGGACGGGCGTTGTAAATGGGTCGGCTTTTGGGTCACTACAGTTCTTGGGAGAGTTATTCATAGACGGCAACAAAATGAAGCCATTTAACTTCAAAAGAAAGTTGCAAGGTTTTCCAGTGCCACGAGCTGAAACACAATACCCCCACCGGCACGATAAGCATCAGCTGTCAGAGGACAATGCGCCGGCGCTTTACATGCAGGAGGCTACCGGGGAACAACAAAAAAACCTGCTTTAGAGGAAACCAGTGCGTCTTCCAGTATCCTAAGCGGAGAGTGGGCGAGCAACTGTTATCTTCATTTGCATGGGAACGTTATCTCCCATTTCCGTCTACTGTATTTAGATAGCAAAGCAGAGGAACAAAGTCTGAAAGTTGCTAAGTAGGCTCGGGTAATGCACCGAGGGTTGGGGTGGTTGGGGTTTTTTTGGTGGGGTTTTTTTTATGCGTCTTGCAATAGTACCAAAAAGATCTCTTATTTGTTAAATAATGAGAGGGAAACATGTCAGACGAGGAGATTTTTTACAAAGTGTCCCCTCCCCCCGCCTAGGCAAAACAAACTTTTGTTGCCAACCGCACCGAAAGAAGCTCAGATTTAACGTGGCATGAGCAGCTTTTTCGACAGTTTACAGCTGTGCTTCTAGAGGACTTCACGGATGTTTTGTGTAGTATAACCGGAGCGACACCGCACTTCTGAGCCCCGAGCTGTGACTCGGGGTGCTGCTTTGCCAGGTCCTGTATTCAAAACAAAAACAAACAAAAAAAACCCACTAATTTGCCTGCTCGTCCGGTGCCTGTTTGCCCAATGACCCCTCCCAGCTCAGCTCCAGTAACGCAAAAAGCATAACTGGCAGCTGCCGGCAGACTGGATACAGAGACCGAGTCTTTTGATACCGAAGCAATAGTTTTTCCTATCCCCGCCGGCCCCGGCCGGTTGGATGCAATGTGCAATAGCGTTACTTGGAGAAACTTACCCGCAATCGCAGCGCCCACTAGTGCCCTTGCGTGGGGGGGAGCCGGGCTGCGTTCCCCTCCGCTCCCCTCCACACCCCTCCGCACCCCTCCGCACCCCTCTGCTCCCCTTCGCGTTCCTCCGCGCCCCTCCGCACCCCTCCGCGCCCCTCCGCGCCCCCCCGCACCCCTCCGCTCCCCTCCGCACCCGCGCACTCCTCCCTCCTCCCCCCCCGGGCCGGCCCCAGGGAGAACCGTCCTCCAGGGAGGAGGAAATGTGGACAGAACTGGGGGAAAGCCCAAAGGACTGAGATTCGGACAGAAATAGGTTTAACCGCGTCCTTACGATGTGGTTCTTAGCTTTCTAAGTGGAAGCTCAGGAAAAGTGGATGCGGAGAAGTTGTCTTTTCCCTGCTTCTTCCCATCTCACTACCCCTGCTCTGTTTGAGGAGGTGTGGATGGAGCAAGTGTTTCACTGGTAGCATGTTCACACTGCCATTGTGACAGGAACTGGAGGGGCTGCCCCGCTGTAAAGAGTCGATGGGAAACACAATGCTAGATCCCTTTCTGAGTTTTGGATACTCACTTGACGTGCAGTGCTACAGAAGATCTGCGAGGTCTTTTCATTAGGCCCCTTCTTTCTTTTTTCAGGTGTTTTGAGGTTCGTAGGGTTTTTTGTTTCTTCTGGTTTTTTTTTTTTACATGTATCATTCCTGAGCAACCTGACCTAGGTAGAGATGTCCCTACTCAAGTAGGGAGGTTGGACCAGAGACCTCTAGAGTCTCTTCCAGCCTAGAACATTCTATGATTCTATGTTTAGAGATTGATAGTGGGCAGCACTTAGATTTTCTTGAAAACTGTTCTTGCTTTGGAGATGAGGATGGACTTTGCAAGGAAGGTGACACACAGCCCTCTTGTCTGGGTAGCGGATACCAAATAGATAAGGTCAAGATACATTGAATGTCTCAAGTATTTGCTTATAGTTTGATGTGCACTGGGATAGTGGATAATGTTCCCAGTCAGGTCCAAGCACTTACAGTAGTGTCCAGCCTAATGTGATTTCCAATGCAGGATTCCCAAAGAAGTAAGAGGCAGCTTTAAATCATATCACACATTGGGTCACAAGTGGGCAACGGACTAACCCTGTCGTCTTCTAACTCTGTTCTTAAAAGCTTTCGGTAAACCATTGGTTCAATTTGCATAAACCTCTTTTGTTACTAAGACCTTGTTTAGCCAAGAAGGAAAACTCCAAATATGTTCTCAAATACCTTGGGCTCAATGTCTAAAATCATCTGGTGAATGATAAAAGGTGGGCCAGGATTAACATTTGTCTCTTCTCCTCCTCTATCTGACAGTCAGATCTTTTCCTTTATTGTTACTATGCATTTGTTCATCAATAATAAGCACCGAAATATAAGCTCAAATAGTTCTCCATGCCAAAAATTTGTCACAAAACCCCACAAATATAGAAGGCACTGAATACCAAAATAGTTGAAAATAATTTGCAGAAAGTCCTGTTTTTCTCTATTTTCACATTTCCAAAATAGACACTTATTTCAAAACTTGGCATAGATAGTAGACATTAAAAAAAATTCCTATATCTTTATGGTAGGTATAATAGGGGTGGTGTGGGCAAAATAAGTTCCCTTGAAATATATACTGTTGACTTTTATGGATAAAGGCAAAAGACTTTTATTATGACTATTTGTTTGAATTTATAAATAATATAACTTTGCAGTTGTCTGTTCCTCTTCAACGCTCAGTGATTTACATGCAATTGAATTTTATTAGTATGAATACTGGACTTTAAGCTTATGTGTTTGAGTGCCTATACAAAGTAAATTCTTGGAATATTTATCCAATAAAAATAGACATATGAAGACAGCAATTCCTCAATACATTCTTAGCTTTAGGCACAGCTGTAGATCTATAAGTAGGTAGTTAACACTGGAAAGCAAGAAGCTGAGTCACAGAAGTACCAAAAAGAATTAAAAAAAGGAAAACAACATTTGATTCTTGTATTTTGAAATGCAAAGGAAATTTTAGGTGAAAATCAGTGAACGCATTCGAGTAAGAAATTAATTTAAGAAACTTATAAAAATATAGACGGGGATGAATTACAGTAACAAAGTTTTATTCATACAAAATATTTTTGAGTCACAAGTATGTACTAGCAAGTTGGTTTTATTAAAGTTTGTTCTCCAAAACACGTGAGTATAAACTTAAAATATGAACTTCAAAGCAAGAAAAATGAACTATCACCATAGAATTTGCTTTAATCTAGCTGGTTAGAAAGAGTTTTAATTGTTGTGCTTTTGCTTAATTGCACCCTTTAATATGACAATCACTCTCAGGCAGCGGCGGATTACTCCATTTTCACACGTGAGGAGGGATAGGGCAACTAAGATCCACAAAAAAAATTCAAGTGCCATACTCGCACTACCAATTGTCGCATGACTTAATAGATGCCTAAATCCCTTAGTACATACGCTCATGTTGACACAATTCACCAAGTGTGTAGCTTTCCTTTGCTGTACATATACATGGGAGCACAAACCTCCATGCTGCTGGTTTTTCTGGAGAGACAGTCCATACCTAAACACAAACAGGCTTGGCTTGGGTTCACTACCTTCACACAAGTGGGGCTTCAAGCGAGGTAAAGCTGAAATGAGGCTCTTTGCTTCTGCGTTCATATTTGCATCCTGTGGTACAGCTAATAACCAGTTAGGCCAGTCACTTCCAGGGTGGGAAACCTGTTTCACGCATCAAGCTTCTATCATTCCCACAGGACAAGAGAACTAAGCCAGGTTTCCCACATGGTAGCAGTGAACATGAGCAATCAAATATGAAGCCTGCGATAGTGAAGGTTTTTCTGGTTCTTCCCTGGAAAATTTAGGCCAGTTGGCCAATACGCTACTACCAGGAGGAAGACCTCCAAGTAGACTCTGTTACTTCACAGGTAAATGTTTGTATCACCTTGCTGAGAAAATATTTTAAGAGCTGAATTCAGCCACACTTGTTGTTCCATGCCACCTCTTCACTATCAATAGCATGGGGTACCCCATGCTGACAATGAAGACCACTGGTAAATTTGTCCTGTTTTGAATGTGGGGTCCTAATTAGCTTAGATACTTCTAAAATGTCATTCTGTGGCTTTTGCTTTCTCTTTTAAACTGTCCTATCTACAACCATAAAGCGAAATTCAAACCAAACATTTTCCTAGCAGCTCTAAGTTTTATATTTTACTATCAAGCTGAAACAATTACAAGGAGAATAATGTGTATAGCAGTCTATATAACCGAGAAAATATTGTCTTGAGTGTTTTGTATCCTACTGATATAAACTTAGAACTCAGCACACAGTTTACAAGTAAGGACCAACAGCCGAATACTTTTAAATACAATGACATGTAACGACTGCAGTAAATACAGATTCAGAGGCTACGTTTATGCTAGCAAATTAAACGTGCCTGGGAAAGTTCCTGCACAGTGAAGCCAGCTTGCACATATGTGTATTTATAAACTCTTCTCCTGTCCAAAAGAGGGTAGCGGCAGCCGCCTGCCAGCTGGGAAGGGTCTCTGGGATATGCAGCCTCCCTCTCCCTCAAACTGCACACAGGAATTGGTTTTCAGGATGCTTACACTGTGCCAGGGGCCATTCAAAGAGTTTTACAGCATAGACCATAATGTTCCAGTACCTAGGAACATTCCTGGCTCTGTTTAATTTGCTATTGCAAATGTAGCTTCAACTGTTTTATATTACAGTAACTGTCTTGAAACATATATTCACATTAGACACTTTTATAGGTACAAGCTCCTGATCTTGCAATCTTTACATGGGCAACATTCCTATTGACTTCTAGAAATGAAATCTTAAAAAAAGAAGTTTCCTTAATTAGTGAGGAATCCAGCCTTGGCCTATAATTAGACAAGAAAAGGGAAGTAAAAATCTAAGACGGGAGGAGCTTTCTAAATACTCTCTAAAACAATTTTCCAATGGCATTAAAGTGTTACTCACTACTACAGGGCCTGCTTAATTAATGTAGCAGTCTGGACTAGAGATTCAGGTTTTTGTGCTCTCATGCTTTTGTGCTGGGTATTTGAAGCTGAAAATGTAAACATGAATGCATTTTCTATAAGAGACTTTGAGAAAAATGTTAGGGAAGGCAGGGCACATTCCTTGCTGGGTTTTGTGTTAGCTTCTTTGCAGTCAACATCAGCCCCAGAAACCAGCCTGAGGAAGTTAGTCCTCTTGCAACAGGTTGCCTACTCTTGAATTTATAAGGCTATTTGTAACTTTTTTTAATAGGAACACCATAAAAAAGCATTATGCAATGGGTCCAATGCATTTATTTGTGTGGTTTCTCCCAGTTAATATGAACTAACATAGTACTGGCCTGTTTGGGAGTTGCATAAATGCAATGTCTTGCACTCCTTTTTACAGCTGTAGCTTCTTGTGAATAGTCAGACAGATAAAAAATTATAGAGGAGAGAGTATTCTTTAGAATTTCCACTTTGCCATTTACAAATCAATGACGTTTGTATCTGTCTTAACACATTAGTGAAATGGCCTGTAAAGGAAGACTGTGTTACAGATTGAGCTGAAAACCAATATTGAACAGAAAAGTATTGCTAATTTTATTCAGAACTGGCAGATACTATGAATGATATACTTGACACTTCATAAATAATAGCACACCAAAAAAAAAGGAAGAAAATTACTTTTTGGCTGAGTCTTGCAGTCAATTGGTATTTTTCCCGAATAAGAATTTTGGGGTCAGTTTTGATAGTCTAACCCTACAACGGAGAATAAAATCTTCCTTTATTCCACTTGAACAGTTTTCAGATAGCAATTACTAATTGGAGGTCTGTTAGAAAGATTTATTTGGGAAGCGGTTGACTTTCTTTCTACAGCTTATTTTCCCACGGACAATGTTTTTAGTACGCATCTCAGAAACATTTTTTAATGACAAAACTCTTAATTAGTGATGGAAAGAAAAAACCCCGAACTTAGGCTCTTTAATTCCTCTCAGTACTCATTGGCCTCTCATGTAAACTCTGGCAATCTCCAGTTCATCTCCTCACTTCTTGGTGGAGACTGTAATAATACAGAATGTAACATTGTTATTGCTTGCTGCTGAATTATAGTACAAAACTTGGTTAATTAAAAAGACAAGACAAACAAGGTCCTTGTATCTGTGAGAGGTCTGATCTTGCTTTAAGGCTCAGTTATTACTCTGATAACCACCGATTATCTCTTTTGCAGAAGCAATTCCAATAAGGCAAAGGTGCCCTCTGTAGGGAAGAGGCTGTAAATGATGATGAGTAGCTGGAGTTTAACATTCACAGAAAGGAACATAAAAGAATAATTTCTTAGCAGTCTGGCTCTCAGAGAGACACTACAGACTAAATATTATGTATAAGTGAAGCAGCGCAAAAATAACAAAAGAACTCACTTTAAAATAAAGCTGAAAATAATACTCTCCACTGTAGGTAGCAACTACCAGTTTTGTAACTAGCTGCCCAATGCTGAGTGTGTAGTGCAATGAAAACTGAGCTGCAGGAATCTCCTGAGTAAAATGAAATACGAATTTCAGTCAGAAGAACTTTATGGAAATAAGGAAATTCAGAAAGCAGAGTGCTTAAAAAGTTTCTGTAGCACGTACTCCTAAAAAGTTTACCACAAAGCAGATTCATTAACAGTCCCAGGGGGTTAACATATTGCTTGCTAAGAAATTGCTTTTGTTAGCGTGCCCACAGACACCTCTTAGCTGGTGTGCAGAATCTCCAGTGGCTATTTGTAATTATTTGGGGAATTCTTTCCTCAGTTTATAATGGCAGCTAATGCCAGCTGAGAGAGAGACAGGAATCCAACACTAGTTGTAGGTCATTGCTTGTTATTAATTATTTTCTAGGCCTCTTTTTTATAATTCATTAGAATGACCTGCAGTTCTTGTTGTCTTGATTTTCTATCTCCCTCCCTGTCTCCTTTTCTTTTTACGTTACATTTGTGGGTTTGTTTTTTTCTTTATTTATACATACATATACTTTCAGAGTAACAATGAGGCTGCATATAGAACCTGCATTACTAAGTAATGAACTGTAACATGGAGTGGGCAAACCCTTCATAATTATGATTTAGCCTCCTTTCTGCTTTACCAGAAAGTCAGAGAAGAAGCACAAACTAATTCCAGTGGTAGATTTGCTATATATGTTGGGGTTACTAGGAAAACCTAGACTGAACCATAGTTTAGAAAGTGAAGATCAAAATTTGTAAATATGCAGTCTAATCTATTTCTAAATAGGACTGTAAAGAGAAGGGTGGGTTTTGGTTGCCTGTGGAAAAGTTAAAGATAATAAGTTTTAAAACCTACAGATTGCTAAAGGTGGTTGAGATTTTTTTCTGGTCTAGATCATTAGTAAGGGTCCATTTTCCTAGGTCAGAAAGTCAAGACAGGCTATCTTTCAAAAGCAGGGTTGAAGGAAAGGGAGAATGTAAACCTATGACATTGCCTTTCCTAATCCCAGGTTCTGGTCAATGGGAGCATGTACATTGTTGGAAATACTGGCATGAGGGACATATCTCATGTTTTGAATCTTGTAGATGTCAGATTAATGCTATCTTATGTTTTAATTAATATCTGAAACGGAAAGCTCTTTTCCTCCAATCCGTCAAATAGCATTGGACCTCCTAGTCTCATTTTAAGCGAAGCAATTTCACCGCACTACTTTTTGATCTTCAGGGCATGCTTCCAAGTCTATTTACATAAATAAATGTTTGGGGAATGACTGAGATTATGGAGCTTTGTGGACTTTTGATGTGCCCTCTTCACATCCCATTGCTTAACCTGTGAATCAAATCTGACACATAGCAGGGTATTCACTCTACCTTCTCTCACAGACAAAATTAATGCAACACAGAGGACAAAAGTGAGGATCCTAACTCAATGGGGAAATGCTTGTAGGTGCCACCATACTATGTGAATGTCCTTTACAGGTCAAATCCTCATGACTATTTCTTTCTCTGGCATAACATGTTTACACTGTAAGATCTCTCGAGTAGACGCTGTCTTACCCTGCTTAATTGTTGCATCTTTAATGAAAGTCGATGGTCATATTTGAATGCCTATCCTGAAATGTGAAAGCAATCTCAGGGTAGGTGTCTTTAAAGTCTTCCATGGCATTCTCCAACCATTCAGCTAAACACAGGACAGACGTCCGAGGCTGGTTTTCCCTTGTGCTAGACGCCTTGCCTATATCTAAATATGCAAGCTGGATCCTTCTGTTTTATCATATTGATCTTTCCTGGTCCTCTTATGAGGCTGTATTTGCAGTTGCAAAGGTATTTTTATACTTTTTTGAAGATACGTAATAGATTTAATTCTGGAAAACCAAAACTTTTTAAGCATTATATTGTGGTTTTTGGTTTTTTTTTCCCCCTTAGGTTTTATTCTTTTTGTTGTTGTTGTTGTTTTTTCTTTTCAACTAGAGGCTGCCAGTTCCTCAGATTTACTCTATGGCAGCTGCTTCCAGACAGTACTCACACAAACTATCTCTAGGTGCTTTGTTCTAGAGAGACTCCTAGAGGTAGGAGTCTTGTCTCCTTATACAGTCAATGAAAGAAGTATGCATGTTCAGAGGAGAGATTCAGGAAACCTCAACTATAAGCCCCAAGCACATATTGTGAAAAAAGCTGTAGATGACTTGAGACAGGCCTCTGTTACAAGTGGACTGTCAGACATGTCAAGTTTTCCTTTAGTTTTGGTACACAATTTCTTTATTTACAATTTAATCTTCTTTTCTTAATTTCACCAATCATTTTCTTTGTATCCATTTTGCTCTTTACTGTGCTTTTTTTTAAGTTTCTGTGATCATGTAAATATTTTAAATTCTTCACTGACTGAACTTTTTCTATCTGTTTTTAAACAGTCATGATCAGCTTTGACTTGAAAAAATATATGGTAAATCTCAATACACGAGTTCTTATTTTCTAGTGTCGTTGTCCTCTTTTTTTTTTCTTTAAGATTATTAGAGCATTCTATAATATACAAATCAAATTTTACCTATTTCCTGTTACTGTAATTGGCTTGACCATTTATTTCCAGTTTAAGATCATACAAACTGTAAAAGCGAAGTAGCATTGTTCAGAGTCTAAAATGTCTGGGTTTGTTAATCTTTCATTTGTATAGTTTTATTAATTTGACTCAGTTATCTGCAGCTTTGATACCACTGCCCCTAGCATTTTTCCTGAATGGATGCCAACTGTCTTTGGGCTCTGTTGTCTAGTATTGTGTAGCTTGGCCCCAACCCTGAAAAATTTATACACTTCAGTAATTTTACGCATGAGAGCAGGCCCATTGACTATTGATGCATAGCATTATTCAGGAGAGCATGCATTTTCAGGGCTTGGATAATTGGTTTGATTTTACCGGTCAGTCATTGCAAAGTATTTGTAAAGGGATTTTTTACCCAGTTCTAGATTTTTTTTCTTCTCAGTGTCTGTAAACTGTCACAAGTTTTGTACAGTCACATGGATTTGGATGTAGGTCAGGTAGTTTTGATAATTAAATCATAGAATCATAGAATTGTCAGGGTTGGAAGGGACCTTAAAGATCATCTAGTTCCAACCCCTGTGCTCTTCATTTTCTATTCATGGCAGTGATACCCAGTGACACGTTATGTCTGGTTGAGCTGCATGTAATGTATTACAACTTCTTAAGTATACCTAGGGTTTTTTTAATTTTGCACTGTAGACGAGTGAATCAACCTTAGCAGGCCATTCCCATTCCAACACCCATTCTCATGATAAAAAATTAGCTATCAGGTCAACTTTTGGGGACTTTATCACAACATCCATAACTAACCATATAAGTATGTATGTGGCTGTGGTGTATTTATTCATTTAAAGGAATTCTAGCTTTTTGTTAATTTACTACATGCTTCTAATGCCTTCTGGTTGCATCATTACTGGAATAGTCTTCCTGCCCAATGCTCTAGTTATAGAGGATCAAGAGTATGTAGCATAACAAATATTACAGAACAATTACTATATAATTATTTCTCTGTCTCTATGCCCATCTTTTTATTACTGCCATCCCTTTACTTCATCCCTCTTACCAGTAACTAGTAGCCAAATCTCCTCATCCTTTATCTAATTTAAACAGAACATATAAAAATGTACAAAGGCCTGAAACTCTATGTGCTATGAGTCTCCAGGCTTCTCCTGAGCCAACAAAGCAATGTCACTTTTTACTGACTGAGAAACTGGTCAAATAGGTATGAAAGCCAAATTACTATGCTCTTTCTGATGTTGAATATTGATTTCAACTTCTTTTGCTTTTGCATTCCTTAGATACCATGCATTCACTTCACATCCTTAATAGAGTGATCCTGCTTAACCTGTAATCTTCTTTAAAACTTAAATACTTCTTTTGGGCCACTGTTTTCACTCTTTGAAGGATGTCCTGTCAATCTAATTCCTATGCAGATCTCAGTAGTATATAATATTCTCTTCAGAATTTTTCCCCAGTATTTTCTGTTTTCTGCCAAAGGCTCAACATTTTGAGAACAAGCACTCCACATATCCAGACAAAATAGGAACAAAGTTTCAGGTGATAAAGCCTACTCAGTATCAGCTTTCTTCTGTTTATGCTGCCTCTGAGATTTCTATAAACTTTATTTTGCTTAGATATTTAAGATACATACACATTACAAAGTTCTGCTGATTTCACAGAGATATATATATAGCACTTTGTGGAACCTAAAAAAGAAGGAAGATTTTTTTTCAAATGTACATTCAGCTCCACTTGCAGTGTCATAGTATGGCTAAACATTGATGCTTAACAGATTTGTCCATAAGCTTGTTTTTAAGTATGTGACTAACTTTAATAATTTCCGTGCTGAATAAAAGCCTTCGAGCAACATATTTTAATACCAGAACCGTTTCAGATTCTCAAACCTATTGTTTCAGAGTATTCTTAGCACTCAATTTTGAGCTGTAGTCACCAATCTTTTGTAGTGGTATTGAACACACACAAAAATTATTGAAGTCAAAGTGATGAATATTGGGTAATACAACACAGAAATCCTGTTTCAGGTTATATGGATAGTGTCTTGGCATGTTGATGTATTAGCTACAAAACATGGATTTGAACAGTCCTTATCTACCATTTTGATGTATTTATCAGAAAGCAGTAGAAAAGATATAGTTACTGAATTTTTGTTTTGTAATGCAATTACATATTTGTGTAATATCTTTTAAGTACTGTAGGTGTGGTTCAAGATTGAAGTTATGAACATTAAATAGAACTATATTTTAGGTAACTTTATGGAGATGAAGAAAATTCTCCTTTGAGAAACTGGTAGAGTTTGCTGACTGGGCCTAGACTGTCCTATTTCTGGTCCTCCCACTCAGATTTCTAGGGTCTGGGTAGTCCACTATTGCAAGAGAAGGACTATTAGCCTTCTGTAAACAAACATTGTTCTTATAGATATAGCTTCTCTACAAGTGAGAGCAAGAGTAAGTGAAGAGTTAATAGAAAATCTGTGTTACAAAAAGTATGTGTAGAACTGTGGTCCGGTGAGCCCAAAAAGGAATTAAGAATTTTAAGAAAACTGATTCATGGGTACTTCATTAAATATCCCCACAGTCCTTTGCATATTCATTTTTCTTCACTATTATTTTCCCTTACATATCAGAATGTAACACAGAAATACTTTAAGGACCTAGAAGCTCAACAGCGGACTTTCAGAATTAAGGTATCAGGTTAGGAGATTAAAAGAACTAGTTTAATCAGAAATACTTAGTTAATTGGATTTTTCTCTTTCTCTGATGTTTTTGACTACCAATGTTACCTTTTGTCATAAGAGGTTCAGGAAAGTTTGATTTGGTTTAGCTGTTGTTTTTTTTTTTTTAAATCAAGTTCTTCTTTACTAGGTGAGGGTTTTTTTGTGGCTAGTATTGACTTTTTTTTTTGAAGAATTGTTCACTAATCCTGAGGACCAAGAGTACAGTTTAAGGGAAATGTAGTTGACTTACTCTTTTATTTATCACAGAGAATTTGTCTGCTTTTAGAAGCTGTGTATACTTATTGATGTGTTGTATCACACAGGAAATGATTTTTACTATGATGAAGAGCAGCACAAGTTGTCTCCGGTTGTTGAAGCCAGTGAGGTCACCCTTTCACAGTATCCTACTCATGTTTCCTTATTTCTATTATTTGGAAAGGCTTTTCCTCTCTGCCTGACTAGATTTCATTAAGTACATTTATCAGTTTCATCAGGGAGGTGAGTCAAATACTTCTAGTATTTCTGCTGTGATTTTATATCCTGCGTCTTTGTTGTTTTTCATCTTCTTGCAATGTAACTTATTCTGAAATCCTGTTAGGGGTGAGGTTAGTTGTGTGGTTTCAAATATTATGTATAAAACTGTGATTGAGATAAGGAGATGCTGTTAATGATTCCTTTTAAAGATTATCTCTGTTTCTTCTGTTTCAGCAATGAGAATTTTCCTCCTTTTCTTCTGATTGTCTCATTTCAAACATTGCTTGCTCAAAAATACTATATGGTTTCACAGTATATCATAGCATGACAGGTATTTCTTAGCTCTTCAAATGTTCTTTTCTCATTGAGGCACTGTATTTCCAGTCTTGCTGTGAGTATACTGATAACCAGTTGTGACAGCTGAACTGAACCACATTGCATCTGTGCACTTCCCTTTTTAATTTTGATTCAGCTTCCTTTGCCTGATACAGTTGTGTAAATCTATTCTAGGACTAGGCTGGAATTCCTCATACTACCCTTTTGTTTTTAGTTTTGTACTGCTGATCTTTGTCACTTGCTAATTGAAGGGTATCTTTCTTTCTTTTATTTTTAGTTTGGCAGAGCAATGGTTGTACTCATTGCTGGCACCTGGTGCCTGGCATGCTGTTTCATTTTAGACACATGACCTGTCTTCAGATTATGCAGTTGTGGTCAAATTTTTCTTTTCCTATCTGAAAAATTTGACTTTTTTTCTGTGAATATATTGGAGAACATTATATCAGACATCAAATGTTATTCAGCAAGTCGTCATTTTGGCTGATGATTGCTCATCCCACTTTTCCTTTTGCACTCTCTTTTCCATGTTTCTCACATTGTAATTCAATATTGAAGTCCTCCCTCACAAAGAAATGAGCTGTATTCTGGTATTCTGTCAGTAACAGCTTGGAGGCAGCTGCAGAATCATCTTTGCCTTCAATACTCTCTTCCTTTGCTGGAACATAACACTATGTGACATAACTTTGTTTAGGATTATGGTCTGGAATCTGATGTATGTGTCACACTGCTCTATAGAATTCCAAATGCTTAGTGGCTTTTTTGCTGTCTATTATAACAAGTAGTACTCCTTCTTGCTTTCTCATCGTCCTTGTTCTCTTCATTGGTGAAATGTTTGTTCTTTTGTTTGATACACTTAATGTGTCTGCAGTAAAATGCATTTCCTGCAATCACTCTTGGCATCCAGACTAATAGAGTGGCCTGTAACTATTCTGCTTAACTCCAGGCCCATCTAGCATAGACTGACCACATCAAAACTAAACAGTACTCTGAGCCTCCTCTGAGCCTCGTGTAGTTTCCCTTGTAGCCCTAAGATGTAATTTATATTTTTGGTGGTGTATTTCAACTCAAAGGGCATTAAGTAATATGAGAGTTGTGCAGTAAATCGTGTGTTGTCTGAGACTAAAGGCATGTTGGGGGCCCTGAAGCACAGCAGGGAAGTATGTGGCAGTCTTTCAGAGTGCAAAAGTATCTTAGGGGAGTGACAGAAGACACCAAACCAGATGCTGTCTCTTTCCTGGTATCTACTGAAAACACTACTGCAGCAATCCCCAAAACTGCACTGGAATTTTTATTTTGGAGGGATATAGTCAGTTAGCCTTGGCTAACAGTCAGACACCTACTCAGCTGCTTTATTATTCCCACCATCCACTGGGACGGAGGGAGGGAGAAAACAGAACAGGAATGAAAAAGCTTGTGAGTCCAGAAAAAGGCAGGGACATCACTTACCAATCATAGTCATGGGAAAACCAGATCTGGCTTGGGACAATTAACTCATTTTATTGCCAATGAAAATAAAAATGCAACCATTAATTTGAGTAGTGGGAAACAACATGATAAACAATAAAACAACACCTTTCCCAAGCTCACCTTTACTCTTTCACTCCTGACTCCCTTCCCCAAGAGGCACAGGGGAGGTGGTAAGTACTTAACAGTTACTCTTGGTTGCTCCTTCCTCCTCATGCTTTCCCCTGCTCTGGCAGGGGCTCCCTACAGGCTGTAATTCCTTCAAGAGCATCCATATGCTCCACTGTAGTCTCTTCCACAGGCTATAGGAATGGACACCATGGAGCACCTCCTTCTCCTCTGACCCTAGTGTTCCTCCTCCTGTTTCTCCTCTTTTTTTCTCTCCCCCTCTGCCTGTCCAGTGTTGCCTTCCCTTTCTTAGATATGTTTTCATGGATGCATCATCAGCTTGGCTGATGGCCTCAGCTTTGGCAAATCTGACACAGGGCTCATGAGAGATTTCCACTCTTCTAGAACACATTAAATCCAAGAAGGATACTCTAAGACACCTAAAGTGGCACTACACACCTGTGCTTAGGCAACAGAATTGAGTCCAACTTCCATGCAAACAGAGGGAGGTCTTTCAGAACCTCCAGAAGTAAAATTTCCCCACTCTGCTTACCTAAATTTAATTTGATAATTAATTGAATAGCACATGACTGCTTAGAAAGTAAAATCCTTGTATGATTTACCTCTTTTCTGAAACTGCAGATGATCACAGTGCTGATATACAGCAGCTTTAATCAGACAGAAAGCAATATGCAATCACATTAAGATATTATTTGAGCATATACTTGCCAAAATTATCTCTAGATGTTCCAGAAATTGTCTATATAATATTACCTTTCCTCATTTCTTTTTATAGTATATCAGATGATCAGTGATATCTGGCCTCTAAGACAAACTGCAGGTCTCAGTCTCCAACTTCCATTATCTCGTTCCTGACAGAAGTATGGGAGCAGGACAGAACACCCTTTTCAGGAAATGTCAGGAAGAAGGTTTTTTTGTATCTGCTACATGCACCAGCTCTGAACTTCTCACACAATGTCTGTGTTTCCTAGAATCATAACAGAAAACATAATCCTGTCTCCCTATTAAGATACCCGAATGGAGACATCAATAAGTGAGATGTTATATGTCATCTAAGACATCTGCATGGCACATGTGACTTTGTCCCTCTGGAGAGGCAGAAGGACGGCAGGTGGGATACCCTGTTGCAGTTAAAATAACCCTATACACCTCTGTTTCCACAGATCAATCCTGTTCTTTTATCTCTGCTGACTATAATGGAAGTTTAGATGCCCAGGACCTAGTTTTATTGTTCAATTTACAGATCTGTATTCATATTGTGTGCCCCAGGATGTTCAAGACATTTGCTTGTAGATATGACATAAAATCTGTGGGAAATACATGGCCTCCCAGTGCAGAATCTGAAGGCCAGGAGGGATAAACCACAGCATTTAAAATGACACTGTCCATTCGCGTTCAAGCCACTGCTGTGCTCCCTTCTTGTACATATAGTTACCTACATGTGTCTTCAGCTCAGACTGCATCCTACCATTAAAGACAGGAAGAGATCTGTTAGAAAATCGTTTGAAATTGCTTTCAAGTGTTATTTTCATGCCATCTCCAAATTTTCAAGGCAGCAGGTCAGCCCCCTGTCCCAGGTGTCTTGGTTGAGATTCTTTAATGGCAGTATCAACAGTAATGGCTACTCAGAACTATGAATAGGCTTTTGCTGAAGAAATTCTATAGCTGCTTCACATTAATATGGAAGTTAACATGAAAAATTTAGAATGCCTACTTAAAACCTGAAATGACTTTTTACCTTTATTATTATCATTTCTGTGTAGCCACGAGTACACTGCACAGTGCATGAAGTGTTTAAGTGTTTTCTCATCCAGCAACTTTTAGAGTATAATTGATTCTAAAGAAACAAACAATCTGGAAGTATATATAATACAGCTTTTAAGCACTTGATTATATAAAAAAATCCATTTCACATTATATGACCTCATTTTGAAACCCAATAGCTAAAGAAAGTGTTATGAATGTCCAATACAAGAGAAATTGTAGTTTACAATCCATAGTCTGTGAAATGCATACTTGCATTTTAACTATAGTGTTATATATTTGTATAATTGTAAATGCAAAGGTCTTAGCATAGGTTGGGTCTTGTATTTCAGTGACTAGACTCGCATAACATTTACAGCTATAAATTAGGTAGCCTTCTGCCTCTGACACAAGTCAATATCTAGCTAGCATGAGCTAGGCTTAAGCATGGGAAAATCATTTCAAGAAGTTTTATTTTGCTTTTACATTATAAAGAAACATTTCACAGGAATGTGTACTTTTTTTTAGTCTTCTTTAGGCAATTCAAGTATGAAGAAGAAAAATCTAGACAAAAATTTTCATTCATCAATATACATACATTGGTTCTCTATACTTACGATTCTTACACACTTTCTTAGAAAGTCTTTTTAACCACGAGTTCTCTATTTTCCCTCTTTCTTTGCTTTCTCTTACCTTACTGTTTTTCTCTTATGAAAACCATGTTTCCTGTCCTCTAATGTATCCAATGGAGATGAAAACATCTACATTATTTCTCCACGTGCAACTGTTCCATCCTAGTCTTACATTTCTTTCCCTTTCACTAGATCAATGGTACTTTTTCTATGCTGTCAGCTGGCCAAGTATTTAATGCAGATCCAGCAAATCTCACCTATCCTAAAGGAACACACTTAGAATAGTGTTTATTTTTCTGTGTTCTTGGGACTTGAATTCAGCTAGCCCAGGATCAACTGCAAATCTTTAAATCTCCATCAAGTCTCAGTAATGCAAAAGCAGAAGGCAATAAAATAAGACACTCGCCCAGTAAAAATTGTCAAGCATACTGACAGAGCACAATAGCTAGATTTATAGTGTATTTCTCATGTGGGTCTGAGATATGCTGTTTGGATACAAGTATACTTTCTGGTTTATATAAACAAACCCTGGGACATGTTGTGGGACAAAAGGTTGGACTCGCACTAGCCATGGGTGGGGAAAACCTCCCACTATATACTTACTATCAGTGTAAAAGGGGATATGATGTACCCAACCAGCTTGATGTCTTTACCTGTGGGGACTTGTGGCTGGTGTTAGGCAGGTGGTATGACAAGGGAGACATTCAGGATCACATAGAACGTGGGTAAGTGGAATCTGGAGGCAAACTACAGCCTTAACCTGCAGCACATACCACCTAAGAGACACACTAAACCTACCATGGGGATGTGTGGGGCCAGGTCACAGAACACATTGGGTTCAGTCTTCTTCCTCCTGTGTTAGAATAAAGATAAAAACAAGAAATCTGGTGGAAAACAGAGTGGGGAAAGAAAGCTAATAGGGGTAGAGGATATGAAGCTAATTGGAAGAAGGAGTTATTTGTTCCATTTGAACTAACTTGATCAAAGAAGAATTCATGTGAGTTTTAGGTAAGGTTTATAGCAGACTTTTTTTTCTTTTTTCAAAACCTCCTTTGCTTATCTGGAGTATTAACTTTCCATTTCCGCTGCTGAAGCAGATGTTTTGCTTGTCGCAGACATTAAGGCACTCTTAATGTGCAGTTACTGAATTCTTTTCTAAAAGAGCATTTTAAATTTGACAATGTTTCTTACATTTTTAAAGCAGTGACCTCATTTTGAAAAGATATTTTTCCAATACATATGTCACTACTGGAAAAATATTAATCTGCAAAACTTAGTATAAAATGTCTCCATTTATTAAACAACTACTGTACAGACATCAGCTGTCACTAAATCAAGTCATGCATCCTTGCGAGTCCTAGCATTCTGAGAAGGGTTTGTTTCAAGCAGGAAATATATTTTCAGTGTGGTTTTATTAAAATAAATATTTAAACAAATTCCAACAGTTAAAAATGTATTTGCAAACCATGCCCTAAAGGACTAGAAACTAAATGTTACTATGCCAACAAAAAGATTATCTTGGTTATGCTTAATTCTCCTGATGTACAGACCCATCACCTATTTGATGTTATAGTGACCACTTCTAACCTTAAATGTTCCTTTAACTGTTCTCTAAAAATAGCAGAATGGAAGATGAATATTGAAAAGTAATTAGAGACCTGAATACCTTATTATTCTTCCATTCCTCTTCATTTTCATTTGTAAATGCAGACATGATTCATCATTATATTTTTTTCACGGGTTTAAGCTGCCACTACACTTTTATCTTTTAAACCATATTTTGTGGCAGTTTAGGAAAAATCACAGAAAAAAAAAGGAACTGTGCTTTCCAAAGGGACAACTGATACAAAAAGTTTTAAAAAAATGTTTATCAGTTAATCAGAGACTTCTCTAATGATACTATTTATTACAAAACGCAACAGAGATTAGAAAGTCAACACAGAAGAGAAGTGGGTATTATAATATGCCAATCACTGTATCTAGACATATTTTTAAGATAAGCATATCGAGCAATTGCTGGCATCCTTTGGCTGCTGATGGCATCTTCAAGTCTGCCTGCCTGAGCTCTTTGATTGTTTGTTTCTATCCTCTTTTCTTCCCATCACACAAGCTGAGGTTTATTTGAATCTTTTTCTGTGAGATGTTTCAAAATGCTATACTCCTCTAATTTTCACAGTAATGAGGTTGCCCTGTGTCTGACCTTGGAGAGCTAGCTTGGCCTTCCTATATGATATATTTTTGGAGGAGATCTCCACCCCTGATTAGGTCTAATGGGTGCTGAAAAGCAGTGTTTAAGAGTTGTTTTAAGTTAGCTCTTTGGGAAATCTGGCCTTCAGTTCCCAGAGACTGCAGCTGTTTTGGGGAAAAGGGAAGCAGTAAAAGAAGGAAAGGAGGGGTTTTATGAACACTCGATAGCTAATACAAAGTCAAGTTTTTGCTTTAAACAACAATTCGGTTTCTTGTCTTGTATAAAGAATAGAGCACACATTCCCCATAATTATAGCACTTACTTTTTCCTGTCCAAACATTTTGAAACAGCTGAAGATTCGAGAAATATTCAGTCTAGAAACCCTGTAACAGAGGGTGAGCGTGTGACTTTAGTCAAAGGAGCTAATCCCTCCATGCAGTTCTCCAATTATTTTTCTTCACCAATAAGTATTGCTACCTTATTTTATCCAGAATGAATTCTATTCAATGAGCACTCATCAAGTTCCAATCTTAATTAGACTCTAACAAAGCCAAACAAACAAATCACTGTGCTTGGATAAAGGCATGTGGGATGGAATGCGTGAAAAGAAGAGGTTATACATTTAACTTGTTTTACTTTCTTAACTGCTATAGGTGCTGCAAAGTCACAGATATAATTTATTGCAGCCTTTGATGGTCAGACACACTGGGCTGAATTATGGTCACAAGATTTAATGCAATTCTATACCATTGCCTATCTTTGTGGGTATCTAAAGCTGTTTTCTCATTTTGCCTTTTTCCCCCTCTTTTTTTGTACATAGAGTTATATTTTATTTCAGCTATCAGATGACAGCTACTGTGTAAAAGTACTTGAGTTCCCTTACATGGTTTGTATCATCACCAGAAATCCTTGATAAAAATTCAGCCTTATTATATGTGTAGTTTATTCTCTCCATATATTTCAGAATATATATCCTAATTTGATATTCCAATATATATAATCAGTCAGCACTTTCCTTTCATGTTTTTTGACAGAAACACAGGCAGCGTACGAGGCAATTAGTCTGAAGAATGATTCCAAAACCAGTCTTACTTCTAGCCTCACCCTTTATATGTTTTGCTCAGATGGGATGTTTGTATTTTTTAGTCTCTTTCTCTGTGGATTTTTTCCTCTTTCTTCTTTTTCTTTCTAATTTTTGAACAGAAGAGTCATCCACCTATATACCTGTTGTTTGCTCCTTGGCTATTGCCTTGAATTAAACTCAGCTCTGGAAATAAGCAATCTTTCTGGAGAGAAACTGCCTGGTTTTAGTAGTAAGAACTTTATTAATTATTAGCCATATAATGGAAGGGCTTTAGAAATGCTAATGTGTTAAACTTCATTATAGTTCTGAGGCACACATAACAAATACTTCTTATTACAGCTTTACTATACTTATGGTGTCCATCCACAGCCCAGAGGAATGAGACAGCAAGTTCAAGGTATGTCTCCCCATCATCATTTCTGTATATGTGTAAAAAATTTACCTTCAAGGCATACACTTATCTTTGCACATTTACTTGTAACTTTAAAAAACTTCCAAAACCAAGTTTTAAGACAATCTTTTAATTTTCCTCCCCACCCTCCAATATAAAAACTATTTTAATATTCCAACTATTCTGCGTGCAGGGACATGCATACAGCAATAACTAAAAAAAAAGGGCTTCTTAAAACATGGTCCAGATTTGTGAAGAGCTTCATGGTTCACTGAACATTTTATTTAATATGGAGATTGTATTCAGAGTTGTTTGATTTGCAGAAATAACAAGCCCAAATGCTTCAGTTTCTAATGGTAATTAGTTTTCAGCCTAGACAGTCTGTTTAGTTATATATTTACTACCTTGTAAAGAACTATCACAACAAGCCCTAAAGCATTATTTGAAAATTAATAAGCTAAAGAAAGAGGAAATTCTTCACTTCTGCATAGCAACACTCTCTGTATTCTACTTTTTGATTGCAAAATCCAGCTTTTCAATTATAGGTGTACTAAATTGTGATGCTTGAAAAACTATAAAAGGCAATTATCAATGTTTCTTAATAACATAAATGACTAATGCAAGTACGTTTTGCTGTAAGGGAAACAAAGACTAGTATTGTGAATAGAATTCCTTTGCTTCCTGAGTCAGACTAGAATAAACTTTGATTCACATACTTTTGGTGTTATTTGCAATTAGTATTAGCTTCTGTGGTGGTTAAAATAATGTGCTACAGATTCCATTGCAGTTTACATATTAGAAAATAAAGGCATATTATTTATCCATGTTTTAAAGTTGACTTGGCTTTTGTGAGATCAGGCAAGGAAGCAGAAAGAAGGTTAGAGCACAATACCTTGCAGTGGTTCATATATTCCTGCCTTATTCTTATATAAGAAAACACATGAAAAAGTCACTTCTTCACCCAGGTATATCTTCTGTTCTATCCCTTGCTGCTTTTGAAAGTTAATGGAAGAAAAGTCTCCTTTGCTAAATACTGTGTTGGGATTTTTTTGACTGGACTCTTCTTCAATGGCTCAACAATGAGTGAGCTCTCAGCGGCTGTGGAGGCTAAGAATGCCTCCATTATACTCACTCAGCATGCTTTACCATTGATTTCTGCCTCTGAACATGGATAGAGTACACGCTTGAGCTGGCAGAAGGAATCACATCATGACATAGACACCTCAGAAGAAGTATGCATTATGGAAATCTTAACAAAGAGAGTTCCTCAGCGATCATTAGCATTAGAGGTTCTCTCAACTCTCTCTCATAAATAGCAATGGAAAGGAAAGACGGGAACATTTTCAAATCTCAGAAAGACTGACCCTCTTCCTTTGTGCCGCTGTGTCAAAAGAGCTTTTAATGCCTTTTCATTCCAAATCAGTATAATTGCTTTTGTTCAAAACCAGGTCTAGGCTTCTCAGCGGTGGAGGCAAAGTAAAATATGTACTGTTTCAAGGCCAAGGAATTAAGTCACTTATTTTGGTGTTCCTCATCACTATCAGCGGTAAAATTAAGTTTTGTGAGGATGGCAGGCAATTTACAGAAATGGAAAATATATGAGGTGTACTGGAAGAGGTTGATGGAAAGCCAGGCTGCCGTTCAATGTGTAGCCTCACCAAGAGAAGGAAGCCCAGCTTTCATCCTCAGTGCTACATGGAGCTGGACTCAGGGTGGAGCTGAGTGGGTAGACAATGAAATGGTGGTCTCCTCAGGCTTTTGGACATGTGCAGCAGTCACCTGAATTACCTGATCTGCAAGGCCATAGTTGTACACTGTAGCTAAGCCACTTTAACAGCTATGACTTCAAAATGGGTCTGTTAGCCCCCAGTAAGACTCATGCCTCTTCCTTTCCTTTCCTTTCCTCTCCTTTCCTTGCCTTTCCTCTCCTTTCCTTTCCTCTCCTTTCCTTGCCTTTCCTCTCCTTTCCTTGCCTTTCCTCTCCTTTCCTTGCCTTGCCTTGCCTTGCCTTGCCTTGCCTTGCCTTGCCTTGCCTTGCCTTCCCTTCCCTTCCCTTCCCTTGCCTTGCCTTGCCTTCCCTTCCCTTCCGATCTCTGCTCGCTGTCCTTTTCAAACGGGTTAATTTCTTCCAGTTAACAACCTGAACCAGATCACAAAAGTGTCAGGTAAATAGTGACAAAAAAGCAGAAAAGAAAAAAAGGCAGAAAGCAGGTAAAGGGTACCTGAATTTGCCACCTTCACCTTCAGTAGAATCTAGCAATCAAATCAGCTTTGTTAAATCATAAAACTACACACTAAGATGTCTCTTTTCAGAACAACAACAAAAACAACACTGAAGAGGTACAAAACCTGAAACCTCAGAAGTACTCTTGTACAGAGAAATTAGATTCATCTAGCCATATTACAGCTCTGTAGTCATTTTCTAAGGGTGCTCTTGGTTTAAAATCATTCCCACCCAATTCTGGAAGTTACTGCTTCCTATTAACAAAAACCAGTCTGAGCCAAACTGCCAGAGAAATGACAGAACTGCCTCTAAATGTTTTCTGAGAAGAAACTTTTTTTGTCCCTGTGGTATTTGATCTGGGCATTTCCCCGACAGAATTTACCAGGATGACAAAAGTGGTCATTCGTTTCTCCAAGCCTCTTCCAGTGAAATTGTTTATTCATTGTAGACAATGTTTATTGTGTCAGAGAAACAGGAAAAACAGACTACATATCTCTAGATTGCATATTTTAACTCAAGTGTGCTTTTTGAAAGTCTGTGATTTCTGCAAAACACAGGAAAATCTCTGTAAAAATACTGAGAAAGCCCACTGCTTGGGTTCCAGGGGAAATACACTGAAACCTAAAGAATTTGGTACAGAATTACATCCCTTTTTTACATACATGATGGCATTTGTTGTTTATTAATCCTTTTAACAACAATGTCCATGAAAATATACAAACAAAAAGTAATTAGTCCTTTAAGAAGACTAAAATTTTGTCGGTTTCTGTGATATATTCGTGGACATGAGTGTGTGATGACTTATTTTCAATACAAGGAAAAAGATGTGGTTTCATTAAAACATTAATAAGAACAATTAACCTTGTAGTACATTAATGCTTATGTAAAATAGAAGATGTTCATAAACAAGATAATAAGCATGATTAAACATCTAGTTTTCTTATAAGACTTCAGTCTTATAAGTCAGGTTGGATTTTTAATATTCTTGAGATGCTAAAATGTGATGTAATGAGAATATAATAAGAACAACAGTCGTATACCAGGGTATGTTAGGTGTTGTTTGGGGCACAAACATTGTTTGCATGTTTTGTTTACAAAATTGTGCAAAATAAATAGTGCAAGAATGAGAAATAGCATATTTAAGAGTGAAGTTAGAAAATAAATTGTTTTCCAGGGAAAAAAAAAAGTCTGTTTTCTGTAATTTAGCTTGAATAACTCAGCCAAATGGGTTATGAGTGCAATAAAAAACTGTTGAGGTTTTCTTGTTAGACTCATATGAAGTTAGAAATAAAAACATTAAAGTAATATCTTGCTACTTTTACCATGTAGGCACACAATATTTTCTGTAATAGCTTTAATAAGTTCCATATGACTAGTTAGATAGATGAACTTAATTCAATAACACATTAATGGTTTGTCTTTGCTAACAGTCAACACTTTTGTTAAAACTTTAAAACTGATTGGAAGAGTGATGCAGGTTATATCCTTGCTATAAAATATCACAAAACAGATTAAAAATTTAAAGAATATTTATCATTTGCTATTATATTCTATTGTGCTTTTCCTTTTTACAGTGAAACATTTCCTCTCACCATTTACACTATTTGAGCAGAGCAGTGGCTACAATTTTAATCCCATATAGTCCTTTGTCTGAAAGAAATTGTGTCTTCCCTGTCTGTCATTAAAACAAGGTTAGAGAATAAAATACATTATATGACTGCTCTGCAGTACCTTTCACTTATTAAAAGAAGTAAACATCTACTTGTCTTGAAATGTGTTGCTATAGTTAATACGACAAGATGAAAGCCTTCTTTTCAAAATACAGTTTGCTTTAAGATTCAGAAATAGTAAAGTACTTGCATCCAAAATCATTAGTGCTTGTTAGTGTTTCCTTCAGTTTTAGGAAGCACTACTTTTAGAGTGCACACAAATCCATTCTGCAGCTAAAATGACCAAATTTTGCAGAACCATATCAGCATGGAGTATTGAATTACTTACAAGTAAATTGGAAGTGAGAACTCTTACAAATTCCTCCCTAAATTGAAAGAAGCCAAAGAAAATAAATGTTTTTTAAAACCTTGTTTCCTTTTTCCTACTACTAGTAGGAAAAATACTAGCAAAAACTGTGGGAAAACCAATTACATTCTTGCTTTTTTTTCCATTTGCCTATTCAGGCTGTAAGTTAGTGCTACTGTAACTTCTCAGGAGTGTTCAATTCAAGGAAAAGTTATCCAGAAATTAGAAAAACAATAGAGATACTTCAATTTGTGGAATAATTTATAGGTGAAAGATAAAATATACCTTTCAAAATCTAACACCCTAATCATTTACTACAGTAAAAGAAAGTGGAACACAGTATACCTAGTCCTGCCATGAAGACAGTCTTTACCATCATTCTCCCTGGAGCAACAGGAATTAGGGAACAGACAAGCTAAACAGGGCTGCCACCTCCCTATCAAAACCTGTCAACCCAAAATACTATTACTTTTGGGACGTCAGTGTCTTACTAAACTACTTGGCATTAATTGACAACTTCTCCTTCAGTGTAAGAGACTTAATTGCAAAGTTAACACAGCCCATACTTGAAGCAGCAGAGCCCAAGTGTCAAAGCTGGCAGTTTTAAAAATTAGTTAGCCTAGTAGAAGACAAAAGACAGAGGGTGAAAAGTTCTTCCTGTCAGGGATGACTATACACAGGCCTGATTGAAAGTCTCCCCTGGTCTTTGTTGTCACCAACAAACATGGCCCGTATTTTGCTGCTGCTATGTTGGGAAATGTATTGAGGAGACTGCGGAGAAGAGTTTTGTGGTTATGGTCAACAATTTCTAAGGACCATCTGAGTCCCACGTTAAATCTCACTTGTTAAAATAATTCCTGTTTCAAAGAACAGGACAAAGTTTGCTGCCAGCACAGAGAACAAAGACAACAGTGTACTGGGGTGTGTGATAAGCCATTTGTCAGAGATTGTTCTTCAAGATATTTAGGGTCTGGCTGGGACCTTGCTTTCCTCTCCATAGTGTGAAAATGCAATTGTAGTCATATGATTTTTATTATGATGATGTTTCACACTTCGTTGCTCATGAGAATTAAATGTATCCTAATAGAGCGTCGGGGAGTCTGAAATAAACTTGGTCAACCATTTCAAAGCTACTGGTTTTTCTGATTCACTAAACTGACATTTTTTCATTCTTTTTTTTGCTGAACCCTTAGGTTCAAGAATGTTGGTTGACATCAAATTCTGGAGCTATTTTAATCTTTACATCACCTTGTAATAGATCAAATGGAAGCTAATGGTCTATGCAGCTTTAAATAATCCCACGTAATAGTTAAATTCATTTTTCTTTAACTTTGTGTAATTTATTTGTTTGAAATTTCAGAGAAAAAAACTGTATCATGACACATTTAGAGGCTCAGTAGCATAATTTACTGGAACTAAAGATGTATATGAAAATACAATTCTTTTGTTACAAATAATTTCTTAAGAAAAGACTACACAGTAAATAAAGTAGGCACATGCCTGTGAACTCAAATTATAAGAGATACAAACAAATAGATTTCTGAGAGCTATTTATAAACCAGCATTTATTAACAGTTGAGACAGAATTGTAATTAAATGTAAAGCAGTCCCAATAGAGGAATGTGTGATTGTTTTGGGGGGAGCCCTTTCTATCCGGTATGACTATGGAAAGTAACTTATTCTTGAGACTGCCACCTTCATTAATAGTATATTAGGTATGATCTTTACACAAAGTTAGTAAAGTCCAAGAGATAATGAGATTAACAGAAAAATCTATAACAGATGTTTTGTACAATGTCTAATGTGATGTATAAGTAACTTCAATACAGCTTTTAAAAACCATAGTCCCCTAAAAAGATCAATTGAAAGTATGGGACCCTTAGCTAGCAAATTAAAGCCAGCACATGAAATGATAGGCTTGTTTTCTGTAATTACTTTTCACAGACGTTTTAGAAATAGTTTGTGGAGAAACCCCAGGGTTCTGTGCACCACAGATTGCAAACCACTGAATTAAACTGCCAGAACTGGTGGAGGAGTTAGCCAGTGGGCTAAACAGGAACAAAGAAGCAATAGTCTCTAAACACACAAAACACCCAGAGCCAGGGATTTGTGTTGCTCACAGTTGGTTAGTCCAGTGATGTAAAGAGCACTAGGTTCATTTAGAATGGTCAAACAAACTTGTATTTGTTACCAAAGTTTGCAGTGGAGATGCATGTAATCAAGGAAAAAATTGTACTGAGTTGTATCCTAGAAGATTGTGATGAAGGAAGAGGACACAAAAGAAGTATTTAACTGGAGCTGATGGGGTATTGACATTACCTTGTGAAAAGTGAGGTCATTGGCACCAAAAAACAAAAGAGGAAAAACAATGGAAGTCATGTCTGAAGCTAACATTTGAGCTAACATTGAGGCTTCTTTCTAAGGATCTACAGCTGTAAAAGCTGAGGGATGTTTTAGGAACTGTAGATAGGATGACCTAAGTAATTAGAAAACTCTGGTATCAAGTAGGGTTGCATTTTACATGTTTTGATTGTAACCATTTACTGTAATCAAAAGCCTGACCTAAATCTCACTAAATAAATATTTCCTTCGTTAGCTTCAGCTTTACTATTCTGTGAGGCAAGATGCATGAGAGTAAGAATACAGTCTATGGAGGCAGCAAACACAAGCAACACTGTACCTGTTCTGTCTGAAGGACTCCAGATTCTGACATTTCATGCCAAAGTTCTTTAGGCATTTTGATGTCCATACCACTGGTATTGATTTTGAGGAAGGCCCACCAACAGTGGTATCACATACTGTGGTGTAGACAATGGAGAGACGATGTAGTGCCAATCATAGTCCAGATCATCACAATATTTACAATCTAGGTCTGCTAACAGTAAGTTCTACGTGCCAAAAAAGTCCCCAGACCTTCCTCATGGCAACTGTCTAACTCTATGCCTGCCTAATGCCTGAGAGGTTTCATTTCTCTGCTCTGTCTCGACTAAACAGATCTCTTTTATCCATGATCACTGCCTTAGCTAAAAGGGAGTGTGCCTCCCTCCCTACAAAGCTATATGCAAGGAAAAGTGGACCACATGAATGGTCCCAAAATAAAGAAGTCTCTTCTATGCCTAGAGTAAAGAAAGCACAGAAGACTCTTTGAAAGGTGGCATTTAAAATTTACTCTC
>VZZY01003610.1:33725-57667 GCA_013400335.1 Eurystomus gularis
CTCTTCACACTGACAAAGTCTGCTCTGATTTTTTGGCTTGTGAGGATGTTAAGAATTTAATTTTACCCACTTCTGTTGTGTCCAATGTTGAGATTGATGATTTTAACAACCAGCAAAGATGTCTAGAAGATAAGCACCAACCTAACAGTTTCTGAGGAAGTTTAACAGGGGGGTTTTTCTGCTTTAAAATTGTGATTCAGAAATACCTATTCATACCTACAAAGATGATAACATTTTAAATGAAGATTCTATAGCAATAATAAGACCAGGAAATACTGCTAAAATGAGGTAATCCATAGTGCATCATATAAAAGACAGTGGAACACAATGGTAGGACAATAAGTAGTACAAAGAGATTGAACAGTTAAATCTTGAGGGGACATTTAATAACTAGAAATCTGATAAAACACTATTTATCATAATTACTTATATAGTTAAACTTTATGTACATGTTTCAGTTACAATATCTCAAGCTAGTGAAAGAGGATCTGCTGCCAGACCATAACAGATTGTTCCCACAGGACATCTGCTTCATGTGTTTAATTTCTTTTATAAAGTTGGCAATACTTTGTAGCTATAAAAGTATGAAAGCATAACATAGTATTTGATATTATATCAAAATTAAATAGTTGTGCCACATTTTTTATTTTATCCCCAATAATATTTAATAATGACACAGTTCTGATGCACCAGTAAATTATCATGCAGCCTTCTAAAACTATTGTAGCATTCAGAGTAGGAAAAGCACTGAAATATTTTTGGGCTAGACAAAGAGGACTTCTTTGGGATCAAACATCTCACTGAAGTGGGATATATGCACTTACATCAAAGAAAACTATCTAGAAAACCCATATGAAAACTCATATGTCAGAACCAAGCGTTTACAAGGGACTTTTTAGGCTTTAATTCCAGGCAGGCCCATGACCTTTGGCTGATGAATGGGTAAATTACAGAGCAGGATATCTGTGTTATCTAGTGGGAGATGTTCGTACAAAGACTGGCATGAGATTTAGCCACATTTAAGCTACAAGTCTCTTGTCTGTATGTTCAGGGAGGACACTAGTGCTAAAAGTCCTCAGAGTGAAGTTAGCACCGCTGGCAGTATAGACATTTACACTTGAGCTAGTCATCTGCCACTGTCTTTGTGAACAAGAAAGATAAGTACCTGAATACAAGAGCCTGGTCAGGGATTTGTTTGTCTCATCCTAATATAAACATCTCAAAGAGGTAAGATTAACTCCTTCCTAAAACTGTCTGTTTTCCTTATTGACTATAAAGGGAGACTACACATCTTGCTTAAGTGTCGTTTCTGCTTTATACAGATGTAATGGCAAATGGAGTTAATTCTATCTAATTTGTTAATTCTATCTATGCTGACTCAAACTCCATTACCCAAAACCAGAAACGGGGCCCAACTATCCAAGCCGTAAGTGTGATCAAAAGAGGCCTAGTAAACAACAGGACAATTATATAATTGTAAATCAATACAGATGAAACTGGTGCCTCCACTGTTTGCCTGATAATCTTAAGTACTGGTAAGGCAGAGAGATCTCTTGAATCCTATGCCCTCACCATGAAAGAAGGTTAAACACCTACCCCTCACTCCCAAGAACAGTGCCTTGCTCATCAGGCTTAAATTGACCTTGGGGAAGGCTCCCTCAGCCTCCTCAGGGAAGCTAGCTTGCTGAAGGCAAAAGTACAAGAGCTTTGATGCCACAAAAGAGGAAATAAGGAGCAGAATGATCCATGAGGCGGTGATGAATACAGTCCACTGGAAAGAGAAGCTCACAGGGGTATAAATCAGTAAAAAATTTAGGAAGCGGGGTTTGTCACCAAGATTTCTATCTATACATCTAGGCGTCTGATTTCTAGGCTGTGGTCAAACATCCTTTTGCTTCCTAATTACATCTGCTCTTTTTACTTTTGTCTTATAGCTCTAATTTTTGAAGACTTCTGCTCCATGGTGGGTGATAGAGCAAGCTGAGAGCAGAACTGCTAAGGGAAGCAATCTGATTCCCGTTCTTATGAACATGAGAGAGACATGTATCATGGCTGAAGGCATGTAGGGCAAGAGGGCAGATCTAAGAAGAGTGGTGTAGTATATCAATAATTCTTAATGAAGAAACAGGTCGTTTGTTTGTTTTGTGGTTTTTTTTTCTTTAAATGAGAAAAACATGGAGAATTTCAAGCAAAACAGATGCAGTTGAATTGACACATTCAGAAGAGAGAGAAATTATCACAGTCCAGAAATTATGTATTTCAGGCTATTGACATTCTGTTGGTTGCTGCAGGAGTAAGAAAATGTCATCATTACTATTTCTTTGCACAGGTGCAGGATTGGCTAGTGAGGCAGTAGTGATTTACAACACTGTCAAGGACATCTTCAGCTCCTAATCAAGGAAAAATTCAATTTTTTTCTCTACTCAGGTCCATATTTCATTTTTTATAATCCTTTTCCACTTCTATACAGAATACTCAGCCAAACTCCCACCTGAGCCCTTCAGGAGCTGTAACTGAATGGAATAAAGTGACTGGGCTACAACTACCAAAGTAGATCACAGCAGTTACAGTAATGAGAGCAGGACTCTATGTCCGCAACATGGCCACTATCCGATGGACAAATCTTTCATTCATCTGTTCTCTGTGCATCAGACTGAACCCAAAAGCTTCCAAAATCAATGGATTTTCTTTATAGAGGTTGAAAAAGTAATCCTGAGTGAGAGTCAATAAAAAAGGAGTAATCAAACTATACAGTTTAAGACCTGAAGTTGATAACTTTAGTGTTAACAATTTCATTAATTCTATTACTTATTTTTATTATAGAAACCTGGTGTTTGAATAAATCCTATTTCCAGAAAGTCATGTTGTCTTCATTTTTTAGGTGCTGTGAAATGAAAAACCAACCATCTCCCTTGCTATTTTCTTCTTTTGGTTAATCCTTCCCAGTGGTAAATGTTAATTGTGTTCTCAAACTGACACCAAATCTGAACATAATATTCTACCAGAAGAGTAATCTTTCTGGACCTAAACATCACCTTACCTGTTTGTACCTCAAAGACCTGAAACAGTTCTCTCTGCCATGTTATCATGCAGGGTATGATGATATTATGACACCTCTCATTGTTTCCCAAGCTACTGATTTCCAGAATATAGTTTTCTACTGTTTAGATGTGACCTAGATGCATAATTTTGCATTTAACTTGAATGGGTTCAGCTTGCCAAGCAATCCAAATTTTTCTTTATAACTTCTTGGTCTTCATAATTATGTACCACTCTGCCAATCTCTATGTCAGCAACATAATCTATCAACAATGTTTTGATATTTAATAAGGCATGTGGAAATGTTGAATAACATCTTCTGATTCCTAGTTCTTGCTACCCATATTTGAAACCATTATTTGATAAAGAGCTCCTACTGAAAAAAATCCACATTTGAGAGTGATATGATAACCAGTTCTTAATGTGTTGAGTATCTGCTTATCAATCTTGTGATGTATGTGAATTTAGGATATTTCAAACAAACATTTGTGACACAGGGGTAACCACAGAGTTTCTTGAGGTCAAAGATGATGCTAAATATTTTCATATGGGAAAACATAGGGAAACAATTAAACATCCTCCTCCTTATAATTAATGAAACAGTAGAAGTTTTCACCCCATGATTACACTGAATACAAATTCAGGGGAATGTAACTGATTTGCATGTGGGTCTGCATCTATAAGAGAGAAGGAGTCAGAACACAAGCCAAAAAATAGTACCAAGAGGAATGAAAACAAGGAAAAACAGTGTAGCCATGACAGAAATGAAACAGGGAGAGCTTTCTGAGTGATGGGCTGTCTAGAAAGCTGGCATAGAACTGTGAGAACGGAAATGCTCTCCTGTTGTTTAATTGTACTGTGTTTGGAGTAATGGAACCTTTGTGTACATTCTTTGTAAATCAGAATGATTTCAGTAAGAAAAATATTTAACTCCTATGGCATCAGGGAGGCCCGGGTTTCTTACATGAGGGCTGAGATCACCTCATCCTGTTGTTATATGGAAGAAGGATAAGCGAGTGTCAGAGGGACTTATACCAGTCTAGAATGTCAACAAAATTCTCGGAAAGTCTAAAGTCACAGTGATGGACAACAGCTCTTCAGAGAATGTTTCTCTCAAAGACTTGTAACTTCTGAACTCTTTTGAGAATGAAGTCACTCTGATTAAGAAATTCTTTTTGCCTAAGCTTGTGTTTTTACTTTTCTAGTGTGTCATCCCCAAAGGTGAAAAACAGGAAGTACAGGTTTTGTAGGGTTTTTGTCATGATTTTCAAAAACTTTATGACCTCCATGTAGTGATAAGCCAATATTTTTGTTATAGTAATGTTCCCTTCTTAGTTTTGCTATATGCATTTTTACATTTCACAACTGATATTCTGTAATATTTATAGTCTATTACTCTTTTTTTTCCCCTTTCTGGCTAAAATTATCCAAAGATATCCTGTCTTCACTGTAGAAGCAAAAGATGTTAATTTTCTAATAAATTATATTCCTAAATTTTAAAAATTTATGAAATAATTATTATTTTAATATATTTTTCTGTTTCCATGTTGTCTTCCAAATCAACTGTGCTATCTTCAACTTTTAACATGCTATTTACCATTGTTGTTAGTGACATGGACCATGGAATTTAGTGCTCCCTCAGCAAGTTCGTGGGCAACACCAAGCTGTGTGGTGCAGTTCACATGCTGGAGGTAAGGAATGCTATCCTGAGGGACCTGAACAGGCTTGAGAGGTGAGCCCATGACAACCTCATGAAGTTCAACAAGACCAAATGAAAGGTCCTGCACCTGGATTGGGGCAATCCCAAGTACAGATGCAGACTGGGCAGTGAGTGGTGCACAGAAGGACTTGAGCATGCTGGTTGATGAAAAGCTCAAGAGGAGCCAGCAATGTGCAGGTGCAGCCCAGAAAGCTAACCATATCCTGGGCTGCATCAAGAAGTGTGGCCAGCAGGTCAAGGGTTGTGATTCTGCCCCTCTACTCCACTCTCGTGAAACTGCACTTGAAGTACTGTGTCCAGCTCTGGAGTCCCCAGCACAAGAAGGACATGGGCCTATTGGAGTGGGTCCAGGGGAGGGTTAGGAAGATGATCAGAGGGCTGGAACACTTCTCCTATGAAGACAGGCTGAGAGAGTTGGGGTTGTTCAGCCTGGAGAAGAGAAGGCTCTAGGGAGACCTTATTGTAGCCTTTCAGTATCCAAAGGGAGCCTACAAAAAAGCTAGAGAAGGACTTTTTACAAAGGCTTGTAATGATAGGACAAGTGGAAATGGCTTTTAACTGGAAGAGGGTAGATTTAGATTAGAAATTAGGAAGAAGTGTCTCACTCTGAGGGTGGTGAGTCACTGGAACAGGTTGCCCAGGGAGGTTGTAGGTGCCCCAACACTGGATATGTTCAAAACAGGGTTGGATGGGCCTTTGAGCAACCTGGTCTAGTGGAAGATGTCCCTGCCCATGGCAGGGGATTTGGAACTAGATGATCTTTAAGGTCCCTTCCAACCCAAACCATTCTATGAACTTTATGTAAACAGTTCTTTCAAAAACTAAACATTCATATTACTGAATGGTCTTTTCCTTGCTTACCTATATATGCCAAAAAGCTCACGCACAATAAGCAATAATAAACAATTTTAAGTAAAAAATAGGAAGTTTCTAAACCATTCCAGTCATTAAGCAGTTTTTATCCATCATTCTCATATCCAAAGTAAAATTATCTTTTCCTGGATGTAATGTATTTTGCATTACAGTCATTTAGAAATTCTCTATATATTTAACTCCAGAGGAGGTCCTGGGGTCCAGCCCTATGCTATTGCCAACAAATGTAATCCATAACCCATCAATTCATAATGCATCATTTAAAAATAGCTGGATTTTTTTCCTTTCACTCTCCTGAATGTTGTTCAGAACTTCCGTCCACTAGAAGTCTGCTTCATATTTTCAACCTGAATTTATGCCTGTTTTCCTTAGCTTCAGTCTTTCCCATGGTTGGGCTTATTCTCTTTATGTTTTTAGTAGAAAGGTTGGCCAGTTTTAGGAAAGATAATTAATGCTTCTTAAATAGAAATGAAACTGATGTACATATGTCAAATTACATTGACACTTTCCCATATCTACCAAAAGTGCAGCTGTTGGTACACTTTAATGTATTGCTTCCCAGTTTTGAATTTGTATCCCATTGGTCTCTCATAGTTATCCTGTAACACGATTGTGTATGCATATGTTCCTGTCACATCCACCTCTTCTACTACACTCGGTTGTTAAGTTAGTAGTAGTAGTAAGTTCGAGTTGCTGTATTTAATTGATTTTCACAGAATCACATGGTAGTTGAGGTCAGAAGGCATCTATGGAAATCATCTCATCCAATCGTCCTGCTCAAAGCAGTGTTATCAAGAGCAGGTTTCTCAGGACTATATCCATTTGGGTTTTAAATATCTGTAGGGATGGAGACTCCACAATCTTTCTGGGCAACTTGTTCCAGTGTTTGAATTTCTTATATGCAAGTCTCCCAAATTGAAATTCTTTGTAATGATCCTGCTTCTCTCCTGCCCTCACATACGTTACAGAAAAGCCCAGAATACAGAGGCATGAAAGTGATGCCTATCAATCATGGATTTCAGAGAAGAGTCGTGCCTCTTGTGTTCAATGTCTTTTGATTTTGAGGTGCCAATGACCCCTTCACAGCATGTTCTTCTTTTATCTATTATTTCCCTCCCAAGCAGGTTTTAACAGGAGATTTTAATATTTCAATGATATGAATCATTCCACCAGATTTAATTTGTTTCAGTTGTGTAAAATTTCTTTTTTTCATGAGAATTTCCAATTCTTCTTGCTTGTTACTGCTAATTGACGTGAAAGCAACTGAAAAAATGTCTTTTCTTCATACTTTTGGTCATTGTTTTGATTTGTTCATGACAGGCTGATTTGGACTGCATTTGCCTCATGGACGCCTCTCCATTCTGTTGTTAATTTGATGCTTTTTCTGTCACCCACACAGAAGACAAGAAGTTCACTCTCCTCCCTTTGAGAAAATGCATGCCACCTAAAATACATTGTCCTTTCTGTGGCCTTGATGGAGTCCTTCAAGTTCCTCACTGACTACCCGTCCTCCAGTATCTTCTGTTTTTCCCTTTCCACAATACCAGAAGATTGACTTGCAAGACCGCTTCAGTTTCTCTGTCGTTATCTCTCTTCTTGGACCTCACTGTAGCTGGCATATTCTGTCTGTGGGATAGTTGTCTCCAGTGAATATCATGAACAGTAGAGACTTGCCAGACAACCTCATAATCCAGCCCAGTCTTGCAGTTACAATGGATCTTGTGACCATGCTATGGCCTTATGTAAACAGTGCAAGTATTTACATAAAACTAGTGAGAGGTAGATAAAATATTTCCTCTTCCGTATAATTTTACAATACAAAGATATCAATAGCATAGTTTAGAGCACCTGTTTTATAAATGATAATGTACAGCAAACAAAAGCTCAATTATACAATATCTAATGGAAAAGCTTACTTGATTAATTTCCAGGGTCAGAATAGAGCAAAATTCTAAAGTCTGCCATGTGAAAATACAAAAATGTCAAATGGGAACTTTTTACATTGACAAAGTTTCAGTTTTTCTATTTGGTTTTAATTTTTTTTCTGTTCAGTTTGTTTACTATGATTTATGAGGTGTTTATTATCTTAGTGTCTTTTATCTCAAAGTTTGCTACTATCCTACCAATAGAGAGAGCTCCATTGATTCACTAGTCACAAGGCCATTAAAATCTACTGAAAGTAGATGCTAAATGAAATGTTGTCAGTGTTTTATTTACCAGTGCAATATGTTAAAAAAGTTAAGCAAATGAAAAATCCTATTAAGTTACACCTCAGATGAAGCTGGGGAAGGATCCATTAGCAACACAATTACTGCCAGAAGCCAACACGTGATTGGTCAGTTTTTGAAAAGGACAAAATTAAAGAATAAAATATGGAAAATTCTTTCAATACAGGAAGGGGGAATGAAAAAAATAAAACAAAACCAAAGCCAACAAGACTTATGTTAGGGTAGGTTTAATGTAGGAAATAATTTTAAAATACACAATTACATAAGATTATTATGAATTTTAGAAGACATATCCCAATTTATTATTACAATTAATAGTATTAAATTTCTGGAAATTATGACAAAAGGCAAAAAGCCATCCACCCAACCAACCAACCAACAAACAAACCAGAAAACTCCCAAACTCGGTAGTAGTATGCCAGGAGAAACAAAAAGTTCCTTTTTGATATTTTTAAAGTCTGTACAAAGTTTGAAATTAACAGAACTATGAATTCCCTGCATCCAGTAAGACAGATAGCACAACATGTAGAGGGCAACTAGTGCATGAAAGATTGCTGTGAGATTAGGACCACTAACTTATAATATCCTGATGTAATTTCAGACAGTGTAATCCTCCTGTGTAATAGCTAGAATATTTTAGATTTATAGTCGGCTCAAACCTGTTTGCCTGGTCTAAGTACTAAAGCAAAGCTTGGAACAAATAGTTCCCAGGACTTAGGTGCAAGTGAGTATTTCTACAGCAAGTTAGATAGGTGTTTGCATGCTTTTTTGAATACTTGTTTAACCTAAGTGTTGCAGAAGATAAATTCTGCCCAAGACCACAACTTTCACACCTAATGAAGACTCTTCCTTATTCTGAAATTCCTCTGGCATGTAGGCAAAGGCTTAGAACACATTGCTTCAGCTCCTAACTACCGTTTGGGCTTCAAACTTTCCACTGATTTCCAAAGAATGAGAACAAAAACTCTATAGGAGTTTTTCTCCCAGAGAAATTTCCAAGGAATTTCAGTCTTTGTTGAGTGAAGATATTTCCAGGTAGGTATTGTAGAGTTTTAACATAAAATGCATAGCCATTCTTTGAGGCAGATCCCAGAACTTCTTTTGCCTCTGACATAGGGTCCTAATCACTATGCTAAGTACTCATTATGTCCTGGGCAGGTAAGAAGATAAAATGACTCTTTTGGAGCACAAGAGTGCAACTCAGATTGTACGTTACAACAAAGAAACTGCCATTTCCTTTTCTTTGGTTTTCATTCTGTTTTATTCTTAGAGACAATATATTTCCTGGAAGCTATAGTAATGCCTTTGAATTTCATCATAACATATCAGAAAGGTCTCTGGATGTTTTAGGATTGAAGCAGAAGTGCATGGTAACTCATGTGTTCCCTGAGACTTCTGTCCATATGAAGAACCTGTCAGTCAGTAATATAAAGGGAGATGTGACAGTAAACTGATGATCATGTGCTGTCTTCCTGTGCGGCTACTTAATGTTTGCAGAACACTTCAGTGTAGTACTACTTTAAAAGCATAAATTGCAAGACATTGTGAATTTGTTGTTATGTTTTTAACAGAGAACAATGTTTTCGTAAGGAATTACTACACTGTAGTGAGGTGGAAAAATTCATCGGAGTTTCTTCCTCTCTCCAAAAAGACAAATAAGTTGGGATTCATTGATTTTATTTCAGTTCGAACAGTGACTCCAGGATCCCTTGTACTTACAGTGAAAATTTCTCCACTTTCAGGGCAGGATTCATCTAACCTACTTTGAACAGATACATTTAATCAGTGTAATCCTGCTGTCAGTGACCCCCCCCCAGCCCCCCAAAAAAAGAGTTCAGGAAAGTGCCTTGGCAATAGAAAAATGCCATCCTAATAATAATAAAAAGCAATCTTTATTACAACCAGAAGAGAAAGTGTAATCAATGCTGAGAAAACTGAGTGACTTATCTACATTTTCCTTTCATAACATTGTTCTCAAAATGAAAAATGACAGATTCTGATGCATGTATATGTAAGTGGTGGAAGGACTCAAAGGAAAAACAAAGAAATGCTCTTGTGGTCTTCTCACTAGTTCAAGGTTATTATTAGAAAAAACATAGAAAATGCTTTTTTAATTTTAGGGTAAAACCTGTTGTATCATTGTTGGTAGCAGAAAACTAATTCCAAAACATGTTTTCTCTTCTGCATATGGTCAGATGTTTCTGTCATTTACTTGAGGGAGGCAGAGTGGGAAATTAAACTCTGGTTAACTCCTTGCTCCCTCTGGATTAGGTAATGCAGAGTGTTTACCATGTCATGCATCAAATGTTTGAGTCCTTCAGTGGAGACTATAGGTACTTATTATTATATGTAAAAGTTTTCAAAGCTTTCTCATTGCCATTCACACACTTGTTCCCATCTGCAACTATGGGAAGTTTGTAGCCAACCCAAGTTGGAAAAGCTTTGCAAAGTAGTTGTGGTCTCTCTGTATCTAGATCAAAGTAGGACCGTGTTTTTTTTTTTGTTTTAAGACATTACCCAAATGCTCTAAATCCAGACTAAATTATTATAATGCTAGACAATACACAAACATTCCCTGCCCCAAGGAACTTACATGACAGGAACACAAACACAGGAAAAATACCGATAAGGATTAGATAAAGATTACTTCTTTCTTTTTGGCCATTCAACTAAGTGGTGGAAGAACTCATAAACTATGAGTTTTAAATTAAATTTATGTTGCTTACACTGTCATTTTTCTTTTTCTTCGTTACTCATTTGTTGTAAATGTTATAATGACATTCCCTGAATTGCCAGGGAATTATCTGTGAAGCAATATTTTATGACCCTCTTCTTCAGTCCTTAAAAACATACGCAAGAGAGATGTAATCAAACTCATAAAAATACCTTAATTGTGCATTCATTTAAATGACCTTTGAGAGCTTCAAAATGAGGTTCAGGTGTCTACATACTATTGGATCTGTTTACAACACACACCATGGAAAGCTTGTCAGGTGTATGTTGTGGGCTTTGTTTGTTTTAAAGTGTTTCCCACAAAAGTAGGTTTGTGCTCAACAAAAGACAAATTACTTGGTATTAGAAAAAAAAGACTTAAGCAATTGGGAGTTGTAGAAAAGATTTTTGTTGTTTAAAAAGGACACCCAATTGAAACTAAAGCATTTCTTTTCTGAACGGATATGCAAACAAAGGAGTAATTTTAAAGGGCAAAATTTTCTAGAATCACACACACACAAAAACCTAATGAAAAGGCTATATTAAATACAATGAGCTTTTTGAGTCAGTGACTGTGCGACTGTTTCCTTTGTTTCCTTGACCCTTTTTTCCCCTCTTTACAGAAGCACCTGGGCTGAATAGATTTGTTGGATTTCACTTGGAACAAAAAAAGTCCCCCAAAACAACAAAGCACAACTGAATTTGCATAAGATTTTGTTAAGTCTTTTCCTGTGGCATATTTCTCTAGTCTCAGCTTCCTGGGAGTTACACAGGGGAACGTAGACCTAATACAGTCAGCACATCTGAAAAATACACATCAGGCTTTATTAACTTTATGCAGCACCCCTTTTTACTTTTCTCAGTCACATGTGAGAGGGAATTGCCCTTCTCTACATGTTAAAGGCATGGCATACCCCAAGACCTGGGCTTTACATGTCTAAATTGCTCTTCCAAGCATCCTGTAATTCAGATTTTGCAAGATCACCATTGCTTGAGACTAACGACAGGCACCCTACACAATGTTTTGCATGATGTCAGACCCTCTGGGAAGGACTTGTCCAACATAACTGATGTAACATTGCTGCAAGGACTGACAGAAGAGAGTGGAGCACTCTGTGTGATCAGCATCACCAACCTTATTCACAGAGCAGAAGCAGACCTGGGTGCACGCTAACAAGTGAATAAGCCTCATCTTTCTCCTCAGCCAGGTTTCAAACTTCAAACAACGACCTTCACTGAAGTGAAGTGGCAAAAAATATTGTCTTGATCCCACGTCTGACTGTACACTTGCTCTCTAAGATGTATGGCCACCCTCCTAAATATATAAAAAATTTGAATTGTTGAAGTTTCTGCTCTGTGTCTTTATTGTTTAGCTGTTGGCTCACTCTCTGACTGTATCCTGGACTGCTCCTACTAGCTCTCCTCAAAACAATACCCAAGTGGAGATAAGTGCATGTTTAATCTCAGGGATATCTCTCAAAAGACAGTCCAGAATAAGTCTCTCTCATATGTGACTCTCTCAAGCCACAGCTCTTCAGCTTTATCCCAGGAAACTTTGCACCTTCAGCAGCCTTCAGATCCCCCCACACCACATCCCACAGCATGCAACAGAATTCCTTTAGTTTCCTGCTGGGAATGTCAGCCTGTTTGTTGAGCTGAAGCAAAGCCCTGGCACCCTAAAACAGTTTAAGTTTTCAAGACATACATAACACACGCATTAGTGCCAGCCCAACAGAAGCACAACACTGGGCCCAGAGGAACTCCAGAACAGAGCTCTCCATGATGTGGACATAACACGTTTGCTCATCCCACGTTCTCTAGTTGCAAGATTCTTCACTCTCTTTGTCTGCAGGGATAGGTATTGGTCCCTTGTCTTCTTTTATTTAGCAGTATTGATCTAACCAGACTTTCCTGTGAACTGCCCTGTTGAGTTATGAACATTGTTGATAAAGCATACCCTGAACTGTTGAAAAAATGTAAGAAAAAGGCCCAAGCCCATGTGACTTGTTCTGTGGAGGACACAGACTAAAGCAGAATCATTGAAGAGCAGGAATACAATAAGACTGACATTGCTTTAGACAACATGCGTAGAACAGGAGATGACATGCACTAGAAAGTGGAAAGAGCACTCAGGAGAAGGTCTGTACTGTTACTACATTCATCCTTTCATTGTGGATTCTGTGTATTTATGTTTTCCTTTCCTAGAAGGAAACTCACTACTCACTAACATCATATAACTATTCCTGTCTAATAAAGGCACTAAACAGTATCTCTATGCTGTTGCAGTGTAATGAGTGCACCATCTCTGAGAATTATGAAATTATCACTTTAACAAAATGAAACACTGCTACCATGAAAATGTTGCAAGCATGATAGTTCACTCTGAAATTAAAGCAAATGGATTTTGTGTTCATCTCTCTCTGTATCTTAATTCATATATCAAACTTTTGTAGCTGATACATCCATCAGGCATTCCTCAGTGCTTTTCAAACCTTCAGAGAAGTAGTCTAACTACATTCCTGAATTAAGATTTTGAAGTCATTAGGGTGGGAACATGTAAGGAAAAACACATTCAGAACTACAATGAGAGTAAAGGAGTATTTTACGTAAATTATAAATAAGCACAATTTATTAGAGGTAGCAAAACTTCATACATAGCAAAAATACAGATCATAGCAACTCAGCAATTAGGGGATTTAGGACCAAAACAAAAGATCTCTTTTAGTTCTTGTTGGTAAAAGATAGTAATATCAAAATTGTGATTAGAAAGCAGGGAAATTCCAGACTGTCACTGTAGGGTTTTCTAGGTGAATTTACACTTGCAATTGGCCAGTTCAAAGTAGTTCTTCAAGAGCAGCATTCAATAATCCATAACCACTTGAAACAAAAAAAAACTTTCTTTAAGGGAGAGAATAATTCTGACACCAGAGGTGCTGAACTGTAAATTGTAGTTTGAGAGAGTAAAGGAGTAGCACCTACATCCTTACCTTAGAGAGACAATGTTGTTTCTATGGGCAAGACACCTGTATCATTAATGCCACTCGTAGACATACCCAAGCAAGCTTTTAATTGACTAGCTGATGTATAATTAGTGCATTGTCATAGTACAGAGCTCAGCACTGGCTGTAAAATCTGACCAGAAGCCTGGATAAAAGCACGGATTTCTAGCCCATAGTCACAGACTGCAGTTGAGTCATTCTCTGAGAGCTGCAAGACAAACAAGGGAGGAACTGTAAATTCTGTTTTGCAGACAGACATTTGAAAATCCACATACCATCTAAAGATGCAATTATGTAATGCAATGAGACAGTTTGTGGGATTTTCATAGGCATCTACATACCTAACTTTCCTTTCACAAAATTTCCTGGAGTTGTAATGTATACCCATCTGTATCATGATAGTTTTAGAGATATAGTGTGCAGAGTTTAAAGGTACACTTCTATTGGTAAATTAAACAGTGCCTGGAAGTGTTCTTATGTCTGTTTAGAGAAGTTTCTGACAAGATTTTGGCTAATACAGCTAGGTCCCTACAAAAAAATTGTGATTTCTGTTTGGGAGTTATGTAAGTCCAGGGACCATTACCAATGGACAGTTTGCAAACATCTAATCTGCCTGGGAGAAAATAAACATCTTATTAACATAGGTATGGGTGTTCCATGCCAGAGGGCCTCATTTCCCAGGAACACGCCTGGCCACCTTTAATTTACTTAGATGGCCATAACCTAGATGGACTTATGCAAAGGGTCACCGAGAAAGGTCTGTGGCAAAGCCAGTGATTCTGCTATATCTTAGAATGCGTAACTCAAAAATATAAATTATATGATGCAATCACAGTAGAACTTGTTTTCAAAAGCACAACAATTTTTAATACTAGAAAATATTCTCCTACCATTAGAATAAGAGAGAAAATGTAGCAGTACAAGCACTGCACTAGATGTACAAAGAAAGATCTTTTGATTAACAGAGAACCATTGCTTAAAGAAGTTCCAAAATGACTTTTCTACAGGGGTACTTATCACAGACAACGAAAGTAGAATGAAACTAGACAATGTGGAATCCATTTATTTAAGTGCCTGCAGTTATCATTTCAAGACAAATAAAGCAATAACAAATACAGAGCATTTGAAAGAAAGATAATCTGTATCCACCGCATTTTAATAAACAGTAATCACAAAAATCAATGCAGGCACATTGGATCTGTTTTTCTATTAGTTTTCCTATTACTGTTCTCCCTTTCTCTTCTTTCACCTCCTTTTTCTATCTAATACTTGATGGAATGATCTGAAGTTCCTGTTGCTTTGGTGTCTGAACTATTGTCTTTATTTTTCTTTCAAAAGATGAGATTTAAACATAAAAAATAGTATCCTCACTTGTAGTATCAATATTACCAGTCCCAACACCTAGCGGACAGTATATCTCTTCATTTCTTTTCCTTTTGCAATCAATAGGTCAGAACTGCTTGTTGCTAATTTTAATCAGTATTAGGGTGACAGAGAAGGATGACGCTTCCCACCATGAACTCCGGGAAAGTGGATCAGTAGCAAAAGAGAGACAAGTTTGTTTTTAAAGTATTTTCTGTCTCCACCCCATTTTAAAAACACTGCTAGGTAAGTATAAGATCAGATTTTACAGATATTTACTAAAAATATGATTTTTTTTCCAGGCAATAAAAAAGATTTCAGCAAAGTCAACATTTACTGGAAAGTACAAATACTTTTGCCTCCCACAAATATGATTGCTTATCAGATTAACCACAGAAATGTAAGCATAATAAAAATATTCAGAGTGATAATGAAAAAAAAAAAGAGTCTAATGTAATGAACATTTGTTGTACCTATGTAGGAATGAGCAAGAAAAATCTGGATACTGGTTAGAAAATAAAAGTAGAGTAAAATTATTTACAGTGATTTTCTATCAAATAGGGTTCTGGTTTTAAAGAGTGAGCCAGGTGTCTCCAGAAGCAATTTTTTTTGCATCCTAAAGTAGATGCCTAAGTGAGAAGGATTGAATCATCTTCTGGACGTATCTGTCTCTCTGTTTACTGCAGAAGATGCAGTTCTTGACATTTAACTCTTATACAGCTAAAGCCATGTGGATGAATTCGATTCTACAAAACAGTTAGCTAGAGGTAGGATATTAGAGTGACAAATAATAGGGAGGATAAAAGATCACCCTCTCAACCACTGACGGAATTGCTGGAAATTGCACAGGGTGCCTCCTTTTGTCTCAGGTAAGTGTGATCAGCCTAAGGCCAATGCAAGCCTGAATTTTCCTTCAGGAATACAACAGGGTCAGCTCAGAGCTGGCACTGTGTTCGTACCAAAATAGATGGAGATAACGTAGGCTTGGCCTTGAATCCACCCAACACAACAGTCCAGATGGAATAATTTTCCCTGGTAGCTTAACATATCCATTGTGATATTATTTACTATGATGTTACCAGAGGGTTAAGCAAAAATGGGAACTGTATGTGCTAGGCATTGTACGAAATAGCAAATGGATCTTCTCCAAAGGGCTTTCAGCCTTAGTAATAGACAGGCAAAATAAGGAAAAGGTTTATGACCCACAAATGGAGGCAATAATTGTGTTAATCCCTAAACTGACTTGATGGATTTTGTTTGAAGACAATTGCTTTAGCTGAAAGAAAAGAGCAGAAAAGTACAATAAGACCAGAATGGGAAAAAAGTGTTTGATGGGCAAGGGTAGGATACTGATGCAATGAAAATACTAAAGATTGATGGACAGAAATGGTGACTTGGTGTAGAAATGCAACTACATGGGATGATATTCCATGAGCCACTGCCTTACCTGTTTGTTTGATATTTTTTTTCTTTTTATTTCCTCTAAGTTACATAAAGGTAGAAAAAAGGAACCACAGCATGGATTTGAGTGCCTCCAGAATATGTAAGATTTTATTTCCTCACAAACATCTCATTTTAAAAGGAGATCTAGAGAAAGATGACACAAATAAGCCCCACTGTACATAGTCGTCAGTGCAAAAGTTTATTTCATATGTGTTTATAGCTGCACTAGCTTCAACTTCCATATGTTAGTTTATACTCCATGTTGATATTTCAACAAATGACCTGTATCACAGCTGTGGTAGGCAGATTCTCACATATAAATTAACATTGTTAATGTCAAGTAGTCAAGATTCAGTGCTGACCATCATTTCATATTATGTCATGTAAAGACTTCAAATATCATGTCCCTATGTTGCCTGTTTTTACTGACAACCAAGCATCCTAAGCATTGTAGCATTTTGTCAGTTCAGCAGATCCAAAGCCATCCATCACTGCTGCTATTTCTGTCATACACATTTAACTTCAACATCAGCCAACAGTGTGCAGTCTTGGTTACTGATCAGTATCATCACAACTGTCAGATGGGGAGTAAATTTTTTTCTCTCCTAAAGCTGGTTAATGTAATGTTTGATATAGATAGTTTCCTTAACAAGCTTTCTATACCATGTTTGATATTTGAGTATGGGAATGTTTCCATCATCATCTTTCATAATTCATTTACATTTTTAACATCTTTGTGAACACTTAAAGCATAAATACTGGGTGTTCCAAGGGTGTTTCTTTTCTGCTTCCTAAGACTCACAATCCAAAAAACATGAGCTTCCTGAAATCAAGGGCAGGAGTTCAATAGATCCTGATTTCAGGATTGATTTCAAAGAAATGTAAAAAGCTATGGAAGTTTCACTGAAGTATTGGCATGACAATTTATTTTGATTTCAAAGTTAAGATTCTTTTATTCATTTTTCTGTGAAGATGAATGAAAATTATTTAGGAAAGTACCTAAATAAAGTTTAAATCCTATTGATCTCAGATTGTGATCTAACAGCCTTCTGGAATAGGGTAGAAACAGTCTCATTAACAAGCAATTTGAACTACTGTTTATCTTATCCTTTCCAGCAGCATCTTTTTAGTAAAGCCTGCTCTTCAAACTCTTTTGAAAACAATCAAATGAAATTTTAAAGCGGAGGACTGAATCAGACAACAGATTAACTGGATTTATTTAAAGAGGTGGCTCAAAACTAAAGTTTTAAAGCCCAAAATTCAAGGATTACTGCATTGTGGAAGGATACTAGCAGTGGTAAACAAACACTTAGAAGTGCTATGCAGCTCTGCACAAAGCCAGAAAGTGTCAGGGACTAAGGTGGTGCTCACGCAGTAGTGTGCTCATGATCTGCACACACAAAGTCCGAACATCAGAATCCTACTGCATTAAAAAATAAAATTACTATTTAAATGTCTCATAATTTAAATAAGCCTAATGATTTCTTAGATTTTTCTTATCACCAGCAACACTTTTTGTTTCTAAAATTTTTTTGTAGTTTCATTGTTGTAAGTGGAAATTTGTTCAAAAAATATTAACTGAAATTCTAACTGGAATTATTGACAAAGTTTCAAATTAAACAGTGTTATTCCTCACACCTGAAAAACTTGTGTCTATGTATGTGCATGTATGTATACACACAGACAGGAACTGAATATTGCATATATATATACCTTTGAAATTCAAAGCAAAAAAAAACCCAAAACCCCCACATCATGAATACCGAAGACCTGGTTTCTTAACCAAGGTTAAGGCAAAAAAAGAATAATAAAGATGACTGTTCACTAGATAGATGTATTTATTTACTGTATATATGGATCTCAGAAATTAATGGTCTTTTATTTTTAATTTTTAATTTTCTTATATTCTTTATTACAACCTTGGAGAAGTTGAGAACTATTAATTTTAATAGTAGTCAGCTGTTTCTCCTTAGTAGAATGATTGGACTGTGATATTTGCCATTTAAAAAATATCATTAATACAAGCTGAAAATGAAGGAAACTAGGGAAATAAAATGAAACAGCTCCAGATCCTTGCTTTTTCTCTTCCTGGATTCACTTTTCTAATGTGATAAAATACAAAATTATTTTAAAAGAAAAATTGTAGGAAAAAATTCCCTGAATCCTTTATTCATAGTTACTTCTAATTCAACAATAATTGACTTTAAAATAATGGTACATTAGTTAATCACCATACTGCAATGGAATTTCCATGGATGCACATATAATGTGGATATTAATAATGTTAGTTCACCATGATTAATCTTTTAACAATTAATATGAAGTGAATGAATGAATGACTGATTAGTCATTTATTAGCAAAGGAAGATGTGCAATTATGTCCTTTCTGTACTAAACACTTTTTGTCAAAAGATTTTTTTTGCCTACAGTGACAAAAAAGATGATAGGTAAAGGTTAATGTTATGAATACTTTTTCAATTTCAAATCTTCTAGGTCTAAGGTGTATTGACACATATGAGAATGCTGTAAGAGTTGTCACTTGTTTTAATTAGAAAGCATGGCTATTTGTATAAAATAGGATAGAATCAATAGAGGGTGAAAAACATACTTTTACACATTAAACTGAATAATTTCTGGCTTTTTTTCCCCCCCCAAGAATAGTTGTGAAAAAGTTGGACTCTGGGAACCTGACAAATACATTATCGTAAGCAGTACATATTTGATGGGTCTGAAATTAGTCATACAAAACCTGAATCGTTTTACAGTAGTTAGAAAATGCAAGTTATCTGATTAATTGTTCTAATTGTATATTATATTCAGGGCCACAAAAGGACATCAGTGATGAAAGTGGTATTTAGTCGGAACATAGGCTTTCGCATCCCAAATTGTGGTATTGAAATCCATGTTCATCCATCCACCCATAGCTCAGGGCAGTTAGTTGCAGACAATTTTCAGGTTTACATGAAGGATATATCCTAAACTTCACATCAGTCCATTAATGATAGTCTACTTTGAGCAGAAGTACTCCAGTGCTTTTCTCTTCACCTCTTCCAATGTCAATTGTGTCTCACCGAGAAGAGAGGTCTTAAATTATAAAATCATAGAATGGTTTGGGTTGGAAGGGACCTTAAAGATCATCTAGTTCCAAACCCCCTGCCATGGGCAGGGACATCTTCCACTAGACCAGGTTGCTCAAAGGCCCATCCAACCCTGTTTTGAACACATCCAATGTTGCAGCACCTACAAGCTCCCTGGGCAACCTGTTCCAGAGACTCAAAGTGAGAAACTTCTTCCTAATTTCTAATCTAAATCTACCCTCTTCCAGTTAAAAGCCATTTCCACTTGTCCTATCATTACAAGCCTTTGTAAAAAGTCTCTTCCCAGCTTTCTTGTAGGCTCCCTTTGGATACTGAAAGGCTACAATAAGGTCTCCCTAGAGCTTTCTCTTCTCCAGGCTGAACAACCCCAGCTCTCTCAGCCTGTCTTCATAGGAGAAGTGTTCCAGCCCTCTGATCATCTTCCTAATCCTCCTCTGGACCCATTCTACAGGTTCTTTGTGTGTTGGAGACTCCATAGCTGGACGCAGTGCTCCAGATGGAGTCTCATGAGACCAGAGTTGAGGAGGAGAATCACTTCCCTTGACCTGCTGGCCACCTTCTTCTTGATGCAGCCCAGGATACGGTTAGCTTTCTGGGCTGCACTCACTCATTGCGGGCTCATGTTGAGCTTTTCATCAACCAACACCCCCAAGTTCTTTCTCCTCAGGGCTGCTCTCAACTCATACTCCGCCCAACCTGTATTAGTGCTTGTGATTGCCCCAACCCCATTGCAGATGCATATAAATAGCTCTTTGAATTTTTTTCTCCATTTCATATGCATATAGATGAAATAATTATATATTTGTTTCTTTTAATGATTGATAATTCACAAAAAAACCCCAAACAACATCTTCTGGGAACTAGCTTCAACCAGAGAAATTTCAAGTTCAATACGAAAAGTATGTCCTGACAATCACAAACATTTGAAGACCAGCTTTTATAGATGTTTCCGCTTTGCGTGCTTTTTGATACTAATAACAAAAATAGTAGCTCTGTGCAGGAGACTACAATATACATTTTATGAGCACATTTGTTTCCTTCAGATTTTACAGGAGACAATCTTCTGGTTGTTTATGAATGGATTATTAATATTTACATTAATATATTTTGGTCTTATTTAAATAAATTGAGTGTTACACAGTTAAATTTTCTAACAGTGACACAAACCCATAGCGAAGAGAAGAATATATTGACATTGACTTCAATGCTCAGAATGCCACCATATAGTCCATAAAAAATTGAAAAAAATTAACAGATCTATCAGTTGTTTGTTTCTCATCTATTATTGTGCTAGGGTATGCCCCATCTGGTCCATATTTAGATGAATGATTACGTATGTCACTTTGCAGTATCAGAAAAAAAGTAGTGATTTCTTTAGGTGTTTACTTTCCAAAGATGAATCATGGTTCTCTGCAATGGCCAGGGAATAGTGCCATGGTAGAAGAAATGTAAGTAGTAGTTTATTTTCTGAAGTGTTTAATATGCTCAGTTTCATCTCAGCAAAAGCCAGAAAAATAACAACGATGCAATAAGAAAAAAAGACCATAGTAGGAAAAGGACTTTGATGTATCTGGTATGTATATTAGAATAGTATTGAATTTACTTCAACAGCATTAATCCACTTTTGACAGATGAAGCATCATGCTATCAATAAAAGCACAATTACTGTTAATAATGCCTTATATGCCTAGAGAACTTCCATCCAAAGGTCTCACATGAGAATCATTATTGCCAATGTATAAAATTACAAACTAAGCTTTGCCTAGAAGCCAAATGTTCAAAAGAATTTCCTGTTTACCTGGTTATCATTTTTATGATTCCATCAGCACAAACCAGTTTATACCTTATCTGGAAATCAGTCAAGAAAAGACATACCATATTCTGCCTGAAATTTCAGGACTCTGTTTCCAGCTGAAGTTTCTGTTGGACATTTAATTATCATGCATGACATACATTTCAGGAGCAAAGCAAGCTGCTGCTTCACCACCAGAAGAATCTGGAAGATGGTAAGGATAGCCAGAATGACTGGAGAATGGTGAGCAAATGGTAGGGTCAACTATTAACACAAATTATCTTCGAGTGTCTCTGTGAAGGTGTTGAGTATTGTCCCCCTTTCACTGATAAGAACAGAAGCATAGGATAGTCTGCATGGATGGTCCTGAGCTCTTCCATACCCTGATCATACCTAAGACAGCACAGATCCAGAAGCAGCACAGCAGAGCTCAGAACTGGTTTTTTATCTCTTTAGGCATACTCTATGATTTGCCTGGTTGCAAACACTAGAGCAGTAATTTAAGGCAAGTCTCTAATGCCTCTGTACAGTGTCCAGCACTGTGTGTCCTTCTCCAAGTAGAAGATTTTTCAAATTTCACAGGGAAATTAACACTTAGCTCTTGGAGGTGATAACATACGAGTTGACAAACTCATTGGTATTTGGGAGGAAAAGGTATTCAGGATGGACAGCAGACTTACACAGACTATTATTATTTCAGTCAAACTTCTGAAGTGCTGATTGAATGGAAAGAGCAGTGGGACAGCTCTAGCTTGAATTTGCTATTCTCTGTCAATGCTTTTATTTTATGGTGTACAGATGCCCAGTCAGGTTTACCTTAGCAATATTGAAGTTTTCTGTCTGCTGATACCTGAATTCTCTGGAAAACCTAATTGAATTTTCACTGTAATCACAGCAAAACTGAGAATTTAGGATTTTCAAAGCCAAGAAAAAGGGCTATATTAAGAATACTTAACCAAAATCTAAGACAAACTTTTCATGTGAGTGGGATGTCCTAGTTCTATCTGTGTTACTATAGCAACTGACTAATTATTCCATATCCCCCTCCCCTGCCCTTGTGTGCATGGAAATTTCCTTTTTTTTTTTTCGCATGTAGAATCTATTCATCATCCAAGACCTGTGGAGAGGTGGCATAATTTTTTGGTGGTGCCAACTTCTTTTTCTGAACTATTTTTGCTAATTAAAGTTTCACTTAAATCTTCATCATAAAGCAAATCAAAAAGTTTGCACAGAAAATAATCAGATCAATCTCTTTTCAGAGCACATGCCCAGAACGCTTTTCAAGACATTGCCTGAATTGGTAATGGAAATGACAGTGATGTACCTCCTGATTTCACACAGAACTTTGTTTTGCATCATATTTTCAAAATCATCAGGTTTTAAGCATTAGTGTGATGAGAAAAAACTTTACTACTTTCCAGCTTGCTTTTTTTTAGAGCTTTAGAGTTTGCTCATTTATTTCCTTAATTTTTTTTGGGAAAAAAAAAACCAAAACCAAACCACCAACAAAATCACCTCTCTTGCTCCCTGATGTGAATTTAATGGAGGAAAGAGAAGGTGTCAGCGGATTTACTCTTCCCTGGCAATTAGCTGCCTTTTTGGTTATTTGCAGAGCAGCTCTGCCTGGTACAGTGTAGCAGGCTACCTGTTATGGCAGTAGAAGAGACATGGCACAGTTTTTGGCCCTGCTGCTTTGCACTCTTCAAAACTCTCCTGAGAAAAGGGTGCAGATGTTCTTAATGAGATATGTTTGGCATCCTGTGTATACACAAGGAAGCAGAAAACTATGCAGTTTCCTGCTATCAATCAACAAGCAGCCTTGATAAAGCTATTGCAGAGAGATTGGCTTGCTCAGGCCTGCTTTATGTCATGGAAGTGCAAGCCATTTTATCACTGGCTCATTGTGAGCCTCCCTTTAGAGGTCTTTTGGTACAAGACTGCTTTTTAAAATTTCATTTTTATTAACAGTTAAACTTAGTGAATGTGATCAGATTTCTTCTTGATCCACTGCTTGGTGGCCAGTTTTAATGTGCTCTTCTTAAATATCAGACACTGCAAAATGTGATGAATAAAGTTAAGAATTACACCTACTTAGACGAAATTAGAATTTAGCTTAAAATGTAATAGTGTTCATGAAGAATTTTTAAATTATCTGACAGAAAGAAGGGACTGTTGTTCTAGTTCTTTAATTGGAAGCCCATATGCTTGACTGAGGAGTAGATGAGGAAACAGGAATGGAGTCTTGACTGAGAAATTCCCTTCCCCCCCCTTTCTTTTCCCGTCCAAGTTCCCCCTGGGGGAAAGAAGAGGGGGAAAGATAATAGATATCTTATGCCTTATTTACATATATGACTGTTGCTTGCTGGACAACGTCCCTCCCCCTGGGATATTAACGTGAAGTGAGAAACAAATGTTCAATTGATTGGTTAACAGCCTTGTCTCTGCTCAGATGCCACTACCAAAATGTGAAGCGAGAGCATAAATTGTGGCAGAAAAGGCTAAGTCGTCTTCTACTTGTTGAAAATGTCTAATAATTTATATATACTTTTTTTAAAAAATTAAAATATTCAATCTTTCTACCTTTATTGGATTCCACAAAGTAATAAGGTGCCCTCATTTAGCAGGCTGACCTACCTGTTCCATGTGGGGCTCTAATTATACATCAGGGAGGGAGAA
>VZZY01003610.1:57703-98695 GCA_013400335.1 Eurystomus gularis
ATGCCCTCCTAAGAAATTTACCTTTGATTTTTAAATTTTCCTTCACAGATCTTTCTTATAATGTATTCCTGTGGTTTTGCTGGGTGACATGATAGTTTAAGAATATCATGCTAAGTTAGTGACATTTCCTTGAAGTTGTCTGCCTCCCTGCACAGATAATGAAACATTTCATCAGCTTCCCCACAGGAAACTGATCTTAACTTTTGACCTTTTTTTTTTTCTTTTTCCCCTGCTAGGACAAAGCGAAAAAGAAAACATCTTTAAAGAGTTTTTTCAGTCTAAACATTACCTTGCCTTTCTGAAAAGTTTCGCAGCTTTTGGCTTCACAGAGTCCAGCTATGAAATGGATGAAATCAATCTATGAGAGAGTGAAGGATCTAGCAACTTTTGGGGAAGGACAAGACAATAAATGTCTCATGCTGCATTTGCACAAGGGTAAAAACTGTTTTCATTTCTGTTGTCAAATCTTTTCCATGCTGAGCATATTGTTAATGATGTAGATAGTTTGAAGTATTGCTTTTGACTACTTAAATGAAACATTTTCAAAGTTATAACAGAAACAAAGTTATTACTGTATCATTTACAACTTTCTGATGTAAATGGATGTCCATAAACAAGTGAAAAAATTTTATGGGTAAGAAGCTAGCATCAGAAGATTACAGACTTGTAATGTAAGACATATCTTTGGTACAGGATGACATATTTGATGACATACAGATTCTACCAGCAAGAGTTTTTGCAATCACAGGAACATGTTTAAAAATCTGTGTCATCAGTCAAAGAGAAGCCACTAGTTCAGTGAAGAAATTACTGATGAGATTTTATGGATATTGGTCAGACTAGATTACCATAGTGTTTTCTTATGACCTTAAAATCTATCGATCCAAGGATTTATGCAGTCATAAGTGATTCAGAAAATTTGGGAAATTATACTCACTCAGATGAGATGTACTCATATCTAGATCATCTCCAAGTATAATTAAAATGACTTAAAACTCATGTTGGTTTACTTTATACCTACCCTGAACTGAAGTTATGCCGTAGAAGTAACTATGAAGAGACATAAAGTTGTCTTGATAGGTCTTTTCCCCCTCTTTCTCCCTTGGAGCATTGTATTTGTTTTCCTCCAGCTGTACTATTATTCACTGTTGAATGGATAGAAAGACACTGATGGACCTGTAATTCTGTACATTGGCTCTTTTAGCATTCTGGGATAGAGAGAAAACAGCCATGCGGTTTGAGAGTATTAGGATTTTGGTCTTCTGTTCCCATCTTGGTTATTATAATTCTGAGTTTATAAGGTCATACTTATTATTCTTCTGGCTTTTGCCACTGTAGTTAGCTGCAACACCCTTATTAAAACCCAAGGTATTAATTTACTTAATGACACACAGGCAGTAACTGTGTAGGATATATCTTCCTTTCCATATCCTCATTTCTTGTTTTGAAGACTTATTTTGTTATTTGTTTAGTAACTTTTACAGTGTATTATTCAGTCTGATTTTTTATTCATTGATTTCTAATTCTTGACCTCTTAGGTTTTTAAAATTTTTATGTACTTTCCTCTGCTTTTGCTCTCTGTGTTTTCTTGATATTCCTCCTAAAATAGATATTCATGGTGCTAGGTTAAACTCACCTTCTTCCAAATTCATCATACTTCCCAAAGTAACAACAAGTCTTTTCACTGTTTTCATCCCTTAACTCTTCAGACTTGTTGGTTTTACCAACATTTTACTGAACTTTAGGTAATATCACCTATTGAAATCCAGAACTACTGGTCTGTTTTTGTTTATCTTTCAACTTGGTAGAATGAATTGATGATTACTCCATACAAGTTATAGACCAGCTATTCTATCAAATACTAATTAGTTTCAAATTTGCATGTAAAATAGAATGACCTTTTGCTGATTCTGTTGCTACTTGGTGAATAAATTTGCTAGCTATCACATTGAGGAGTAGCTGATATCTGCTGATATCAATAGCATTCATTCTCCAGTTTGTGTATGAGCAACACATTTTTCCTTTAATATAGGTGTTGGAAATATTTATATGTCCAGCAGCATTACAAAGAACATAGAGTCAAATTCAATTCTGCAAGTCTACAGCAGAAACCCAACAATACATGGTAGAATATATTTCCAACTTTTGCTTAAGTAAACTTTGAATAAATATGTATCTTACTCAAACAACAACATACTGATATTGAAGCAGTAACTCAAATATTTATAAAGTGTGAAGTCATCTCGGAAGCTATGACACCTAATCCTGACCATTTCAGAATTTATCCATAAATGCAAGATGGTATTTTATATATTTTACAGTTGTGGGTCATGGAAAACAGAAAACTACGCTAAGCTAGGGTTTCAAAGTATTCCATAGCCTAGATAACATTTTAAGACACTTAACAGACACTGCCTCTTGTCCTGTTAATAAATGCGCAACTTCTTTGTGACAAATACAGCAGTTGTTTATTTAACATATGATCCAATATAAATAGGAAATCACCTAAAAGATCCCAATGGAGTTCAGTGCAGACTCATCAAATGTGATGGGAAAATATTTAGTGTGTTGTCAGCATTTTTAAATGAGATTTATGTTTTCATGTGACAAATTTAGAAAACTACTGAGTACACAGAACAGACTTTGATAAGCATTGCCTTGTGCTTTGCTTAGAGCTTCAAACAAAATACTTTATGTTAGCATGGATTCCACAAAATATTTATTATTCTTTTTTTTATTATTATTTTGTAAAATGCACTTCTTTTTCCAAACTAATAGATAACAATTAACGTAAATGACAATACTATTACAGGAGTTGTCCCAGTTTCATAGAAGTGTAAATGTTTCATGGCTATTTAGAGAAAATAAGTCAGTTGTTTACAGACAAACTACACACCTGCAAGAGGTCCTGCAACCTTTTTCCTTTCTCTTTCCCTCTGCAGAAAATAAACCCTATGCTTAACAATTGAGTTTATTTTTTATTGCTGTGCCCAAGGCAAAATCTCAGATTGGGGTTTGCAATCTCATAAGACAGACAGATTTAATATATTTGTCACTACCTTGACAGGGTGAAAATATTGCTTAAATTCAGGTGTAAGAGATGAGCCTTTGTGAAACAGATGCAATCCTCAAAATGAGATGTTTTTCAGGCACTCAGTTGTCCATGATTAGAAGACATAAGCGTTTGTTCTAATTGGCCTAACTGTGGTCACTACTTCTACTAAGATGCTTCCAGTTTTCTTGTATTACTCAACCCAAAGTTATGTGAGTATTGTACCCTATTTACTGACTTCACTTATATCTAAATAATTACAGTATTTTTCTCAAACATAAAAATGCACTTTAAAAGACTGGAAATAGAAAGGATAAAATTCTTAACTACAGTAAATAGCAGTAATAAAAATATAGCTGTAGGCTGTTAAAAATGGAGTCTTTTTGAAGATCAAACATAATGTCATGCTAGTAAGTATTAGGTGAGGTGTCCAGGGCTTCAATCTAGAAATACATCTGTAATTGTCTTTTGTCTTTATTTTCTAATTCATATTTAGGGGCTTTAAAGATCTGTTGTAACAGGACTCTTGTTACATTTAATAAGTGCCATGTTGATTGGCGTACTCTAAGTAGGCTTTTCAGTTTGCCTGTGGGGAAATTTAATATAAAAACATTCAACATTCTTTTATTAGTGTTTTTTACTATTCCCAGTCCCATCAGACCTTTGGTGCAAGCAGTGTATTATTGAAAAGCTTATCTGTAAGAAGTGAGCCAAGGGGAAATTCAGCCTTTATTAATATTGACATCATGTTCCTGCACAATAGCTGTCTAAAGAAACTTTTCAATTGGATTTCAACTGCTTTGATGCAGTATAAATGGAAACAACTGAATGCATGATTTAACATAGAACAGTGAAAAATGTTGCAGCCTATATGCTCTAACGTAAGGCATGTGTTCAAAGACACTACGTGGCTGTATTCTGCAATGTTTCCAGTCAACTCTTAGGAAACCAGAAAAAAAATATTTGTTCTGTGCTTTAAGACTCCATTTAACATGAACTTGTAATTTGCATTGTGAACAACAAAGTTCTGTAGAGAGAGATTAGGTCTGGGAACTTGGTGAAAGGGTTCTGGTCTTGTCTCACTTGAAAAACGCTGTGCAGCTTTGGGCTAATTTTTTAATGGACCAGATGTCCTGGCAAGGCAAAAATGGCATAAGATTTGGAGTTAGGAGGCCACACTGGAACTTTAGCTTTAAGCAAGAGTCCCTGGAAAGGAAAATATCACTGGTAATATAATACCTTTAAGACAACTATGGATATAAACTAATTTTTAACATTTTCATAAAGCTAAAATATATATACCATTAAAAGACTATAGTTAGAATGCACAGTGCATGAACTTGGTTTTAGCACTGTTTTCATCTGAAAAGAACAAAGGAGAGGGAGAAGTGTTGACAGAACCTGAACAGAAAAAGTGAGACCTAACCCAGTTAGTTTCTCATGCTAAGGAAGAAAGGATGGAAGAGTTAAAGCCGAATTTCCTACACTGAATCAAAACATGGGCATTGTGACCCACAACCCTCCTGTTGGAGGTACGTCACCGTTCAGAAATGAATTTAAGATTTACTGGGCCTGGGATAGAGGATGTAATAAAGTTTGACTCTATAGACAGCTCACTAGAGCACTCATTCAGAAGAAGTCCTTGGCCTCCTCAAAGCTGTAGCTATGTCTCTGTTTCTATTAGTTATTATCTAATAACTAGTGTCCTTAATAGGTATTTTTCTTCATTTCAAGCTTGGGCCATTTTAGGTTCTGAAGATTTTTTTCTTCTCTTGTCTTTCCATTTTGTGAGAACAGTGGTGCTTGAAAATCTGTATTCCAAGTAAGAGTTTTGCATTGTGCCCCACATCCAGTCTTTCTGTGTTTTAGGGTGATACCTCCTGACAACTTGTTTTACATTGTAATAGAGTAATCACAAATGCTTTATTTCAAATATTCCTCATGTTTTCCCTGTACAAACTGTGTAATGTAGTCACTGAAGACTTCAGCTATGCATCATAGATGGAGGTCAGGTATATAGTGATGTTGGGTGTTGCAGACTTGCAAGTAGGTTCTGATGGTGGAACCACATAAAATGTTTTCATTACAGTGCAAACACGCCCTTGAGGAAGGGCTGCTATTAGGTACTGAATATATTAAAAAGAAAGATTATTCTGCATGATTCATAGAGCTGAGTTTAGATGCTATTCCCTGCTCTACTACTTCATTTCTGCTGCTTTTTCATCACAATAGTTTTTTCAGTGGTCTCATAAGATGGCCTCTGAGGTGTGGTTGTCTCAGAACAGTCACATGTTTTGTGAAAAATATTTCATGTTATGAGTTTCAAAGTGTTTAAAAGATTATGTCATTGGGCCTAGGGGAGGTGGAAAAGACCCAACATGACCGGCAATCTTTTTCTGTCTTTAAACTTTTTTTTAGTAGGCTTACAAGTTTCTGAGACAGTGTAATTTAAGCTAATGGAGAGTCTAAGAACAGCAGCAACAAAATGAATAGGGCATCAAGAAATAGCAATGAAAAATATTAGATCAGTTTGTTCTGGATAAGTCACAGAGGCATGATGGTAACTGTGATTTCTGCAACCTGTACATTATGCCAGATATAGGACATGTCTGGGGTAAAAGCAAAGAAAGAATATGAAGTATGTAGGTGCAGTTTTGATGGTAGTTCTACTTACCAGAAATATTACAGTATTCCATATATATTACATAAATTAGTATCAGCTGAGAATGGCATTTGAGGGAGCTCTTAGCCTAAAAGACAGGACACAAAAAAAAAAAAATCAAAAGAAAGCTTGATCTCCTTTGTCTTCTAATCTTGATTTTGTTTTCACCTAGTTAATATGAATTAAAGAGAAATAGTCTTTTTCAGTCCAGAACATCATACAGAGGATCAGGAAATTCTGAATACTGCTCCCGCTCTGACGTCTGTTTGGCTTAAGCTATCCATGAAGATATTAGAATAACAGTATCTTAGGGACTATGCAATTAAACTTTTCACTGCTTTGGTTTCTTGATCTGAAAAAATTAAATGCCACTTGTGAGAGGAGGCGTAGGCGTTCGTCTCTCCTTGGATCTTATTTCAGGCTTCTTAAGGTAACCATCTAAAATAATTTGAATGAATCATTTTTTGCAACTCTCTCTCTTAGTTGTTTATAGAGGGAGCGTAGGTAACCAGCTTAGACTACGTGATTACATTTAGACAGTTGAAGAGGTATGCCATGATAGATGTCTAATTTTTAGATGTCCAAATATATATGAGAAGAATATCTGCCTAAATGTTTACCTAATCACCAAGCTGGTGAGGATAGGAATCTCTTTTGCTGAAAAATAAAGACGTGCTACTTTCAAATGAAGAAGCTTATTGACACAAGAATCTAAGCAGAGAAAGATACTGTAAACAGTAACTATGGAGACATGCATCTGAAACAATACACTGTAATGTCTAGCAATTGTACAATCAAATAAGTTTGATTGTTGGACAGCAAAAAACAAAAAAAAATGGAATGAGGGAGAGAAAAAATCATACAAGTGTTTTCTGTAAACAGCTACTGTATGTAGGCATGAAACTTGGTAGGTCTGATCCCATTATCAGATGGTTGGATTTTAAAGCCAAAGAACACTTTGAAATTAGATACTGTCTTAGGGTCTTCATTTCTTTTTCAGAAGTAATTTAATTTACACACTGAAGATATAATATACAATATTATACAATATATACACAACTTCCTTCCCCTAGGAAAGAGTCCCAGCAGCTAGGCTATCTGGTCTTGCTGACTCTCATGCTATTCCAGTGCACTACTTTAGATACTAAGACACTTCAATGGCAGTGATAAAGGGACAGTGTTCTGGAAGATGAGACTTGAATCCCTTTTGCAGGAGCCAGCTCAGGTTGTCACAGCTATGCTGAACTTGAGTTAAGGGTGGGTAATAAAGCAGTGTCTACTGCTAAATAGAAGTCAGCCAGGGAGTGGCCCAAGGACCAGGTTGAAGTGACCACCTGTGCTCATACTGCTGAAGGCTGAGTCCCCTAGACCACACTGTTTTGGAAAAAGCCAAACTGAAGCCCACTGAAACAAGTCTAGGGAATAAACAGTCTGGATAAACTGGGACCAGTGCTACAGCACTCTTTCCAGCCTTCTTATAATTTAGTAGTGTAGACATACCAAATAGTCTCTCAGCAACATTTGTGAACTTTAAACAGTGCATTTCTCTCCTTTCTACCTCTAATTTTAGGAACACAGTGCTGAAACATCTGTTCTGGCCAGTGCAGGACCAGCTTAAATTACCAGAGTTTGTTTCATCTCTCTGCCAAATGAAAGCTACTTTACTCTTTTTGAATTTAAGCAGGCTTTGGTGGCAGTATAACCATATTTGCGTTTGTGCCTGAGCTAATAAAATGAGCCAGATCCACGCTCTCTCTGAGCAGAGTCAGACCGAGTTGTGACAGTTCACAGCATGGCTAGTCCATAAAGAGGTACCTGAAAACAGAATGTGACTGTGTGAAGAAATGTTTGTGCCTTCTGGCCTTACATCGCATTATTACTTTACAGGCTGTATTTTTTGCTTGCAAAGAAACAAAACAAAAGAGCCACACCCTTAAATGAGAACATTTGGTTTCTCAGAATAAACATAATTACTGCTGTGTATTTTAGACAACAATAAATTATAAATAGAACATTAGTATCTCACAGAAGAATTCTGTCTTTTACAGTAGCAACTATGATTATTTACCACTCCAGGTATTTAGAAACACAATTCGTGTGGTATGGAAGAAAAAAAATGTTTCTATACTTAATAAAGTTGCCTGCACAGTATATTAAGGAGCTCTATGATTTTGCTCTTGAGTTTTTGATAATCTCCAGATAAACTTATTTTATACAGTGGCAGAGTGTGTTGCCATGAGGGATCTCTAAAAACTTTACAATACAGTTATTACATAAATAGTAGCTATGAGAAATCAGTCAAGTTTCCGGAGTGACACATGAGATTCAGCAGGCTCATGGTCCACAGAATTTAAATTAAGGCAATTCAAAATCTGGCCTTTGTGCTTGTTCCACAAAAGGATGACAGGGATTTTTATTTGTCTTGGGACTTTCCCCAGCTTTGCCTTGTGTCCAGTCAGAAGTAATTTCTTCAGGTAAAATCTACCTTCATCAGATCAAAATTGAAAGTAGAGTATTGGCATATGGGGGAACAAGCAAGAAAAGAAGCAAGGGCAGCTGAAGGGCAGTTTAAGTTTGGAACTGGCAGCAACAAGCTGATAGGGATGAAAAAGAGAAGTGCCTGAACTTGCCTCCAAAGCTCAGCATAAACAGTTTCCACCTTGACAGTGTTCAAGTAGACCTTCTTCCACTGGCTGGCTCTGGCTATGATGTTAAGCATGGTCTGCACAGAGAGGAGGGACACCCCTCAGCGAAAGGACTGTAATTCTGCCTCTGTGTCTTTTTGTTGCATGGTACTTCTTCCTGAAAGGAACTTCAGACCTACTATTTTGGCTATGGTTTAAAAAATGTCAGCAGGTCCCTGAAATTCCTTCTTTTCCACTGATTGTATTCTCTGACTTCAGGGAAAAAGATAGATGTCTCCTGGAGACCAAAATATACAGATTCCTTAAAAGGAAAATACATACAATTATGTGAATCCTGTCATATGGTGTGAAAGGGAAAAGAAGGAGCAAATGAAAGATAGTACCAAAGAAGAAAACTACAAATAAAAACAAGCAGAGTTTTGTTATTTACTTAGCAAAGTATTGGTTTTGCTCTGTTTCACTCTCCCCTTTTGTGAAATAAGAATAATATGTTTAATTAATATGGTTAAAGAAATGAAAACAGAGCTAAGGATTTTGCAGGGTGATATTGAAGCTGTAGACCCCTGTACTGCAGAAAGGAAAATGGAAAAAATTTTTCAGAAGGAGATGTTTATGCCTTGACAGACTTCTGCAAAGCAAATAAATTCACATACATACTCATAACAGGTTATCATTGCAAACTTATGGCATCACATATGATTAATAAATACCAAAACATGTGATGTATCCAATTCTGTCATGAAGTGCAGTGTGTCTCTCACAACAGACAATACAGTTTCATAAAAAAGGACATTTTAATGACAAACTGAAAATCTTACACTTTTATAGTGCTGCTTTCCCCAAAAGTTTAAGCCATAATGCTTTCTCAACCTTAAACTCCAACAAAATCCCCTTAATCGGAAGTTAGGACTTGTGAACAACAAATGTGTGAGATTGTTAAGCCACATACAGAAAGCTCCTAACGAGGGTGTTAAACTTCCCAGCAAATTAGCCTGAAGATATTTTATTATATATGAAAGCATTCTGCTAACTTCTAATGATATCTTGGAAGAATGTTTTTTAAGTCCCTGAAAACTAAATAGCAGCTGAAAAACTAGAAAGCCTAAAACCCATTACAGTTCATCATAAAGCAGACTTAGATAAAATAGGTTAGCTCGTAAATCAGAGCTATAGAATCAACGTCAGGATAACTAAAACAGCGGAAGCAGTACTGTTTGCAAAGGAACTCTAACTCCAAACAATGCATCTCACCAATAGAAAACAAACACATTAAAAGAAAGGAAATTAGTGAAGTCATTACACAAACCCAGCTGGGAACCCAGCTGTTTAAAGATGAAGCAAGCTCTCTAATTCTTGATCTTTGGGAGTGTCTAATTAGAAAACAAACTAAAAAGTTGTTCTCCAAGACAGTACTGAAATGAAAGGAAAAAGAAAGCTTCCTCTTAGAATCAGATTCTTCTGCTGTGATAGAACAGGTTTTTGAAAGCCTGAATAACCAAGCAAAAGAGCAACATTACTGCTGCAGAGTTGTGGCATCAATTATCCTTAAATAAGGGCTGCAATTTTAAAAAGCTTGATATTGTGAAGTATATATGTACAGATTCTGTTTTGCAGCCTCCCTGTTATGCTTCTACCCCACTGTTTAAAACATTAAATAGGTACATTTCAAGCCTACAGTGTTAATTACCTTCCTTGAACAAATCAATCGTGCAAGTACTGCTCTCTGTTAAGAACGTAACGGCAAATTGTACTTAGGACCACAGACCATGAACTTTCTGCGCAGGGCCACCTTACCTGCAGGAGATGCAGCAAAATAATGTTCAATTATAGCACTGCAATTCTAACTCTTCAATTCTTTATTTTCATGAAACTGCTGCCTTGATATTGACACTTTTAATACAAAAAGAAGTACGAAGGGTATTGGAAGCATAGGGATCAGACTGACAGGGATCGACATGAGAAGATACAGGAGGCTGGATTTGAAATAGTACAGGTAAGTATATACTGATTAGGGGATAAGGGGAACGTTGCTTCTGACCATATGCATGTAGCAGTTTTAAGCCTTTTGAGAGGGTAAATGTGAAGATAAAATATATTTTCTGAAACAGAGGGCCTATGTAATCACTCTTCTGTTTCGGGATATATATCATTAGACTCAGTGGGAGAGCTGAAGGAATTGGAGACCCTATTCCCAGCTGACTTCAAAACATGCTTTGAATGGATATTGTCCTCATAATGCTCTGAAATGGAGTTTGTTTCAACTTTTTTTTTTTTGAAAAATGTTTTGTCACACTTTCTGTTCCTTAAATATTCAAAATCTCTTTGCTGTTGCTATTACTCTTTATTATACCTCATCTACTACAAAAGCATAATTTATGTCACTGTAATGGTCACATTTAAACTGAATTTGTAAAACAATTTCCCAATACAATTCAGTTCTAGAGTGCCATCCACTGAAACACTAATATAATCACCAAGAATCCAGTCGTGGACAAGGTGAGGTTTAAAGTTTCGGATGATTTAGTGCAAGGAAAGGATCTTGAGGCATCAAGAATGATATTAAAAAAAAAAAGTTACATGAAGCATGACCATGTAGTGAAATTGTTTTAATGTGCACTGACTTTTTAAGAATGCTGTATGTAAGCTGAATATTAAGCCAGTTCTTGAAGACATTGGAGTTAATCTTTCAATGAGTACTTTTTTTTACATTATATGAATAAAACTTTAATTTGGTATAGTATTGGAAGCATGTTCACTTTTATAAAAACATATTATCCATCACTAACTAGTTAGTGCGCAGGTTAAGTTAATTGAAGATATTTTATTAAAAAGGCTTCACCAGTATGTAATGATTTTATACCTTCACTGGTTCAGCCATTCATTAAATTAAAATCTATCTTCCTCCAGAATTTTCAGCCTAGCCTCTCTCCTGGTTTAAATCCACATTGCAAAGCTTTAAGTTTGGAGAAATTCTTCTAGGATCCAAAAACCTGGCAACCTTCTACTTTTGTTTTCTAGCCTGTATGTAATGTTTAAGCTGTTTAGTTTGTTCTTTCAGTACCCTCCCTCTGATGCCTAGTTGTCTTACATGTCAGGAAGAGAGATATCCAAGTAATCTTTTTAGTGGTTAGTCAGATGTCTGTGACTATGTAGAGGCCATTTCCCAAATTACAATACCATGCTGTAGCAGATAATCATAAGCAGGAAAGAACTTAGGAATAATTCAGGTAACAACTCTCCTGAGATGTCCCACCATAGTACAGCTTGCCTGAAGGTCCTATAAAAACTGTTCAGCCAAGGAAGACCTCTGTCTGAGCTTTATCTTTCCAAGTCTCCCCAGAAGAGTTCTGTAAAACGCACATTTAAAAATCTTTAGAGATTACAATGTAGAGAATAACTACTCGGGGATTTTCAAAAGTGTTGGTCCTTAGCTAACATTTATCAACATCACTTACAGTAACCAGTGAACTTGTTGGGCAGCTGACAGGAGACCTATCTTGACATTGTTCCAGTAAAGGATAAAGGAGTATGTTTCTGTTTGGTTGTTTTTCGGGTTTTTTTGAAATTAATCCACTGACATCTTTGAAAGAAGTCAATGCTCAATAGACCAAAAAAAAAAATATTTAAAATCACATCTAAATATTTGGTACCTACACAGAAAACCACTGCTCAGAATGGAGTATTTGATATTTTATTTGGATGAGAGCCAGCTCTTCTTGTAAGCTTTCAAAGAACTTTTAAAGAAAACTGACTTTCCTAGGAGAGAAATAAAAGAGGTCCTCTTGAAATATTTTATAAACTCAGATAGGTTGGTAAAAAATTAAATTTCTTAACAATGATGCTGTTCAAGTGACACAAGTGCACTTGAAATTTGTATGAAGTGCTGGCATTTTCTGAATAATTCTGTGCAAGCAAATGATCTTGCTTGCAACCTAACATGGTTCCTAAACTACACCTTCAACTTGTTATTCTGTTTTTTCTGCCATCTATAATTTTTTCATTTTAAAATATCTTGCTCTTTCTGTTTTCTTTCCTGCTACCTGTTTTAATTTGCCTTGCATTTGTTTGTCATGTCTTATTAAGAAAGAAATCTCTCCAGGGCAGGGAACTTGTCTTATTTATTTTTATAGAATTCTGCCTAAATATATGGTTTTGTGTAAATTATTTTAATTTTAAAATAATAATACCTTCCTATCAAGACTGATTTTGAGGTTTGTGCTCAATTTTTATTTATTATGCCCCTTATGTTGTTGCCAAGTTGGGTATTTTTTCATGCATATTCAAATACTTACCTTTCCTTATCGAGTGCCTAAATTAATTCTTTTACTTGAGCAGCCAGTTTTCCTATGAGAAGTCCCAGTTTCAGGGGGAAAAATCATAGGCCCATTTGAAGTAATTAGAATTTTACCTTTTACTTCAGCAGGGACAAGGTTTCACCCACAACCTCAGCAGGTCTCTGTCCCATGAACTGCTATTAAGCTGATTTCTAGGCAATCTCTGATTCCAGTTGCCATCAAATGTGGAAGAATCTATAAACTACTGTTCTCCTTCATTCATTGGATCGTGTCAAACCCATTCCTTTCTATTTGGTATCCCTTTCTTAAACTTTTTTTTTTTTTAAATGGTTTCCTCTTTTTTCTTCAGTTATGCTCATTTCTTTAACAAGAGGAATGTTTTTGCCTGATGCTCCCTTTGGCAAAAGTACCTCCCCTGTTGCTCTGTGCTATGCTTTTCTTACACCTTCTTCACGCCCTGTTTTCTTTGATTCTCTTCCCCCCACCCCTTTTTTAGTGATCTCAATCACCTCATTCCCAAACTTTTTACGTTTTTTAACCTCAGTTCTTCCAGGTCTACTCTCCTCACCCCCACACTGTCTAATAATAGCTTTCTATTGCTTTACATTCGTTAGTGTAAAAAACCCATCTCCTGAAGAAGCTAAATATTATTACTATTACCCTTGCTTTCCAAACAGGAAAGCAAAACAGAAAGGCAAAGCAATTAGAAAAAGCAAGAGAAGGAATCACTGTTTAGATCTGGGATTAGCACAGAGAAGACAATCTGCAACTTGTCCCATGGCTGAGATTTTCTCATATTATTGGGATTCCCCTCTGCCTGCTCATCTGAAGCAAACAGCCACATTGTCATTTTGCAGCATCTTGGGCTGTTTCCACTGTTTGCAGCTCAGAGAAGGACCCCTATGAAATCGAGGATCAAATATAAATTACACTGAACAGGCTGAGATTAGGTTTGGGAGTCACAGCATCCAGAAACTCAAGAGGGCTGAAGCTTCACAGACATCTAGATATGTCTCTGACATACCTAACACTCAGTGTGCACTAGCAATCTCTATATTGTATCTCTATTTCTAGAAAAAAAGAAAAAAAAAAGAACAAAAATAAATAATACAAAAAGAAGCTGTCCTCCTAAGTAATTTCTTAAGAAGTGCAGATACTTTTAAGAATATTGTCACCTCATTTTGTTAATTGTTGAAAGAAAGAAAATCTAACAATTAGTTTATGAATTGTGATGCATTTTTACTGCCAATGGGTTCACTTTATACTAGCACAAATACAGGATGCTACTTCAGGGGGAAAAAAAAGGTGAATTTCCATAAAACTGAAGGATAACCATCGAGGGTGTTTGTTTCTTTTAAACATTATACACAGCTGTTGTAAAGTTGGCAAAGATGTGTGCCAGAATGCTACATATCTGATACTACAAACAGTTTGTTTCACCCTTTATTCAGTAACAGCTGGTAAAATGGTATTTAAGAACAGTTTTGATTTAATCTAATGAGAAACGATGTTGCAATGTACTGTACTGCCTGTAGAAAATAATTGGACAAACACTGATTTTTATGTTGCTATAATAGTTTCATTTTCGATAAATAGGAATTTATATGCATAGTTATTTGCTACCATTCCTCTCTCCATTTACAGCCAAGAGATTTGCTTGCAAACAAAACAAAACAAACAAAACTCACCAGTCTTGAAACGAATTTTAGCTATTTGAGGACTGCCAGAACTGGAAAAGATTTCCCTTAAGATTTCAGTTGTATATTCAACTGACATTAGACCAAGCTGGTGTCAAAGGGAACCAGATAGTGGGATCTGCAGAAAGGCAGAAGCACACCGAAAGCGACAAAAAAGGAGCATAAGCAGACGACATAGCATGAAGAGTAGCATAAGCCCAATTTTACTGTTCAGTTTCATATATGCAAGTATTGTTTAAATGATTAAATAACTGATTTATGTATTTTAAGAATGAAATAATTATTAAATACAGTGAGAAAAGACAGTTGAGAAAATATAGTATGCACAAGGGCTCTGACTCTGCCTCAAAGCAGCTGTTTTCCTCCATTGATATGAATACAACTAGAATTTTGCTTAATTTACATGAATGTAAATCAAGGTCATGGCCAGGTCTAAAAGTATATATTTACTGAGAAATGAAGCAAGCAATGAGCTAGACACTCAATCATTCACACCATTACTTACCTTACTATTTTACACTGCAACTAACTCTATCACAGACAAAGGCTGGGCATGCATCTAAGAATAATTCACTCAGTGGATTTTTCCTCAATGTCCAAATCATGCAACATGTTATCCCTTCTTCCTCAACAGCCCTCTTACTTTGTCCCAAGAGGCTTTTCATTCTTAAACACCCTTACTGTCCTCAAACACACAACAATTCCCCTCAGCTTTATGTTAGAAGTCATTATTCATAGAATAATTTTGGTTGGAGGAGACCTTTAAGATTATCAGGTCCAACCATTAACCTCTGACCTCGGACCTCTGCGCGCCCGACCGCGACACCAACACTGCCAGGTCACCACTAAACCATGTCCCTCAGCACCACATCTATACGTCCTTTAAACACCTCCAGGGATGGTGACTCCACTACTTCTCTGGGCAGTCTGTTCCAGTGCTTGACAACCCTTTCTGTGAAGAAATTTTTCCTAATATCCAAACTAAACCTTCCCTGGCACAACTTGAGAGCCTTTCCTCTTGTCCTATCACTGGTTAAGTGGGAGAAGAGACTGACACCTACCTCACTACAGCCTCCTGTCAGGTAGTTGTAGAGAGCGGTAAGTTCTCCCCTGAGCCTTCTTTTCTCCAGGCTAAACAACCCCAGTTCCCTCAGCCACTCTTAGTAAGACTTGTGCTCTAGACCATTTGCCAGCTTTGTTGCCATTCTTTGGACACATTCCAGCACCCCAATGTCCTTCTTGTAGTGAGGGGCCCAAAACTGAACACACTATTGGAGGTGCAACCTCACCAGTGCCACGTACAGGGGGAAAATCTTGTAAATGGCAACACAAGCCCTCACATCAATTCAGACCCTTTGAACTGAAAACACATACAAAAAATAGGAATGTAGTATAAGAGCCACAGGGAGTCTTTACAGGAAAAAAAATACTACCAACCCAGAGGGGAGCGTCAGAGAAACTGGCCAAAAATATGTGGTGGAGAATCAGTCTGTGCCACTTGGTCTGGTTTGTCAGGAATCAGTCCCTAGACATACTACTGTAAACATGGGTGCCACCACGAAGACAAAGTTTTCCTTTGAAGTTTAAATGGAAGTGCAACTGCCAGTGAGGCAATCATGAGAAGATCAGGAGTTTGGATACGTTGCATTGTCTTTAACTTAATCAAAAAAATTTAATCCAAATCAAACATATTTGGTCTAAAATGGTTTTAATTCTCCCCAGTTTCATTATTTCTCCATCTTTTGCAATCTGTGTTCCCAGTTCAGCTTGCCATCTGTACAGCAGTGTAAGAAAAAGAATCATAATTAGCTACCAATGAAAGCCTAGAAATTGTAGTTTATAGTGCTACTTCTGGTTATAGAATCTTGAAATATTCATGCATTGGCTGCTCTCTGATAGATCTTTCTATACAATGCCTTTCAAAATACAAATTACTTTCAATTTTACATCTCAGCATTAGTACTGAAATAATGTTCAGCCTACTTTTACACCTTAACAGCAACATCTCAAGGCCATCAAGTTGTCAAGAGACAACTGATGTACATACCATTCAAATATTTCATTACACCTTGTTTGTCTCTAAATATCCATACTTATTCTTCCTTTTACTTAAGGCTTGATATTTATTTTTCTCCTAATTGTAATGATGACTTTCCACTTCTTTTGTCTTTGAATTGGAATGTGATCTTCTCTCTCCTTTCCTGTGTTTTTGAAGAATCTTCTTCTTGGTACTATTTTTTCCGTCTTCCATTAATAGTATTTTAATGATGATTTTCTGCAATTGAAATGAGGGTGAGTAGTATTTCTGTACTCTTTGTTTTGAACTCAATTTTCTTCTGGTGAACTACAGCACTGTGTTGTCCGTACTTTATCTTGCCTTCATTGTACAGAGCAAACCAACTTTCTGACGTGGGAGCATGTAATTTCATCAACAGAGGTAGCTAATTTGAATTTGTTTTGGAACTACAGAAATAACTGCTCCTTTTAATGAAGCCTAAGGAAGCCATAAACTGAATCTGAATTCCTTTGGGCTATTCTCTGCTCAATTTAGCCAAGTTTCCTATAGTTTTCCCTACCCTGCCCATTATCTGCAGCTCAGGTGCACACATTAGTTTAATATCCTGAGTACTGGGAACCAAGAGAAGCAAAAGAAACCCTATTTTTCATTCATAGGTGACTCTTCTGTGGGTGATTTGAATCTGTCCACATTTTAGGATTTCTTCGAAGCTATTTGCAGAGACTCGCTTAGTAATGCACACCATGAGCTATTTCTGAACAGTTTTACATATTTCCAAGCAGGCATTTTTCCACATATTAAGAATGAGCCCTGTCATATAGTCATCCTTTGGATGATTACAACTTCAGCTTAAGTTTATTGGGACTTTTCAGTGTGACTCTAATACAGGATGAAAAGCACTCATGACATCTGATACCTGTTAATTTGGGAATTCACAATTTAATACCTTCAGTGTTATGAGTGTCTTACTTATTTGCAAATACATTTCAAAGTGTGTTTACTTGTGCTTATAATGACATTATGTTGAGAATATTTCCCTCTCAAAGGAATTTATCATATTTTGTTTGCTATTACCAACATGTTTTTTGAGCTGTTAGTCTGAAACAAATATTTAGACAAGTGAAGGAAGTAGTATTATTATTTCTCCCATTGCACATTAGTAAAATGTAAAGTACTGTGCACCTAGATTGTTATCTGTTTCTGATGAAGCTTGTGATTATATTTTCTGGGTTTAGTTTGAAAGCTAAGACATCTGTTTATCTGGTGCATACAGAATAACTCTCATGTCTCTTCATCTCTAAAATTTTCAAAGGCTTTCATTCTGTTTTAAATCCTTTGAAGAAGCAGTAATCAAAGACAAAAATTATCAGAGGTACATTTTTGTTTTCCAAACAATGAAAATAACAACGCTCATCCTACTCCGATTTCAGGCACTTGCAATGAAACTTCAAACCTGGAGATTTGCCACACAAATCAAAAGTAATATGGGTAGCAGCAAACTCCAAAGTGCTGGCTGGATTACAGTTAATATGGGTACACCCCCACCCCCCAGACTTCAATTCATCATATAAATTTAAACTAGGCATTTAAATAATAAAGACCAATAAAGCAATGCAAAGACTTCAAAAAACATATCCCATCACAGCATGACAATGCATCAAAGTTTTTTTCTTCTCCTTTTTTATTCAGATAAAGAAATCAGGGAGAATAATGGTGAAATGCCTTTGTAGCACAGAAGCATTCTGAAAACAGAACATTGAACAAACAATATTTGCCATTCAAAAATGATTTTCAATTTCAAAATTTAGGTTGAAGTAATATTTTGCGAGAAGGAATCAATATATTCTTGAAAAGAATTTGGCATTGCTTTTGAATTTCTTTAAGTAAGTTTTATTTTCTTCCAAATCTATTCAAACTTCAATTTTATTTAGCGCTAGCGGGGAAAATTAACACAGGTCTTTCTTGAAGAAATTGAAAGTTTGTTATTCATTTTTCATTCATTCATTTATTACTTCTATATACATCTCTAGTATGACCATGGCATTTGGCATAGTCTTTAGGCCAAAGAGTGAGAACATTTAGTCAAGCTAAAAAATAGTGAGAGTACACAGAAAGATTTTGCAAAAAATCTAATTAATTTGTGGCAGATTTGGATACCATGGGTAAAATCCCCAACAAACTTGAAGTTCAAACATAATCATTAAAGATTGGTTTATTATCTTCTGTTGTATTAGAGATTGCCATGATGAGGATAATAGTTAAGAACAGATTCTGTAGTCACTGACAGGATTCCTGGTATACAGCTTTAGATTTCTTCACTGTAGTCACCTTCCTAGCTAATAATCTCTTACAGTCAATGCAAACCGTCTACTTTTCTAGTCTACTATTCACCTGACCTATTGTAGACTTCTGTTTTAAGATGAAATAAATTACATCCTAAAAGCATCTGTATAGGGAGCATGGATGACTAGCTCCTGGGTGGCTCACATCTACATTATAGGTATTTGTATTTGGTCAAAAAGGATTTCCTTCCTTTATAATAAGTCCTTGGAGGTTTCATATATGAGCTCTAGATTGAGGAAAACGTAGCAAGGAAGGAGGGNCTTCTGAAAAGAGCATAGGCTTCACCCTAAAGACACTCATCACACTCATCAGCACTCCTACTGCTGCTCAGTCACTGGACATACTGGAAGAAAAGAAAGGAAGCCATACAGTGTTATTTTGGTCCTCAGAGTTCACTCTGGGTGCACAGGAGATGTCACACAGGGTCACAGTCCTACAAGTTCAATGTTCTTCATGAACTCTGCTCTTGTAGCCCCAACAGCATGTTATGGGACTCTCATGCGTTCCTGTGCCAAGACTGTGCAACCTTGGCCTGCCTCTTGTCACTTTTGGTACCAGTTGTACAAATAGAGTGAATATTCTATCTTCACTACCATTAACCAGGAGGAGCTAGCTGAAGGTAATGCATGCTGTGCTGGAAGGCAGAGAGGAACTTTCAAAGATGCCAAGATTTTTGACGTGGGAGCTCCTATTGGTTCATTAGTGATGTTTAGTACATACATACCTACTATGGAGAAGGAAAAAACAGTTATCTACCGCTCATAAGTAGCTAGGAAACTGTACTCCATCACTTTTTTTGACAACATTGTTTTGATTAGAAATATCTCCCTCATCTTTAGATTTTCTTATTAAATAAGCATAGTTTGATTAGATCAATAATGATCAAAATAAGCTTGGACAGAAGCAATTTTCAGTTCATTTAATAACTATGAAGCCTATTTCTTTGACCCCAAAAGAACAAAGCAAAAACAAACAAAAAAAAGAAGAGAGAAAGCCATGGGATTTTTCTGGCCTTAATCATTTAAACTATGCTTGTTGTTCTCCCTTGTTTCAAAATGCTCAGTGTTATCACAATACATCTTTGATATTGCAATGCAGTTTACATCAGTTTGATTAGTCTTACAGGAACTGCAGCAAGTGCTGAAAGTGGCAACTTTCCTCCGTATTATCTTAGGACCACATCTTCACTGCCCATAAAGTGCAGTCCTGGCTCTCTGTCCTGTTGAGTCAGGACTGTATTCGAAGCCCTGTGGGTGACTAAGATTGTGGTTTGCCAACACCTTTGAGATGATCTAAGCCCAGGCTACTACTGAAAGTGGTAATTCTCTCAACCTTTCCTTTGCCTGTATATTCTACTCGCCCACCCCCCATTAGCATTTACGCAGAAGGCACTGATCCAACTAAAAAGTTTTAATATTTGGGAGGCTGGGTGTTGGATCAGTTCCCAGACCTAGCTTACAAGGTAGCCGTGTGATCTCATGTGCTGGCACAAGGGAAAAGGTGGGAACAGACAGCTGGGGTAGGGAGGATGGAGGGATCATCTACTTTAGCAGCATTTCATACTGAAGTTAAAGTGTTCATGAAAGCACAGCCTAATTTAATTCATATTTCCAAGGTCCTCAGTGTTCCTAAGATAGATGAGCGACTGTCACACTCTCTGACTCTCACTTCTACCTCCCTCCCCTCCATCTGGGAACAACCTCAAGATGCTATCATCACAGCAGCAAAAGAGCCCTCAAAAGCATATTTGCCTGTCAGCTGGGTAGTTGACTTCAATTAGAAGTGTGAGGAGTTTTGTCCTCTAGGTCACAGGTAGATTTTTATAGCCAGATTGGGTTGGCTAACAAATTTATTTGCATCCTGTGCCTTTACCTGCATGATTTACTTTTTGGGGAAGGGAAATAACAGTAGGGTCAGCTATGCATATCTTATGACCTTGCTCTAAATGGAAAATATAAAATTAAAGAACAAAGCAATTATTTTGAGGAAACTTGAGATCTTCTGGTTACAGTAACAAAAAATGAGAAATAGAAAAGGTGAGGGAAGTAAAAAATAAAGAAGGAAAGTGAAGAAAAACAAATATATATTATTTTTAATATACTAGTGTAATGAAACATCTGAAAAATATTGGTAGTGCTTTTGCCTCAAATAGACACACACTCTTTTAAAACCCATGAAGAATTATATCTTAATAAAATTCATTTCAGCATTAACCTCAAAAATATTAAGACAGAAACTTTTGTATGTCTTTGAATACTGAAAACCTATCTGCTATAAACCAGTATGTTAGTAAGTATTCCAGAGAGAGAGAAAGAAAAAAAACCCCAAATGATGCCTTTGTTGAATATGTCTAAAATGATATCTGGCTTTTTTTTTTTTTTCAACAGAAAAGAATCACTTTGCCTTTTTGCTTTCAGCAGGTCTTGCTCCCTCCTCTGCCCTGGCCATTTGTTCCCCGCTCCACCTGGAAGAAAATCCAACTGTTCAGTTACAATGCACACGTACAAACCATTGACCCAAATACCAAGTCAGGTGTATTTGGTGACTTCTTAACGAACAAAATGTCTGGGACTCTGATCTCAGTAAAGATAGCTGTTTTTAAAGTAATTTTAAAAAAAAAAAGTGGTTGGTGGTTGTGTTTACAGAACAGAGTTAACAAGTGATATCTAAAATAGATTTTGGACCTTACACTTGAAAGTACCTCTAAGTGTAATCTCTCCTGTCTCTTATCCCCTTTGCCATTTCTAGATGAGCCCTCTCAGAAGAAGGGAAAGTCTGATTTGTTTAACTGGCCCCAAGTGCCAATCATTCAGTGTTAATAAAATGCCTTATTGCAGACAACAGCTGTCAGCAGTAAGCTTTCCTGAAATGCTACATAAAAACACTGAACTGCATGTGAAGATGAGAAAAACGCATTTCCAGCAATGGACTAGCACATATATGGGGTTAAATTCTATTCTGAAACAGGCACATGAAGAAGGAAGAAGGAATACAAATGCCTAATGTGCCTGGTGTCCACACCACACGCATCTCACATTTTCTCACTTAGGCCTATCTCTAGTCTGATACCAGAGGATGAATGTTCACTTGAAATGCTCACATGGAGAGCATTTTTCATTTAAGTTTCATGCCCAAAAAGCCCCATTCATGTGCTCTGGAACTGCTTTGTGATGGGAACCACAGTGTAAGAAAGGGGACCAGGAGGAGATTTGTTTCAAAAATGCACTCCTCATCCAAACATCCCCAGGTTATCTGAGGCATTTAGGCAGGCAGATAGGTCAGAGACTATAGAATACACCTGTGCCTTTCTGAAGGAACATTAGAGGGTAGGCAAGACATTTGTCCATGTCTACAATAGCAGTAAACACCTCTACCACTCCCTAAAGGCAAAAGGAATTGGATAAATATATCTGATGGCAAAATTAAAGCAAATCTGAGCTCTGTGAGTATGCTGCCCTAAACAAACAATCCCCTTAATGTTCCTGTCTGTGAAAGCAGAGCTCCGTGACAGTAAACGAGTTATTTGTATATATTTACACAGAATTTTTTTCTTTTATCTTCTCTGTTTGTATAGACCTATGAACCTCTGAGAATTATCTATATTTATCTGCCTGAGTCCTCCCATTTGGTTTTGTATCTCTTCAGTTCTATCTTTTCTTTATTTCCAGAAGTCCACATGGCAGCTTTCCAATTGTATTTATCCACTCCAACTAATTGAGTCACATAAATGCAAGTAATTTGAAGCATTATTGTGAGAGATTTCTGTTTGCCTCTTTAATTAAGCAGTTGTTCACAGGTGCATACAGTTACAACAAAATTAATTGATAGCTTTATATTGCAGTTCTTGAGTCTGCTGCTATTTGGTGTTTGCAAACAGTGCCATTAGATACAGTATGTCTTATCTTATTCATAGGGAACATTTCTCATTTTCCTTGAGAAAAGGTTAGGACAGATTGACCTATATATTGGAAAATCTATCCAAGCAGTAAAGGTAATTTTCCTAAGAAAGAAGTAGAGTAAATGTTTATTTATGGAATAGTTTATTACCAATGGGAAGAGCTGCAACCCTGCTTTATTTTTCTGCACCCATAGCAAGTACCATGAATTTCAAAAATCCTTGCTAGGGGAAGCTAATAGCTTCTTGTGGAAATTGTGTGCTCTTCATTTACTGTTATCAGGGACTTCATTGCTTTAACAATACAGGATTGTTACAGGATTTTAAATAAAATTTCTCTTAAATTATCCTTTTTGTTGTTGAACTATAACATTTAAAATAATGCACACAAATGGTTTTTAGCAACAACCTGGCAAAACTTTAGAAGTATAAGCATGTAAGTCTGATTTCATCCAGTAGGACTCTGCATACTTAACTTCAGGCTACTGGTAGTCTAAATGAGGAAAGATAGGCATAATTCAGAAGGAAATTCAGCCAATCTAAAATTGGAATTTCCACGTAGGAGTTACTATTGCTTTCTTTTAAACTATATGTTAGATTTCAGGTTATGTGGAATGAATTGTATGCTACAGGAATGTAGTATTTATGAAATATCTTTATTTTCTATCAAGGTCTTAATTTAAGACCAAAATACATGTTCAACTTGCTAGGCAAATGCCCTTGTTTAGTGCGAGTAAGTAGATCAGAGTCTGGCTTTCTGACTGTTTAAACTCTCTTTAGTAGGATTCTTATTCCTTGCAACAAAAGTAAGAGGAAGTAATAAAATAGTAACAAATAAATAAATGATTTACTATTAACTGAGATGGGAGCAATAAAAGGTGTATATTTTCTGCATTTAGACAGCCCCAAACTTCTGCCATAGGCTTTTTCTATAGACAATGATATAAGCACTGTCCTAAAATTATTTAGTGTATTAATCATTTTCTACACAGCAAACTCTGCTTAGTAGAGTCAAATGCAAACTTATGCCATCTAGAAATAGAGTGGAAAGGTCACACTTAAATGAAAACACACTGTGTCCTGTGGCTGAAAAAAGATATAGGGATTGAAGACTAAAACCAACTAATTTCTGTACAAAATTTAACAAGAGCAAGTGCCAGATTCTGCACCTGGGATGGTTTTACATCCTTTGTTATATGTACAAATGGAGGGCTGAGAGGCTAGGGAGCACCTCCACAGAAAAAGATCTGTGGGTTTGGGTTGATGGCAAGTTAAATGTGAGTAAATAATATGCCCTGGCAGCCAAGAAGGCCAATTGGGCCCTGGGGTGCATCAAGCTAGCATAGCTAGCCAGTCGAGGGAGGTGATGGTGCCACTCTACATTGCACTGGTGTGGCCCCACATCTGGTACTGTGTGCAGTTTGGGTGCCTCAATATAAGAAGGACATCAAACCATTAGAGTGTGTCCAGATGAGGGCAACTAAGATGGTGAAAGGCCTCGAAGGCAAGACTTATGAGGAGCAGCTGAGGTCACTTGGTTTGTTCAGCTTGGAGGAGAGAATGCTGAGGGGTGACCTCATCACAGTCTACAGCTTCCTCAGGAGAGGCAGCAGAGGGGGAGGTGCTGATATCCTCTCTCTGGTGACCAGTGATAGGACACAAGGAAATGGAATGAAGCTGTCCCAGAGGATGTTCAATTTGAACATTAGGAAAAGGTTCATCACTAAGTGACAGGCAGTCACTGGAACAGGCATGGCACTAAGCCTATCAGAGTTCAAGGAGTGTCTGGACAATGCTTTCAGTCATATGATTTAGTTTTAGGTAGTCCTATGAGGAGTAGAGAGTTGGACTTAATGATCCTTAATGGGTCCCTTTCAATTTGGGATATTCTATGATTCTGTGAATTGCTGCCTTCTAGTGTGATGGTTTATCTGAGACCTAATCCAGAGAGTAGTCATATGATTTTCATGACGTTGTTGAAACAGCTCATGTAGTATTGTGCTTGGGCCAGAAAACAGTAACTGGAAGCCCAGATGAAGTTATTTTACTCCATATTGGAACAAAATAGGATCATGTGCATGATCAGCAACCATGTTTCAGGAACAGAAGGCAGTAACTTCCAGCCAAGGGGCAGAGGATGTAATGAGCATGCAATCCCCAAACATTTCAGCAGGAGGGTGTTGAGAAGGAAGTGCCAAACTTTTAGCTTCATTAGGAAAAATTGTTGTAGAGGGATACTGTGTCCAGTTTTGCCATCACACTTTACAGTTGCACTAGCAATCTGAGAGAAGATCTGAAGGTAGCTACAAAAGAGAGAAGTTAAGCAGAGGTAAACTTGAAGATCTCAATCTGGTTTATTTTCCTAGAAGAGTAATACTCAATATGACCATAGTGAGCATGTACCTTGCTTGGAGAGAAGACTTTTCCAAGTAAAGTGGATTCTTAATAAAGCAGGAAAGGAAAGAAAAGAGAGACAGGAAAAAGGTCCGGTAGCAGAAACCTGAATGTAGACAAATTCCGTTTTAAAAAAGAGTGTAATTTTCTAAGTGCCCTGGGAGATCTTCAAAAGCATCTTTTATGTTTCCATTATTACTTTAGTTCTCTGTTTGGGATTACTAAAATCTATTATACAGCTCACTCAGAAATTCTGAAATTACTCGTTGAATGGTTGACTGAAAATCTATGGGTTTAGTATTGTGTATACCAGACAGTTACAACAGTTGAGAGGTAAGTGTCTTACAAGTGAACACATAGGTAACTGACTGCATAGCATAGAAACCAGGTGTGTCTATCCGCCCCCTGGCACTTATGCAAAAGTGCATAGGTACGCAAAATTCTGTTCAATGTGGTCTAAACTGTAGGTAGAAGAATCCCATGCAGAAGTTAGTGCTGTTGATGTTCTCTCTCTTGAAGTCTTACACAGCATCCGTCACTGCAGTATGTATGGACTTCTGGCAGAGCTGGGCAATAAAACAGAGGAGGTAATTTCAGTTACCATAACTGATTTGGTAACTGCTCTAATTTGTTACCATAATTGTCTACTGGAGTAGAACATTATGAATGTTTTCTCATCTATTACTACACTTAGTTTTGTTCTTTCAGTAGGCAAAGATAATTTCCTGGATGCAAATACAGCAGCACATCCTATACAGTTTTCTTCAGACTCTTTAGAAAGTTTATTTAAATCCATTAAAAATCATAAAGACTTACAAATCACCTTGTGGCAAATGATCCTCATGAGCTGATTTATAGAGCTGCTTTTTTTGATGGGGAGGAAGCTGTAGTTCTGAAATGAAGCATTGAGAAATCACATGGTAAAGTTATGTATTTGCTCTGTCTTGGTGAATCTGTTTTACACCGACTAGGCATAAAAATATTTTTCTTTTTAACTGCCAGCAGTGAAAACCTTGTATCGGGATCTGAAATTCACTGCCAACAGTAAAGTTTTCTCAGGCCAAATTATTACAATGGAGTAGACAACTTGTCTCCAGTGGGATTGTGAAGGTGCAAATAAGGGCAGCATTTGGCATTCCAGTGAGAAATTTGGAGATAGAATAGCTTCACTGATGACATATGAGGCTGACTAGAATCCAGCTTACTCCCCCAGAGCTGTTGGGTCTGGTAAGCAAAAGAGGTACTAGTTGAAGTCAAAACATAGAATTGTTTCTGAAGCAGACACATATGACTCATAGTGAATCTATCAGTTGAGAAGAAAGCTGCCTTCCGTTTGAGTCATGTTAAACATCTGTCCGTTTGACATGGTTTAGCATTTGTAACCCAACAAAATAGAAAATCAAGTGTATACCGCCAGGTACAACAAAACCTTTGGAAATTTACAGTGCTGGTGAGTCATAATTAGGAGCTTGCTTGCAGATGAATGATTACTTCCTGAACCACTTAGGCACCTATGTGACTTTTGGGTCAGGATTCACTGAGACACTTAGCTTGGGACTCAGATGGCTGAGCACAACAGCCATTGCGAATCTCAATTTAGGTGCCTATCTTGTATCAATGTTATAAACTTTGCCCTTCAGCCCTTCAGTTCCTACCATTTGGCCTTTCCTGTTCCAGACTTCTCCATACCTGAGACTGGATGGTAGTCTTCCAGCAACCATGTTCCATTTGTTACTAATTCAGATGCTACCATTCCAGCTAAGCTTATTCCATTTTCTGAGAGAAAAAAAACAACTGCAGCATCTCATGGGCCACAACAGTGGGAAATGCATGATGGCTATTGGGTTTTAGTGGCAACAGCTGAGTAACAGGAATTGTTTCCAAATGGAGATGGGATAAAAAAACCTGACTGAATTAGTGTCCTGTTTAAAGCTCAGTGCTACATTCAGTATTGGCCATGCGAAATGGGCTCATCGCTTGTAGCATGAGGTACAGCAAGAAAGAAATTATGGTCAGCTTCCTCAGGGAGGTATAGAATTAAGTGCAGGGGTGAAAAGATTTATTTTTAATCAAGTGGATAATCCTCTTCACTGTGCAATGGGAATTACCTCAGGTATAAACATTAACCATTGTAACTATTGGGTATGAGGGGATATTAGATTAATTCTTGTGTAGATGTGAAATAAACTGCTGCAGCTTTTGCAGTATGTATAAAGGACAACGAGTAGAGAGTCTAAATTGGGTATTTAGCTCAATACACAGAAAGATACTTTGATTTAGTGATCGTGTGATTTAGTGATCATAGTTACAAATTCAAGGTATATGGTATTGAATCATGTTGAATAATTCTTCCTTGTTCCATTTAACAATATTTAATACAGTAATTGGAAATTCCACAGCAGGCAAAGGGAGCTGGGATAGCACCCCATACTGATTTTCATTAGGGTTTGGCTACCTAACTCCTCTGGATTAATTTCAGAAAACAAATACTATTGTTATGTTTTTATTAGTGATAATTATGTAAAGCTGCCGGTTAACATTTTTATTTTAATAAAGCTTACTTTTATTATTTTGAATAAAATTCACTGAATCCTAGTACCTGGGGAAAAAATATTCATTTAATGAAAACTGATCCTATATGAACGTAGAGATAAAGATATAATTATGAAATCATCCTTTGCCAGATGCCATATACTTCTTCCACTATTTTTTTAACTTTACAGAATAAACATTCTTTGCCTTATAATGTCTAGTTTCCTTGTGGCTATACTTAATGGTCTCATTGATTTCATTTAAAACACTACCAGTGACCCAAGACTCTTTCAGCTGGTATTTAGATAACTTTTGTAATGGTATAATAATTTTAATAGCTTTTAAAAAACCTTGCTATTCTAGTGATAAAATACTTTAATAAACATTTTTTAAAATAAGCAGAGAACCGCTGTGAAATTTTCAGACTGTGTGCAATGAAAATTTCTATTGTAATAATTTAATTTGGCTTAGAACACCAGGACCTAGCAAGGGCAATAGTTTTAAAAGACACACTTATATTAACATTACAAATTGTGTACAGTACATGTTGCAGTGATATCTCTGTGTTACAAGTTAACAAGAAAAGATTATTCATAATACTTCACTGAATTTTGTTACTGTATTCTGGAACAAACTCCTGGTTTTACACCATGAGTATATCAACTGATTTAATGGGACTCCCACAAAATGTAAAGAGATCAGGACAACACAGTTTAAGCATTTTAAAGGAATGTCTAAATATTATTTTGTATCTCTAGATAGCTTTAGATTAAGGTTAATATTGTTGAAATATCTACATCTGCTTTTCTTCGTACTGTGATGTTTATCACCTAATAAAAATGCTAAAGTTACCAAGGAAAGATGTTTAATTTGTTCTTGCTGCTCAGTTGCATGTTGCATCCTATTTTGTAGTAAATGGCACAATGTCCCAAGTGGGCTGCCATACTGTCAGATACATTATTTATACATAACATTACTGGTTAATCAATGAACAAAAACGCAGGAGTCTTTTTTTCCCCCTTTTCTGTGACATCTTTAAAGCTACAGTGGAGAAGAACAATTTTGCAATGTATTGTACTGTTACTCACTTTTGAAAATAGCTTCAGGAGTTTCCTGGCACATTTGCACCATGCATCTGATTAAATTGAATGTGATTGTTAGACAAATGCAGTAACGATTTGTGCAGTGCAGAAGAGTAATTTAGTTAACTATGTAAGCTATTCTTTCCAGTTAAAAGTGAGCAAAATGTATTCCAGCAAACGTTTCTAACAGGAGGGTTTTTCTTAAAATCTGACATGGAAACTGAATAGTCCATTGTGATTTTTCATGTGTGTTTACAAGAAAGCCAGAATTTTAAAAGTCACTTGAATGCTCAGCAATTTTAGAAGTTTATCCTGCACCAAGAGGAAAATTAAGTTTATAAGTGAGTGGAGAACTGAAATATGAAAATATGTGTGTGCAAACAAGGGAAATGCAGCTGTACTGTGTCACAGAACTACAAGGGATTTTTGTTTGTACTTCAGCTTATTCTGTCATATTTTGTTGGTAGACATTTCAGATCAATACAAAATATTCAGCTGTGTTCCAGTGATTGAATATGAATACATTATGTGCATACAAAAATAGTGATAATCTATGTTGATACAATAGTTCATTTTGCATTAGTGTCCTAGATGGGACAATGTTAAGAAGCAATTTAAATGAAATTCATTTAAATGTCAGCTCTCATGCTTGCGATTTTTCTATAATTGGTTATTTAATTAAAATAATTCTCATAGTCATTAATTTAGACTAAAACTTGCTGTGCACTGACATGTTTTAATTACATGGTATTAACAAAATTGATATGCTTTAAAAAAGCATGGTTAAATTTTAAACAAGAATAAATTAGAAATCTCATAGATCATCCTACTTAGAGTATTTATGAGAAAAAATCAGTCATTTAAAATGTTTATTATAAACAAAGTCCCAACATTACAGTGCATGCATCATATTTGGTTCCTGCTTCAGTGTGAGGAGACTTTTATGTTAACACAGCACCTCCATCTTTGAATTCCTTTAACCAACACACAATAAATAAGGTAATGAACCAAATTAAATATTAATAGAAATCCACATAAACCACAGAAGATAGACATAGAACTGACGCTTGAATTATACTATACCTTTGATATCATTAAGACAACATATTAATGAAGTTTTAAAGGGTTGAATCTTTATCTACTGTTCATGAAGACAAAAAGGATTATATGAGCCTCCTTGTAAGGAGGATAAGGAATGAAAAAAATTAAAGATTCTAGTAAAACTACCTGAATAGTATAGAAGAACTAAAGTCATAGGCAGTGATCCTGCAAAGTAATCCATAAGCAAGGATCTACATGCCCTTATGAAGTCCTCTGAAGTCAAAGGAACTACTTTCACAAATAAAGTAGGTACTTTGTTTTCAGGACTGGGCTTATATTCAAGAGTGTGAGAATTAGAATTTTATTTCATTGTCTATTAATTAGACTAGCTCTATATTACTTTGACCTTTTTAATATTCTGTGATTTAATTGGATGATCAGTCTACCTCAGCCTATGATTGCCAATCACTCTGCATAATGTACTTCTACTCTTTTTAGCTTTGATGTGTGTAGGATCAGACTCTTATTAGTAGGAAATAATGATTATATTGTGAGTGGCAGGGGCCAAAAATTATATATACAAACACCTAGAACTTTACCAATTCCACAAGATAACTTATCGGTGTTGTTTTTTCTGGCAGCCAGCACATGAAGGATATTATACTTCACACAGACTCTTCTCTTTTAATCCTCGAATTCACACTGCACAGCCCAGAGTTTAAAATGCTGCTTAAGACAGAGGCCTTGTCAGGTCTCACACTACTCACCAAGCTGACTTACAAAAAAACACTGCAGTAACAAAATGCTGCAGAAAGACAACTCTTGCATGTGGACTGTGCTCCGTCTCCTCTTACAATCTGAGCACTGGATTCATCTAAGTATAGATGTCTAGATATAAGCCAATGATTGTAGGCTCTTTTTTTGTCAGTGGAGAGCAACAGAGCAGAACATCTCATTCCAAAGGAGACACTGTGTTCGGTTAGATGAATTTTGCTCTAAAAGTGACTATAGCTCTCCATTTACTGTAAGGCTAGGACTAGGTCATGGATTGAATGTGCAGCTAGCTGAATGCCATCTTTTCTGTCTGGATAAATTTGTGTGCTTTATCTGTAATCTTTTGTTTGGTTCTGACTTATGCATTGTATACGATGCCTAGTTCTTGCTTTCTGTTTTGTGAATATCCACAGTCTGCAGTACCGTGTCTTCTATGTGCCTCACGGTCTTTAAAATCTTTATTCTCCATACCTGTGTGAAGAAGGGAAGACTTGCTCTTTCTGAAAGATAACAGGAAAACTACTAGTTTACCAAGATAGCACAGGAAGTCTGTAGCAAAGCCAGGGACAAAGCCTATCCCAGTTAACCTCCAGTTAAGGTCTTGGTGCTAGCTAAGTGACTCATACTTCATACTTTCTCTGGTATGACTTCCTTTCTGCTTTGTTGCTGTTCTGAGACAGTTTTTCATGCAGTAGTAGCACAATTGTCTTACTTTGTGAGCTGGTGGGGATTCTGACTTCTCAGTTGGAGCATCCTGTCCTACAGCTGTTGCAATGAGGCTCTCTATAGGATACTTCTCTATAGCAAATTAAAGTGTGATTGTAGCACGTGTTAGCTAAACCTGACTAGCACAATTAACACCATCAGCAAAAAATAGGAGACTAATTTATGGTATGCTAGCAACCTAAATGTTGGTGTATATCAAGATGATCTTTAATCAGTTGTATTTCAACTTCCAACATGTAAAAATGCTACTTTGACATCATTGCTGTTCTCTGCATGAAGCAGATCCGCCAGCATGGTTGTACTAGTATCTCTGATAGTCAGATTTTCTGTTTTCACTGTCAACATGCTTTTCAAACTGTAAGTAAGCCATATTTATGTTGCAGAAAATATGGAAGGAGGAAATACTAACTAGAATAGATTCAGTAACATATTATGATCCCTCTTTAGCAATGAAGTTCATGGGTTACAGGATCCAGATGTGTACTTATTAACTCATTTTCATGGTAAATGAAGCTTATGATGCAAAATTTCACTGAGGCTGGAGCTGGACTTCATTTACCCTTGGACTTTTTTCCAGGACTCCTGCAATGTAAAAGTATCTTCAAGTGCATGTAAATATAATTTATTGATAGTCTCCCTAGAAAGTTTCCATTAGTGTAATCTTCAAGACTGACAACAGTACACTTTCAGTTTAAAATCTATATGCAACTTTAACAGTGAAGCTTGCAATTCAAGTTTAATAAGAACTCCTCTCTCATTCTTCTTGCTTACTTTGTTGCTTAATACAGAGCTTCAGTTGAGAATATTCAGAAGTTAACTTGAAGGGTACAGAGTGGTCACTTGCCATGGGAACTGTGGTTCTTTAAACAAAACACCATTTTTAAGGTCCTCAGAGTACTTAACTTTTCCCTGTTGTTCCAGTCTCAGACTTTCAGACTGATCAGGAGGAAACACATTAGCTGGTAACCTCATCCCATCAAAGAATCTTTTTCAAGCTTCCTGAAGCTCACTGTTACTAGTAAATGGTTGCTGTGGTTCAACTGCAGCTGGCAGCTAAGCCCCACACAACTGCTTGCTTACTTCTCCCTGGTGGGGAGAGAATTGGAAGGGTAAAAGTGAGAAAACCCAGGGTATGAGATAAAGAGAGTTTAATAGGTTAATTAAAAGCTCTGTGTGCAAGCAAAGCAAAGCAAAGCAAGGAATTCATTCCCTACTTCCCATCGGCAGGCTGGTGTTCAGACATATCCAGGAAAGCAGGGCTCCATCATGCACAATGGTTACTTGGAAAGACAGATGCTATCACTCTGAATGTCCTCCTCTTCCTCCTTCCTCTGCTTTATACGCTGAGCATGACATCATGTGGTATGTCATATCCCTTTGGAATATTGTTTTGAATATCCCTTTGGTCAGCTGGGCTCAGCTGTCCTGGCTGTGACTCCTCCCAACTTCTTGTGCACCCCCGAGCTTACTTGCTGGTGGGGTGGTGTGAGAAGCAGAAAATGCCTTGACTCTGTGTAAGCACCACTCAGCTGTAACTAAAATATCCCTGTGTTATCAACACTGTTTTCAGCTACTGTGAAGAAAATTCACTCCGTCACAGCCCAAAACAGCCACAATGGTCTTCAGTTAACAAGCAAGAGGAAGTCCTATAAATCTGGCTGGATGTTTAAAAGAAAAGGAAAAAAAAAAGGGAAAAGAAAAAAGGAAAGGAAGAAATATACTGACACTTTGTGGGACAGAATGTTAAAATTCAAAATCTTTCTCCTGAGATAGCAATAGTCTCTGCCTTTACAGAGGACAGAATGCAGTCTGCAGCACTTACAAAACTGTCTAACTTCTAACATAATAGTCATGCACCAGACCTGCATCAGGGTTTAGTAATTTGTTCATAACCGTGACACAAAAAAGTGTCTTTCTGAGAGCTCTCACAAAAAAAAGCCCTCAAAAAAACCTAAAAAGTAGTGGCTGTTGGGCATTTGAAAATATCTACAGTTATATAGTTTAAAAAAGAAAAGAATAATTATGTTATCATCTCTTTTTTCATCTTTACAGAAGATTAAAGATGGTATTTAACTTCAGACTGAGCTTCTCTATGAGACATATTTGGGTTTAAGCTCTCCTAACAGTCAGTGGAAATTTAGCCAATGTGGTCCAGTGAGGCTAGAGAGCTATTCAGCTCTCCTTGAACTTGATGCCTATATTTTGGCAGCTCGATAGCTTTCTAAACTCTGATATAGAATGTATGTCAGTGATTGGAACAAGAGTTTGGACACAAAGGTTGGCATTCTACTGCCTTAACATAGATGCCTAGTGCCATTTGAGATGTCCTAAGGTACGTATCCCACATAGCCATTCCAGTAGGCATGAATTCCTCCTGGGTCTTGTGTCACAACTGCCAGGCTTGTATGGAATCTCAGATGTTATTAGATGCCTATGTTTAGGCTACTAACTCCCATATATATGTCTCATAAATGAAGACTCATCTATATGAGCTTAAATTTAGTTATCTATGACTGGAATCAGATCCCATCTCAAAAATACGTATTTTTATTTAGTTTAAGCACAGGTGAAGATTTTGACAGAGGGAGTGAAGGGAATTTGCTATGCTTTTAACAAAGCAATTAACAAAAAACCCCATTGATAATTAACTTAAATCTACAAAAACTTTGGTGGTTGGGGGTTTTTATGTTGCTTTTTTTTTTTCTTTCTCTATGTATCTTATCACACTGTCTATATTGATATCCAAGTCCTAAATTAAATCCGTCTTTTTCCAGACTGTAGCCTATGGAGATGCTAAACAGACTGATGTATTTTAGGAAATGAATAAATGTAAAGATAAGATATGTAATGTCACATATCTTGTAATTCCATCACAATTTGTTGATGTGTTGCCAACAAATCTGTTTCGATTTCAGGCTTAGAATTGATGTTTTCTCTTGGAAGCTGGTCACCACTATACAAATGTGTTAGCCTCACTTCAAGCTTCACGCTGAAAAGAATTCAGAAATAGCCCTGGGAACATTTAGTATTTCCTTGAAAAAGCTGTGGATTGTCATTAACTGACAAACAGTCCGCTGCCAAGTTCTTGCAAGAATTGTATTTGTTGTCTGATGCCAAACAGCCTCTTTAAATGCTAATGAACAAAGTATGGCATGCATTCTGTTCTTGATGGATTATGCCTATACCTTCTGTGGTCAACAGAAGGGGAATTCCCGGCCCATATGATTTCCATTCTGGCACGCTACTCTTTTCTCTGCTTACAAGGCAGTAAGCACTCAAATAGATTAGTCAATCTTATTTTTAAATTAAGTATAGCCTCTGCACCCTAACTCACATATATAAAATCTGAAGGAACTATGCCAAGCTGCCTACGCACTGTATGTGTTTTGTTTTCTTTAGACGATTAAGCTCCTGACTTTAATATCAGTGATGCTCACTGTATACTGATATGCCTTTTAAATTCAAACATGAATGTTTCATAAACAGCTGATTTACATGTTTGTCTTTACCTCTTTGCAGACAGATTTAAGGAGTTAAATTGTTTTCTTTAGTGGTTTTCATAATTTCCTGCTACTGAAAGAGCTGACTTGATACAGAAATAAAGAACCTTACCTTGCTATCACGTGAACGTGTAGTTTTATAGCCAGTAAGTGGTCCAGATTTGTACATATAAATACCTTTGACTACACCTTCAAGCCCAGATTTTCAAGAAGCATAAATTATGCAGCAAATGGCAAGCTCAGGAGTTGTACACTTAAAAATTTTTTGTGTGATGTGATATTTTAATTTGTTTTTTTTGTCATTCAATAAATGCTGTTAGTCAGATGATGCTTTCCTACTAGTTTATGATCTGCTGAAAGGGGAGGAAAGCTACAAGCTGCAGGGACAATAAAATCCATCTTTAGTTAAGATGCAAAGATACACAATATTATATTAATAGAAATAAAGAATCACAAAAGGTGATAGGAAAAAGTTACAAGAATACTTTATCGAATCACAGGGAGGGAATTTTTCATTTTAGGTTAGCCACAGTTCATTTCTCTGGAACCTTCAGTTGAGGCTGACCATGCAATGGATCCCCGAATGGATCTTCCCGATCTAACTCGTGGAAATGTGCTCCTGTTTCTGATCTTCTTGCAACTTTATTAACAGTTTTGCTAGCAATCATGAAATAAAAATTGAATTAGTTCATTCAGGGAAGTTGAGCTTTCAATAAAACATGAGCCTGCAGGGGCAAAAAAAGCATCTTGACCTCTACCTACTTCTACAGACAGAAAGGCTGTTTTTCTCTGTCACACTGACCCATCTCTGGAGATGGTGATCCTGCACCATTTCTAAGCTAGTGTGAAGTTTGGTCAAAGCTTTTTCCTCTGTGTGGAGAAAAAAAAAAAGAAATATTCAATGCCTTTTGAATGAAAAGAGCAACAAAAGTATCCTGTGTCTAATTTGCTGGAAGTGCAAAGATATCATGCCATCTTCCATTCTGCAGTAGCAAATGAAATGGATAACCATATTGCAGGTATTAATATTACAAGAAAACAATTTTTTTTTTAATAGCCTCACTCTCATTTGAAATGAGCAATTTCTTTTAGTCTTCAGGCTATTTATAGAAAGACCTTTGTAAGCCTAAACTAATTAATAAATGAGATCAATTTCAAGAATCATTTTTTGTTCAAAACCACATAATAATTCATTTTAGTAACATTTAAAGGCCATGTGTAAAATAGATTTGCACCCATGTCCCCAATGTGAATTTTTCAGTCTTTGGCAGCATGCAATAGGTAGTGTATAATGACCTTTTCTCTGTTTGGAACAGGGATTAGAATAATATATTTGACCCTTTTTACTCACCTGGGAGTGATGCTAGTCTCCATGTTCAATAAAGGAAAATATGTCTCTAGTGTCCCAAGGTTAAGGCCATGACTTTAAACTATTTAACACAAGCTATCAGGCTGATTCACCTCAGTCAGACACTGTTTTTACTTTTCCTCTTTTTTATTAGGCTGAATTATATATACTTCATCACAACAATTTCTTATCCATAGTACAATTAAGAGAAATATTTTGCATTACAAACAAAACAAGTTAACCTGGTCACGTTGTGCATTATAGCAAAATTTATAGCTGCATAAATAGCAGTGTAAACTTACAGAAAGAGTGGTAATTATAGTGCCATTGATGGTCTTTGTTGCTTTAATTCTGAAGCAGCCAGAATGATTAAACTGAATCTTAATCGACTTCTCCATTAAAAATGCTGGCAGAGAAGCTCCCTTAACCTTTCTCATTGATTGAACACAACAATCACCATTCAATTATAATGCAAAAGGACATTTGTTATAATGTACGAAAGATGCATGAGCCATTTCCTTTTACTGAAGACAATCAATGAGATGACTCCTACCTCAAAGAAAGTAAGGTGAAGCTACTGTACCTGGAAGAGCAGTAAAGTCAAAGTTGAAGTCAAATAACTGCAAACACTAGCATTTTCAGGGGATGGAAGATTATTTCGGGGAAAACAAAACAAGCAGTTCCTCACTTTATGGGGAATAAATAGCCTCTTTAAAAAATGGATACGATTACAGAATTGGAAATAAATTCACCAAAATTAACAGTAAATTCCTATTTTATAAAAGCATGTGAAACTTGTATAAGGATTTCTTTATATCTTCATTTTGTGTTTGGGAGGAATATTTTGTGTATTTAAGTGATGACAATTCAAAATGAATAAAGCATGGTAAAGGTCACATGATGAATATGAGCATGCAATCCATTATAAACAGCACCATTTCTGGACTGGGAAAACTAACAGGAAATATTTCTGAACCACAGAAAGCACAGAATTTTCACAAAAGCGATTGCCTTAATTATATTTTTCTTTCTTCATGTAAACTGCAGGAAAAAGCACACAAGTTAGTTAACAGATCACAAGCATTTGGGAAGATTGCTCTTTAAGAGCTAACTTTCACAAGCTTTCTAGTGAGATCTATTTCTTGAAGCTGGGATATCCTATCCTGAAAAAGTAATTAACTTCTGCCAAAAAAAGTATGCTTTTAGATTTGGTGTGGAAGACCTTACGCCGCTCTTTCTCTCTGTTGCTAGGATCAAGAAACTGGAAAGTCATGGTGGAGAGAAGGAACAGCCAGCTTGCTCAGGTTGCTAGTACTATTTATGCCACTCGCAGATGTAGAGCTTGCCTCTGCGTTAGTTTGCACCAAATCAGATCAGCCCCTGAGCTGCTATGACTTGATGGGGTGAGCTCTGCTCCTGAAGCAAAATGGGCAGGAGCTGGAGACTCCATAGTATGCTTTCAGCTCCAGTCTAAATTGTTTGTGTTGAATTTCCATCACCAGAATCTGAGTAGTGCAAATTCATTCAGATTTTCTCTATCTTCTTGATCATTTTGCAGCAGTTCTTTGCCTTCTCCAGTAGGTTTTTAGGTTCAGTGTGTGTGATGGACAGGATGAGTACTAATTCAAAGTTATCCGTATACTGCACATTGTTTTCAATTTAGCTGTTCTGTCTCTGTTAAGACACTGAGATACAGTTTAACATCCATTTTCTGAAAGATGTTAGTGCTGCCATCAGATTTTAAAAGCTCCATAATACAGTGCTTTTTTTCTGAATCCTTGCATGCATTTCCCAGTAGAAATCACCATCTGCTGCTGCTATCTGCTTGGATAATTATTTTTTTCTCCTGCTTAGCCTCTTTCTCATATTACTCCAACTTCTTTCACATAAAACACATCCTTTTTATTCTGTTAATTCAAATGACAAATATCTATACTGTTTACTAGAATCAAGAATAGCCAAAAGGATCAGAGGTATCCTATACAAACTAAAATCCTAAAGCTTCTGACAGTCACTCTTCTAATCTAAAATCACTAATAAGCAAACCAAAATAACAACAGGAAATGAAGGCAGGGGAAATATACTGTAATGTTTATCTATACTGGATTACCCAGGGAATGTTGTTATTCCTGTATTTTTTTCAAACTGTAAACCTTACAGGACAGATCCCATATACTACTATTTCTTGTAGGCTGATAAGTGGTTTTCTAACACCACTTCAATAAATTATTAATAACAATCAGGAGACCAGTATTTTCTGCTTGAATGTAATAATTCTGCTTATAAAAGATACACTCTTTTGGATTTTCTGCCATGCTGTGATGACCACAGTTACTGCATAAATAGCTATGTAAAATATGAATGTGGTCTTGATAATTCATATAGAAAGAAACTTTAATTTTGAAATTTTATATATTTCTGTCACCTTATGTAAAATTTTATTTTAAAGAACATAATTTTCTTAGTGTTGTTGACCATGTTGGTATATTCAAAGTATAATTAAAAAAAAACTTTTGAATCTATTTTTCTGAATGGTTGAAAGTCCAAATACTTGTTCCCAGAGTGAAAAATTGTAAAACAAAACAATCTATTGTAACTGTCAGTTACAATAAAAGGTATTCTAAAACACTGGACTCATCAGTCCAACGAATGGTACTGAAAGAAGAGCCCAAAACTTTGATCTTTACCGTTTTAAGGTGGTTTCCTGGATCACATCCGTCCGCCTCAAGCCTTACATACTCTTGCGTAGTAGGTGAGAAAGTGGAAAAGTGAGACCTGAACTCCAGTTCTCCATGGTGGAACATTTAATCCCCTTAGAAAAACGAGAAGTAGGTTCAAATACTGTTGTTCACACTGAGGAAGACCAGAACTCTGTGTCCTTTAGGGCTGCAGGAGTTGGAACTGTCCTAAACTGTAAAAACTGTTACTAAGAAAGTAAACTATTCTTAGTAAATCTGTCATGTTTTGTATGCGTTTGATGGCTTCGCCTCATCCTCAATGTTATACAAGCTTTTTTTTAGACAAGTAGATTTCTCTGGTCCATAACAAAAGAAGGTAAACACACTGAAAAGTGCTGCCACAGTGAACTGGAGTTAATACAGTGGTGACTAAATTCAAGATCATCTGCGTTAACAGTGGTTAACTCAAGGTAGGTACTCAGGGTAGTACTCAGGGTAGCTAGCGCGAGGTATCTGGAACATCTTTATGCTGTACTATTCTCACTTCTGTTAGCTGCTGTGAAACTACTAGGAGAAAGACTGCTGGTGCTATGCCATTTAATCTGCTCATGTGTGGAGGTGGACAATATGAGAGGGACTAGGGCCTCCAAAGAAGAACAGAAAACAGTGATCCATAGTTACTTTAAAAAAAAAAAAAAAAAAGAAAGAACATGAGCTGAGATCCTCGGATATGAGCATGCTGATTTTAAACTGAAATCTGTTGTAAAGAAACACTAATAAGGAATATAACATTGTTAGTCTGGCTGAAAAGAAAATGTCATATGTAAAAAGTGCTTCTGTGGGAAGGCCACGTAGAGAAGAAAGCTGCAGTTGTCGTCCACAGGTAGGAAAACACATAAAAAGAATATGAGTGAGTTTGAAAGTCATCTACATCTTCCTCCAAAATTTAGGTGGGAGGACTATTTGATAAAAAGTTGTTAGGCTTCAGTGGGGCAGCCCTTCTGTATGGAGCTGACAATGCAAACTACTTATATTGTATTGTTGCAATGCGCTGCAATCTAACCAGTAAGAGATTGTTATTTGTTTATTGACTAGAAAGAAACAAAGAAATCATATATATATTCTTAGAACTCCTTAATTATCACTTTGAAACATTAAAATGATTTTAACATGCTTACAGGCAGAAAATGTTTCATCACTTGAGATAAAGTAGGATGAAAATTGTTTGAGATAGAGTGCAATAAAATAAAATGTATTAAATCCATGTACAATCTCCTTTTTTACAGTATGTGTTAAATCATTATTGAAGAGCTATTCAAGAGAAGAACATCAGAAACACCTCCACTGCACTTATTAAAACACATTTTTACCTGTAACTCACAAAATTATATGATACAATCAACCTAAGACTTTGTGATTAGCTTAATAGACCTTTAAGTCTTGCTGCAGCCTCCAAATTCCTTCTGTAGAAGTTTATTTTTCTTTAATAAGCCAGTTGTTTTCACTAACCACTTAATTTTTTTTTCATATATTCCAGGGTTATGTGTGTCAAAGTGTGTGACATTCTGTTGAGAAAATGCTTTGGTGGTAATCAAGATATATTATACCAGACAAGAGTCACGTAAGATCAGTTAAAGTTATTCGGCAAATTAAAAGGAATCTATGTTGCAGTATCATCTTTACATCTCATTGCTAGGAAGAAAATAAATTAGACTGCTTATAAATGAATTACGAAGCATTTAATAGTATGTATGCTGATAAATGATGTCGTAGTTTAAGTTGTTCATGCATGAGGCTACTAGTACAGCCACTGAATTCAGAAAGCCCCCAAAAGTTAAATTATAACACAAAGTTAACTTCTGGGTACTGTTTATGAGTTATGCTCATGCTACGTTGAAGTACTTTTGGGAACTGTATTGTCATTAGCACCAAGAAGCAGTTCTTTTGTAGAAATTTTATGCACTAGAAGATAGATGAGATAGTGGTGATACAGGAACACTGTCAATTTATGAGTGATGCAAACTTTTGTTCAAATCCAAAAAAGTATCTATTCTAACTTGTACTGCAATAGAAAGCTACTGTTACATTACATTTCTGATTAAATGTATCTTAATATAATATATAGTCCATTAAAAGTCACACAGAAAGGAAGTTTATGAAAATGGATAAACCTTAGTAATCTCATGTGGCTTAATCAGAGAGTCATCAGCATCAGGTTGATAATGTTGAAGCACTGAACAGAAAAGTTGTATTTCTGTCATATCAGATTATACTTTGAAAGTATAAAACAAGAAGAGTCTCATTTTTTTTC